>CM035295.1:23750322-23912232 GCA_020226075.1 Hydropotes inermis
GGGGGATCGAGATGGGGAACACATGTAAACCCATGGCTGTTTCATTTCAATGTATGACAAAATCCACTACAATATAAAAAATAAAAAATAAATAAAAAAATTAAAACAAAATTAAAATGCTGTTATGCCAGTAACTTTCAATTAACTTGTTGACAGATTCATGACTTATAGGTATTTAGTTGCCAAATATCAACCAAACAAAACCCACCATATTGTTATTAACCAGGGAGCATTTGTGAAGTGAGGAAACAAATGAAATGGAAGTCAAGTATAAGTGATAATAATCTGGAGGAAGGTAAACTTTTCAAATAACAGATTTATAACACACTAGGGAAAAACAAATATTGCCTTGTTTCATAATGTTCTAAAAATTCATGTGTTGAAATCATAACACAAAGGACCTCAACATATGACTTAATTTTTACTGTTTTCACTCTTGTCTGGAATCCCAATCCAGGTGATGATTTGGAAATAAAATTGTAGAGGTAATTAGTTACTTTGAAATAATTACAGAGGGATCTAATTCAATATGACAACTGACTGGATGAGGTCCACACATATCTTTGAGAACAAATCCTCTTTATTTAAAGTTTGTTGATTATAAATGTTAATTACTTTTGCAAAATATCTTGATACCACCTTCTGCACTAGTGTTTGGCAAACAATTAGGCAGAGTAGCCAAATCGAGTCAAAATACACAGTTTACCATCATATAGATCTATTGTGCCCTCCTTCTGGATGCAATCTTAAGAGCGGTCATTAGTCAAAGATACTCTCAGATAATCAAAATTTAGGTTATTGTTCCACAAACAATTCTAATTATTAAAATGCCTATTAATATAAATTTCAAAACTCAACTAATCCATTTACAGATTAAGGAAATATTGTCCTTTCTGTCTTTCCCTCTTGAGTCCAACAGTAAATAGATTTTAGGATATATATAGTCTAGAAACAAATCTAGAGATGTTGTCTATTTAAAACATAGGTGAGGAAAAATGAAAATTTAAGAACAGTACAGTTAAAATTCAGATAGGAAAAATTATCACCATTCCCTATCTTACACAAAAATATAAATATTATCAAAGTGTATTGTTTATATAGTCATGGATGGTATCATAAAAGAGCTTCTAGAAGAATATATTCATGGATTTACATGTGCAGTCAAGAAATTTGCATTCGTGATATTGAAGTAGGTAAATATATCTAAAACAGGGCACAAAAGTGCGCCATGAGAGAAAATATTGATAATTAGACTGGAATAAAATCAAGAACATTTTTTCTTCAAGAGACATTGTATGAACATAAAAAGGGAAACATTGTTTTTTAATATGTATAAGTGACAAAGGACTAATATATACAGCATGTAACTTCAGCAAATAATTTTAAAAGACAAGCTAATAGATTACTCTGACAAATACTTGAACTGAAACATCACAAAGAGGATATTCACATAGCTATTAAACACACGAAAATGTACTACTCAAGTTCAGATATCATGGAAAAATGGAAATTAAACCATGATATGAAACATCTAAGGGCTTCCCAGGAGGTGATGCTGGTAAAGAACCCACTTGCCAGTGCAGGAGGCACGAGAGATGTAGGTTTGATCCCTGGGTCAGGAAGCTCTCCTGGATGAGGGCATCCAACCCACTCCATTATTCTTGCCTAGAGAAGCCCATGGAGAGGAGAGTCTGATGGGCTAGAGTTGATAGGGTCACAAAAAGGCAGACATAACAGGAGCACTTCTTTGTCCTTGTGGATTTGTGAGTTTTACAATTGTTCTTGAAGTATAATTTGTCTGGAAAATTTCACAAACCATAAATTTATATCTGGGTAAACTAGAAAAATTTAAAAACCAGAAACTAATGAATTTAACACCAGTACCTTAATCCCTTTCAATCACTGTCCCTAGTCTTCCTATCACAGTTAATGTTACTCATTTTTATTGTTTCAAAAATGAAATCAAATTGTAAATACTTTAAGTGTCTAGATATCTACTTTTCTTCATGTCTCAGTGTATTTTGTAATCATTTAAGGTTACTAAAGAGGAAGCCAATTTTATGTATTCTCTCTAATGATTAAAAAATTTTAACTTGGTTGTTATCAAGAAAGCCAATGTTCAAAAGAAGTGTGAACATTTTTGTCACATGTGTTGGTAGAATAATGACTCTATGATGTTGAATTTAAGTTATAGAAAATGTTTCAGTATCACTCTATCAGATTGAAAAATAACCTTAAAAATTATTTTTTATTAATTTTTGCTTTGAATAGAAAAAAATATTGATGTTACAGTTGCTCCACAATCAAATATTTACTATGATCAGTCTATTTACACTAGGGGCAAACTGAGTCATGTTTAGAGGCTTCATGTGTGTGTGCTCGGCATTCTTGCCGGCACTTGTAATTTATTTTTTCATAAGAATCATTTTAACAGTTTTGAGGTGATATATCATTGTGGTTTTGGTTTGCATGTTCTTTATGATTGCTGAAGTTGAGCACCCATTCATGTACTTATTCACCATATATATGTCTTTGGAAAAATTTCTCTCAGATCTTCTGCCCATTTTTAATCAACTTGTTTTCTTGCTATTGAGTTGTATGAGTTCTTTATATATTTTGGATATTAGCCCATTAATTGATAATATCATTTGCAAATACTTTCTCTCAATCTATAATTCATCTTCATTTTGGTGGTGATGTCCTTTTTTATGCAGAACATTTTTAGTTTGATATAGTCACATTTTTTCTTTACTTTTGTTGCCATTGCCTTGGGAGGCATATCCACTAAAATATCAACAAGACTGATGTCAATGAGATTACTGTGTCTGTTTTCTTCCACGATTTTTATGGTTTCAGGTCTTACGTCTAGGTATTTAGTCTTTGTTATTCAGTTGCAACTGAATCCTTGAGACCTAATGGACAGCAGCATGCCAGGCTTCCCTGTCCTTCACCATCTCCTGGAACTGTCTCAAACTCATGTCTGTTGAGTCAGTGATAACATCCACCCATCTCATCTTATGTCATCCCCTTCTCCTCCTGCATTCATCTTTCTCAGCATCAGGGTCTTTTCTAATGATTCAGCTCTTCACATCAGGTGGCCAGAATATTAGAGCTTCAGCCTTGGTCCTTCCAGTGAATATTCAGGATGATTCCTTTAGGATTGACTGGTTTTATCTGCTTGCAGTCCTAGGGATGGATTCTCAAGCGTCTTCTCCAAAACCACAGTTCAAAAGAATCAATCCTTCAGCACTCAGCCTTCTGTACGGTCCAACTCTCACATCCAGACATGATTACTGGAAAAACCATAGCTTTGACCAGATGGAACTTTGTCAGCAAAGTAATATCTCCACTTTCTAATATGCTGTCTATGTTTGTGATAGCTTTACTTCCAAGAAGCAAACCTTTTAATTTCTTGACTGCACTCACCATCTGCAGTGATTTTGGAGCACAAAAAAATAAAGTATGTCATTATTTCAATTGTTCAGTTGAGTTCAGTCGCTCAGTTGAGTCCGACACTTTGTGACCCCATGAACCATAGCACGCCAGGCCTCCCTGTCCATCACCAACTCCCAGAGTCCACCCAAACCCATGTTCATTGAGTTGGTGATGACATCAATCTATCTCATGCTCTGTCATCCCCTCCTCCTGCCCTTAATCTTTCCCAGAATCAGGGTCTTTTCAAGTGAGTCAGCTCTTGGCATCAAGTGGCCAAAGTAATGGAGTTTCAGCTTCAACATCAGCCCTTCCAATGTACACCCAGGACTGATCTCCTTTAGGATGGACTGGTTGGATTTCCTTGCAGTCCAAGGGACTCTCAAGAGTCTTCTCCAACACCCCAGTTCAAAAGCGTCAATTCTTCAGCGCTCAGCTTTCTTTATAGTCCAACTCTCACATCCATACATGACCACTGGAAAAATCATAGCCTTGACTAAATGGACTTTGTTGACAAAGTAATGTCTCTGCTTTTTAATATGCAGTCTAGGTAGGTCATAACTTTCCTTCCAAGGAGTAAGCATCTTTTAATTTCATGGCTGCAGTCACCATCTGCAGTGATTTTGGAGCCCCCCCAAAATAAAGTCATCCACTGTTCCCCATCTATTTCCCATGAAGTGATGGGACCAGATGCTATGATCTTCATTTTCTGAATGTTGAGCTTTAAGCTAACATTTCTACTCTCCTCTTTCACTATCATGAAGAGGTTCTTTAGTTCTTCATCAATTTCTGCCATAAGGGTGGTGTCTTCTGCATATATGAGGTTATTGATATTTCTCCTGGCAATCTTGATTCCAGGTCATGCTTCCTCCAGCCCAGCACTTCTCATGATATATTCTGAATATGAGTTAAATAAGCAGGGTGACAATACACAGCCTTCACGCACTCCTTTACCTATTTGGAACCAGTCTATTGTTCCATGTCCAGTTCTAACTTCCATTGTATTCCCATCTATTTGCCAAATAGATCTGGCAATATTGATTCCAGTTTGTGCTTCATCCAGCCTGGGATTTTGCATGAGGTACTCTGCATATAAGTTAAATAAGCAGGGTGACAATATACAGCCTTGACATACTCCTTTTCCAGTTTGGAACCAGTCTGTTGTTCCACGTCCAGTTCTAACTGCTGCTTGTTCACCTGCATACAGGTTGCCCAGGAGGCAGGCGAGGTGTCCAATATTCCCATCTATTTAAGAATTTTCTACAGATTCTTGTGATCTACACAGACAAAAGCTTTAGTGTAGTCAGTGAAGCAGAAGTATATTTGTGTGTGTATGTGTGTGTGTGTGTGTGTGTAATTATCTTGCTTTTTCTATGATGCAGCAGATGTTGGCAATTTGATCTCTAGTTCCTCTGCCAGCTTGAACATATGGAAGTTCTCAGTTTCTTTACCGTTGAAGCCTTGGAGAACGTTGAGCATTACTTTGCTAGCATGTAAAATTAGTGCAATTGTACAGTAGTTTGAACATTCTTTGCATTGCTTTTCTTTGGGATTGGTATGAAAGTTTATTTTTTCCACTCCTGTGGCCACTGCTGAGTTTCCAGTTTGTTGACATATTGAGTGCAGCACTTCTACAGCATCACCTTTTAGGCTTTGAAATAGCTCAGCTGAAATTCCACCATCTCCAATAGCTTTGTTCACAGTGATACTTCCTAGGGCCCACTTGACTCACATTCCAAGGTGTCTGGCTCTAGGTGAGTGGTCATAACATCATGGTTATCTGGATCATTAAGATCTTTTTTGTATAGTTGTTCTGTATATTGTTGCCACTTCTTCTTAATATCTTCTGCTTCTGTTAGATTCATTTCTGCCCTTTATTGTGCCTGTCTTTACATGAAATTTTCCATAGGTACCTCTAATTTTCTTGAAGAAATCTTGTCTTTCCCATTCTATTGTTTTCCTCTATTTTCTTAGCATTGTTCACTTAGAATTCTCTCTTATCTCTCCTTGCTCTTCTTTGAAACTCTGTATTCAGCTGGGTATATCTTTCCTTTTCTCCTTTCCCTTTTGTTTCTTTTCTTTTTCAGCTATTTGTAAGGCCTCCTCAGACAATCATTTTGCCTTTTTGTATTTATTTTTCTTGGGGATGATTTTGATCACCACCTCCTGTGCAGTGTTACGAACCTCTCCACAGTTCTTCATGCACTCTGTCTGTCAGATCTAATCCCTTGAGTCTATTTATCACTCCCACCATATAATTGTAAGGAATTTGATTTAGGTCATACCTGAATGGCCCAGTAGTTTTCCCTCCTTTCTTCAATGTAAGTCTGAATTTGGCAATAAGGAGTTCATGATCTGAGCCTCAGTCAGCTCCCAGTCTTGTTTTTGCTGACTGTATAGAGCTTCTCCACCTTTGGCTGCAAAGAATATAAGCCATCTGATTTTGGTATTGACCATCTGGTGATGTCCATGTGTACAATTGTCTATTGTGTTGTTGGAAGGCAGTGTTTGCTATGAGCTATCCATTCTCTTGGCAAAGCTCTGTTAGTCTTTGTCCTGCTTCATTTACTTCTTTAGTCTTTACTCTGCTTTGTGTTAAATTTTGTGTAGGGTGTAAGACAGTAGTCTAGTTGCATCATTTTGCATGTGACTGTCTGGTTTTCCCAACACCATTTATTGAAGAGTTTAGCCTTTCCCTTTTAAATATTACTGGCTTCTTTTCCCTAATTAAATAACCATATGTGTGTGGGTTTATTTCTCTGCTCTTTGATATGTTTCATTGATCTCTGTGTATGAAGTGTCCCAATACCATACTGTTTTGCTTAGTGTCTTTCTGTAATAATTTTGACATTAGTAAGAGTATATTACCTTTGTTATATTGAGGTACCCTCTGTACCCATTCTATTGTGAGGTTTAGTTAGAAATATATCTTGAGTTTTGTCCAGTGCTTTCTCTGTATCTACTAAAACCAGTGTTGACTTATTGATTTTATGACTAAATAATCTATCCATTGATGGAAGTGGAGTATTAGAATCCCCTACTATTATTATATTATAGTATTAGAATCCTTTTAATTCTGTTAATATTTGTTTTATATATTTAGGTGTTCATATGTTTAGGGCATAAGTCTACAAATGTTACAGCTAGCCTCCTGTTGGATTGATTATTGCTATGTAATGCTCTTGTCTCTTATTACCATCTTTGTTTATAATTTATGTCTAATATGAATGTAAGTCTATTTTTATATATATTTTGTCTGGTATATGCCGCAGACTCTCACTTTGAATCTTTTAGACAAGCCAGTAGGCTTATTTCACATTAAAATGGAGGCTGTATCAGTCTACTATCTGTGAAATGGCTTTGCATGGTAGCCTGTCGAGAACTTTCTCTCCAATTGTTAAATTCTCATGGAGTCTGAATCACAAGGTTCCCTAGTCAACAGAGCCAGGAAATCAAGGGGCATCCCTTATTGGGGAAGCGTCAAAATCCTTGCCACCATGCATAAAATCAGGAGCACAAGACATGTAAAACCTTCTCTCAAGAAGATACTGGCACTCTGGAGCAGCAACAGGAGAGCATGAAGTTAGTGTCCACCCTCCAAGGTCTCTGGTAAGATTGCAGTCATCTGTTAGATATATGATTAATTAGAGCCCTGCCCCTGAGATCACAGCTATGAAGGTAAGCTAATAGGCCTCTTTCACAGAAGGACTTGGCTTCAGGAAGATTTTACTTGCTCTGCCCTGAGGGAGTAGCTGTTTGAGAACTATATATCTAAGCTTGATTATAGTCCAGTGTGACAGCTGAATGTTAGCCTTGGTGATCACCAGAGCAAGGTAATCTAGAGGTGTCCCTGAATGACAGCCACAAAAATTACTGGACCACAAGAGGGAAGAGCATATATATAAGTGAGCTGGAATGTGGCAGAGAAGACCACAAAGGTGGTACCTACCCGCTGAAGTGAGGCAGAGGGAGAACACACCAAAGATGGTGACCACCAGCCTCCATTTGCAGAAAATAACCCAGGATGCCCCTAGAGATGTATTAAATTTGATGTTCACCCCTCAGGCTGACACCTTAAGACAAAAGTAACCTCTTTCACCTAATGTCTGGGTACCTGGGAATCTGTCATCTCAGTTCTGGTCACAGGGCTAAGCAAGTACCGGCATGCATGCCCTTTAAGAATTGTTTCTTAGTTTACTAAGGCCTTATCAATGTGAACCCCATTGGCTTTCAAAGATACTTGATTTGGAGGCTCATCTCTCAAGTGCATGTCTTAAGAGTTGAGGAGCCAGAACTATAGTTCAAACTCATCACTCCTCATGGAGAAGCTCCAGATTTTGTGTTCTTTTCTAATTGCAGGTGTACATCAAGGCTGTATATTGTCACCCTGCTTATTTAACATATGCAGAGTACATCATGAGAAATGCAAGCCTGGAAGAGGCACAAGCTGGAATCAAGATTGCCAGGGGAGATATCAATAATCTCAGATATGCAGATGACACCACCCCTGTGGCAGAAAGTGAAGAAGAACTAAAGAGCCTCTTGATGAAAGTGAAAGAGGAGAGTGAAAAAGCTGGCTTAAAACTCAACATTCAGAAAACTAAGATCAAGGCATCTGGTCCCATCACTCCGTGGCAAATAGATGGGGAAACAGTGGAAACAGTGGCAGACTTTATTTTGGGGGGCTCTGAAAACACTGCAGATAATGATTGCAGCCTTGAAATTAAAAGACGCTTACTCCTTGGAAGGAAAGTTATGACCAACCCAGGCAGCATATTAAAAAGCAGAGACATTACTTTGTCAACAAAGGTCCATCTAGTCAAGGCTATGGTTTTTCCAGTGGTCATGTATGGATGTGAGAGTTGGACTATAAAGAAAGCTGAGTGCAGAAGAATTGATATTTTTGAACCATGATGCTAGATAAGACTCTTGAGAGTCCCTTGGACTGCAAGGAGATCCAACCAGTCCATCCTAAAGGAAATCAGTCCTGAATATTCATTGGAAGGACTGATGTTTAAGCTGAAGCTCCAATACTTGGGCCACCTGATGCAGAGAGCTGACTCATTTAAAAAGTCCCTGATGTTGGGAAAGATTGAGGGCAGGAGGAGAAGGGGACAATAGAGCATGAAATGGTTGGATGGCATCACCAACTCAATGGACATGAGTTTGGGTGAACTCTGGGAGTTGGTGATGGACAGGGAGGCCTGGCGTGGTGAAGTTCACGGGGTCAC
Organism: Hydropotes inermis; assembly: GCA_020226075.1. Taxonomy (NCBI): domain Eukaryota; kingdom Metazoa; phylum Chordata; class Mammalia; order Artiodactyla; family Cervidae; genus Hydropotes; species Hydropotes inermis. The sequence goes on from CM035295.1 coordinate 23,758,986, forward strand.
AAAGAATCGGACATGACTGAGCAACTGGACTGAACTAATTGTGGGTCACTTCACCAAGGGTAGTGTTTATGATAAGATTGTGTCTCAACCTTTCCTACCTGATTTTTTTTTTTCTCATTTTCTGATGTGAAGGCGTTGCTAAGCTAGTTTTTAGATTCTTTCTAGAAGAAATGTTTCCATATGTAGCTGAAGGTAGGTTCAGGATTTTGTTCATTACCAGATTGAACCAGAAACCTGGAGGTTTTTATTTTTGAAGGCTGAGCAAAGCTTGAGTACATTGCTGAAATATAGAAATAGGGGCTGGGCTGTACTAAGGGTCTGTAAATCCCCAAACTAATTATATTTACAGTGTTTCAATGGATGGAATATTTTTGTCACATTTGAATTCAAATGTTGAAAACTAATCCCCAATGTCATATTTGGAAATGGGACTTTGGGGAGATAATTAGATCATGAGACCTTGATGATGGAATTAGAATTAGTGCAATTATAGGTGTACTTTGGATATACTGCATGTGTGATTTTAGACCACTGCAGCAAAGCAAATATCACAATAAAATGAGTTACATATTCTAATGAGATGGACGAAACTGGAGCCCATTATACAGAGTGAAGTAAGCCAGAAAGATAAAGAACATTACAATATACTAACACATATATATGGAATTTAGAAAGATGTTAATGATAACCCTATATGCAGAACAGAAAAAAAAAAAAAAAGAAGACACAGATTTATAGAACAGTCTTTTAGACTCTGTGGGAGAAGGCGAGGGTGGGATGTTTCAAGAGAACAGCATTGAAACATGTATATTATCTAGGGTGAAACAGATCACCAGCCCAGGTTGGATGCATGAGACAAGTGCTCGGACCTGGTGCACTGGGAAAACCTAGAGGGAATGGGTGGAGAGGGAGGTGGGAGGGGGGATTGGGATGGGGAACACATGTAAACCCTTGGCTGTTTCATTTCAATGTATGACAAAATCCACCACAAATTAAAAAAAAAAAAAAATGAGTTACATAAAATTTTGACTTCCCAAATTTTTAGGCATATAAAAATTATGTCTATACTAGACACACTCTATTCTATTAAGTGTGCAGTAACATCATATTTTTAAAATGTATATACCTCAGAAATACTTTATAGCTAAACAAAATACTTACCTAAAAAATACTTTATTGCTAAAAAAATAAAACAAAAAAAAACTAACCATATTCTAAGACTTCAGCAAGTCATAATTTTGTTATAATAGTAATATCAAAGATCACTGATCACAGAAGTGAAATTCACTGAGTGGTGTCTGACTCTGCAACCCCATGGGCACTTTAGCCTGCCATGCTCTTCTGTCCATGGGATTCTCCATGCAAGAATAGTGGAGTGGATTGCTGTTTCCTACTCCAGGATATCTTCCCAACCCAGGAATCAAACCTGGGTCTCCTGCATGGCCAGCAGATTCTTTATCATCTGAACCACCAGGGGAGCCCCTTGAAATGTTCTGAGAATTAACAAAATGTGACACAGACATAAAGTGAACAAATGCTTTTGGAAAAATGGCACAATTTTATAAGCATACGTGCACATTTTTCTTATAAAAATTTAAAGTAGAATTACTGCATTGTAGGGAAAATATATGGTTATCATCAAATATTACCAAATAATTTCCAACTTAATTATACAGTTTTACAATTACACTATAATAAATGAAAATGTATTTACTGCACATTCTCAATAAGCATGTATTTCCTTAGTTTTAGGCTTTCTGGTCAGTATGTGTGTCTATCCTATTGTGATTTTAATTTGAATTAAGTAATACTCCAGAACAACTTTTCCTACATTGGCAACTAGATATCATTTCTTTTGGAGTAACTGCTCAAATATTTTGTCCATCTTAAACTGAGTTGCTTTTTTAAAAATATATCTGTAAAAGTTGAAATGCTGTTAGTCAGAATTAGTTTTCAGATTTTTGAAGTGTAAGTACCTTATCTTAGTATCACTTTCATAATTTTTTTTTGGATTAAGATAAATTTTGAAATTTTTGAGTTCTATTTCTCACTTAATCCAATTTTGTCTTTTGTTATAATCTGTTACTGATATGAGAAAGAGTCTTTCCCTAATACCATGAAGATATTTAATCTTTTTTATACATCTATGTAATCCATCTCATATATTTTTTGTGTATGGTGTGAGATATTAAAAAAATTTACTTTTTCATTTGTAATCCAGTCATTTCAGCACTATATATTGAAAAGACATTCTTTTACCCAAAGTACTTCCTCTCAATTTGCTAATGACTTATTTTTTTCATTTATTTAAGTCACATTCATTTTGGCATTCTTTTATTATTTAGTCTCAATGTGGTAAATTGCAGTGATTACCTTTAACTTTGTATTCTTTGCATATATTTGCCATGTCACAAAGTGAAAACATTTTATAATTTTTATTCAAATTTATTAAAATATTAAAAACATTGTGTTTAGGAGGGATACTAATTACAAGACTCATTTATTTTAATATCCATGTTACGATCTGTTATTTTCATTGTGTTGGCTTCATTACATAAAGGGGATGTATTCTGTTCTCTTCTGTTGCCTACAAAACATGTTCAGGATAGATAACATACTTTTCTAATACATGTTTTGTAGGCTTTAACAATAAAGTCATCTAAACTTGGAAATTCCTTCTTGGTAAGATTATTAAAGTTTTGACCGATATTGAACTTTTTGGATCTCCTGTTTCTTCTTGTTTATATTTCAATAATTGTATGTTTTAAGAATATTTCAGCTTACTCAATATGTCTAGTTTATCTGTATGAAATTTTTATAACATTATCTTATTTTAATATCTATACACTACCTAGTGATTTTTATTTATTTATTTTTTCTATCTTTATAATTTTTTTTCTAGATCAGTTTTTCTTGGGAATAATCAGCTCTGTGTTTGTTTTTTTTTAAATAAAAGTTGACTATATCTACTTTTCTTAGCATTTGTGGTATCTAAAATGAAGAAAGAGAAACATGCAGTAGTTATTGTGTGTAGATATATATTAAATATTAGTTTCTTTTTAAACATCAATGTAACTAGAGCCTACAAGCTTTGCTGTTTTATGTTTGCCATATATAAAATTTTCTTTTTGATAGTTTGTCTTGTGAGCTATTTAGAAGTATGTGTTTAAATTATTTTGGTATGTTTATTATCCTTGTTTCACTCATTTCTAGCTTTATTTCATTGTGGGAGGTAGCATACTCTGTGATTTCAGTTTTTTAAAATCTGTTGAAATTGGTTCTAAGGAACTACATATGGCCTATTTAGGTGTATTTTGCATCTGGATTTGAAAATAACTTCTATTATTTGGTGGTTTCAGTATTCTATAACAGAATTTGGATACACTTGAGGACTGTTAATAATGCAGTTAGTTATAACATAGAACATACATAGGGGAGAAATAGAAGGTCACAACATGAGCCCTAATCATGCCACTGGGATTGAAGAGGATTGATTAATTTTAGAAATGCAAAACTTCATGTCTTTTTAAAATAACCTTTAATGTATAGTTTTCTCAGTCAGAATCCTGCTATTTTGAAATGTGCTCATTCACATGGAGATGAATTTTATATACACGACTTAACATTACTCAAACAGTTACTATGTAAGACATATTCAGTCTTGTTTATCTTATGTTGGTTGCATCCCATACTCTACATCTCATTCTCATCTAGGCCTCCTTGCTGTTTTGCACCCATTGCTTATTACCACAATCATCTCATGATAACACCCATATGGTTTCTATAATTTGATGACTTTTAAGTAGGGCAGTTTACTCTGCAATATCTGTCTGCAGTGTCATTGCAACACACAATATCTTTCTTTTCTATTCAAAGCAAGAAACCAATGACAACTGCTGTTTCTCAAAGAAATGAAAAAGCAATGATTAGTATTTTCCCCAGACAATAAAAGAAAACTTAAAATGTAGACAAAATTGTTTTAGCATACTAATATAATTTAAAATATTGTGTTGGATCCTACTATCAAATGTTCAATTTTTTTGTGAGTTTAGCAAAATTGACTAGCATTTTGACTATATAATATGTTTCATACTTAGATTTTCCTTCAATTCATTGAAATATTCATCATTGTAATTCTTATATGATGGTTCAAATGCACTAATTCATTTACTCTATGTGCAATGTATCCTAATCACATTTATTGGCAGTTCTTGACTTATAACCAGGAAAGGTAAATTATATTCTAAAACAGTGCTCATTGCTCTGGTAAATGAGTGAAAACACACATATCAGTGAAAATTTCTTGAACATTTTCTTTAATTAACTCATACTATGTTACAAAGTATCTGAAACAGTTAACATTATCTCATAGTTTTTTTACAGTAAGAACTTGACAACAGCTTAGATTACTGGCTCTCACTAATGGGCTTGCTATTGGACTATCAACCAGTGCTGTAGCTGTCTGATAGCCTGAATAAAGCTAAAGAAGTCTCTCTTTCCAAGATGGCTTACTGACATGAGGTGGGTTGCTTGTTTCCGTTTCTAATTAGTTGTTGGCAGGAACCCAGTGGACTCTTCTTATGCATGCTCTGGTTTCCTTTTCAAAGGGAAGCTCGCATCAGCCAGGATGAGGGTTCTAAGAGACCACAATGCCTTTTAGGACTTAACCTTAGAAGTCACATATCATCATTTGTGCCACTATCTCTTACTCATGGAAATCAATTCTGATATAGAGGAGAGAGGAGATAAAATAAGAACATGAAAACCTGGAAATGGAATCTTGGTGGTTATCTTTTACAGACTTTTCTTTCTTACTTGGAAATATGATCCTCCACTTCCTTGTCCCAAAGAATCCCATGACTTTCCAAGATTCGATGATAAAATCCAAATTACTTGGTCAGATGTAAAAGACCATTTTTGATCAGTATCCCTTATAATGAGTCTCCTTTCCTGCCTTATCAAAGGCTACCTAAATTCACTGATGTAATCACTTTTTCTATATGAACTCATTTAGTCCTCAGAAAATCTATGATATTTGAACTATTATTGCTTCCATTTTAAAGAAGACAAAAATAACACAATGGTTAGATTCACCTAGCTAGTAAGTACAAGAAGATAATTAAGGAAGTCAAATAAATCACATTTAGCTGTACTTTTATTCAACTAATCTTGCCAACTACTCTGTCCTTTTCATAAGCCATTCCTTATTTCTGGATGATCATGTCAGTTTCTCTTCACTTGGAAAGCTCTAATAACTTGGACATGTTCAAGTCATTTACTCATCAAAGTTCAATTTAAACATTCTTTTCTGTGATTCCCAAACACAGGCTTATTTATTCTTTCTATTATGTCCTTTTGAATATCTTGCTTACCTAATTAATTTACTGAATATTGTTTTTAGTTGTGAGGTTTACTGCAAGGTTATAAATACCTCTCATTTATTTATAAGGGATGAAACATACTCCATCATAAATATTTATTAAATACTTGGAATTATTATTGGAGGAATTGACACTGAATTGGTCTTGTAAGATTGATAGCACTAGAAAAGATTGAGATATAAAACAGTAATGCATATAAGAATCAGAAAGGCATTTGGAAGACAACTAGTAATAGGTGATATATTTTTAATACTTATAAAGTAATAAGCATAGTTCCAAGAAATTTTCAAATATATTATTTATTTTCCCTATCATCCTATAGAATATATAATGCTACTCTCACTGTTTTGTTGTTATTGTTGTTTAGTTGTAAATTCATGTCCTATTCTTTGTGACCCCATGGACCATAGCCTGACAGTCTCCTCTGTCCTTGTTGAGCCATATATCTAGTGAGTGTTAAAAGGATTCAAAATCAGGACTCTCAACTATATCTGTATCCTTAGATCGGTGATTTAGCAAGTGATTTGGTAAGTTTTGCTTAAGTTTTGGCCTAGATCTCATTTGATAGATAACAAAAGGCCATGGAAGATATTTTAACATGGGAATGATATGTTTAAGTGATATATTTTGAAAATATTATTTTTGTTATGAAAATTTGGCTGAGTTACAAAGAAGCTTGAAGCAGAGAGAGGGTGCAGTTTATAGGTCACAAATTTATTATTATTAATATGTATAAGGTAATGCCATTTTAAATTCTGTTTCTCAACATACTTATACTTCATTATTCTATGAATCAAGAAGCATAGGATAAAGATAACAGACTGAAACATAAAGCAATAACACCTAGTTCATGCAGGTCAAACATATTGAGAAAATTGAGGCCCAGATCTTGCTTGAGATCATATGGCAATTTTAATGACAAAGCCTACATAAGGATAACCCAGTTTTCTCAGTGTTAGTATATTTCTTCCAATTAAAACACCAGTAGTGATAAGTAGGAAAGTTCTTGCTATGGAAAGTTTAATTTCTAAATCTATGAAAATATGAAATAATCAAGAAAAGCTGACATTTAGAAAGGATCTTCAGTAAATAATTAATATGATGTCAATTTAGATATCATTCTTTAAACTAAGAAATGTGCCAGTGCATATTAAATATGCATGCTTATGGAAAGTAAATAGGTGATTTTCAAGTACTTTGTTTTGTTTTTAGCATTGTTTCAGTATTTGTATTGAGTTTCTAAATTTTAAAGGCTTTTAAAATTATTGTGTTTATTCTTATATGTTCTGGAGTAGAAAAGACAATTTTGCATTTCATTTATTTACATGTAAAATATCACAAATCCATCATGCTAAAATTGCAGTACAACATCAGATAAGGAATATCTTAATCATTTCCTCACATATATTCTAGCAACCCATTTATTATAATAATGAATCTTATGCAGGAAAACCCAATCCCAAGTGTAGACCAGATTAAATCTATTTTCTTCCCTCTCAAGATGCAGAAAATGAAAGTTATTAGTGGCGTTTAAACCTCTATACTGTCTCTCATTTCTAAGTTATGTTAGTAATACGGAAAAATCCTGTTCCATAAAAGTAAGTCTTTTATAAGATTCATGGACTTTGCTAGTGAGCCTTTCACCTTTCAGACTCTTTCAAATGTGGTTTATATCAATTGTGACACAGAATCATTAGGGAATAACCTTGGTTCATGAGAAGTGAATGGGTGGTCTCTGTTAAGTGTCCCCATATAGAAGATTACACAATAAATACCACTATGGCTTGTTTCAACACTGAAGCCAAAGACTGAGTCTGAATAGAGATGAAATTCTATTACATAACTTGAAGAAACAATTGAATTGCCTCAGCCAAAAGTAATATCTTCTTCCATCAAAGTTCTCACAGTAATTTACCTGCCTAGGTTCTATGGTGCTTCCCACTTCCTACCTTGTAGTTTAGCTATTCATAAACATATTTTCACACAAATCTTTGAGGGCATGTTTTTTATATACCTTGAATTGTGTGGACCACATAACATAGTTGATCAAAATCATATTTATAACCCTAACAAACTTTGTTAAACATGGTGAATTAATCTTACTAAAATGATTTTTTTCTGTTGCAAACAGAAAGAGGGTAATTTCAAAAAATACTTATGACCTTTTGCTTAAAATTATTGTTTTCCAAATTGAATCAGAGATCAATGAGAGAAACAGATTCATAAGAGATACATGTTAAGAGAATCATGGAAAGGGACTGATACATGTGAATGTGAAAACAGGCAAGGTAAATATAAATTCTGTAGAACACAACATCAGGAACATCATACAGGGGCCTATCCACAGGGGGAATTTCTTTTGCAGGGAAGCCTCAGTCTGCTCTTTAAGATTTTTGAACTAATCTAATCGGACCCATCCGGATTACCTAAAATAATCTCCCTTAATGTCAACTGACTGTGAAGGTTAATCACATCAGCAGAGTATCTTCACATCAAAACCTAAATTACTTTTTAATTGAATAGCCAGAGATTATAGCTTAGCCAAGTTGATACATTGCATAGGTTACACTGACCATTACATCGGTTGGTGAAAGCAATAGTTAGTGCTCATGTCAAATACTACATACTAATTAGGAAATGTAAACCAGTTATTTGACTGACATGAATAACCAAAATGCCAGCTCATCTAGAGATCCATCAAATATCTCTTGCACTTAAGATATTATCTAGGGTTAGCCAAACTCTTAAGTTTTCATTTCTCCAGATCACTAAGTCTGCCCAAGATTCTGCATACCAGCTGTAAGTTGGAAAGTCCATAGGATTACCCCCACTTTGGAGCAACATATTGTTAAGATATGTTTTCTCATAAGCATGTGTGTATGTCTGTAACCCATTTCCCAGTTGATTTTCCTACCTTTAACATCCAGCTAGAAGCTCCTAATTATGTCCTGAGACTACTTGGACATGTGATGAGTAAAATTTTATCCAGTGCCCTGGGGTATTTCCAAGTTTCTTTTTGAAATTTTCACTGACAGATTTCTAACCAAGCAATACTGAATATTCCTGTTTATCAATAAGAAGGTCTTTGAATTAAATTTTTTTTTAAACTTTGTCAACTGTCTTCCTCAAATATGGACATATCAATATTACAACCCTTAAACATTTTGATTTCTTTAGCCTTGATGAGGTTTCACTTCAGTCCACTTAAGTCTATATCAGTCATGTCTGATTCTGTGACCCCATGGACTGCAGCACACCAGGCCTCCCTGTCCATCACCAGTCCCAGAGTCTGATGAAACTCATGTCCATCTGAGTCAGTGATGCCATCTAACTGTCTCATCCTCTGTCATCCCTTTCTCCTTCTGCCTTCAATCTTTCCCAGCATCAGGGTCTTTTCTAATGAGTCAGCTTTGCATCAGGTGGCCAAAATATCAGAACTCCAGCTTTAAACAGGATCAAATGACTTCAAATCTTGTAATTATTTTTTACTAGGAATTGGCTAGACCATTTTTTTATAGCAGTAAATAAGTTGTAATAGAATTTGAGCAAGAGTGCTATTCCTTTGTCTACCATTATTGTCTGCACAACAATGAGCAGAGTATGCCAGCAAATAAGCACTACAATGATCATTAATACTGTACTATCCCAACAGAACTTTTATATCTCACCATTGAACCTCATGCAGAAGATGAAAAGTATTCAATATCAAAGACTGTGTAAAGCTGATGCACTTAAAAGATGATAGACCTATGAATAATTATTTTCTATTTTCCTTTCTGAAACTCCAATATTTTGGCTACCTGATGCAAAGAGCTGACTCATTTTAAAAGACCCTGATGTTTGGAAATATTGGAGGCAGGAGGAGAAGGGGATGGCAGAGGATGAGATTGTTAGATGGCATCACCGACTCAATGGACATGAGTTTGGGTAAACTCTGGGAGTTGGTGATGGACAGGGAGGCCTGGTGTGCTGCGGTTCATGGGGTTACAAAAAGTCAGAAAAAACTGAGTGACTGAACTGAACTGATGCTCCTTTCTGTACAAATTCACAGATGTTATATAATATACTACCTTGACTTTATTGTTAGCATTTGAAAAAACTAAAATATCCAAAGGTTAGGTCTGCTTTCACATACCACACAACATTATCATCTTAGGTGAAAGATCATAGCATGTGAATATCTTTCTAAATATTCTGGGTATTGTTTTCATCTAACCTTTCATAATTGACATTTTTCTGTTTGACCTCAGTGGGAAATTATGTTTTCTGTCTTTATACATTGATATATGAGAATTCATGTTCTTTGTCAATGATGGAACTGTGTAGCTGGTGATCAGTGTTTGTAAACATAGGCAGAATTAAGAATGCAATTTTTTTCAAGGTATAATATCACTTTATTTCTGGATGAAGGAATATAATACAGAAGCAAAGTGTTTCTGCTCACAGAATATATTTTCATTTTATAGGAGATAGTGATTATATTTAAGAAAATTACCCAGTACACAATTGAGATTACAGTAAGAAAGAAAGAATATGTTCATATTCACATAGTACATTGTTAGAGTTGATGAGATAATTTTAAGATAAAAAATCCCATATTCCGTTTTTAAGGAAGATAAATAAAAAATTTTCTACTTTATGTTTTCATAGTGCTAATTTTAAAATCTGTTGTCTTGCTTGACCCTTACCAAGAGGACTCCAGTGCTTGAAGTCCATAATTCTATCCCCTGTATTAACAACAGGTAGTAAAACAAACTCAAAAGAATGAAAGGGTAGAAAGTGATCTGTATTATGCTGCTGCCATTGTTGCAAAAAGGCAGGCAAAGTTTATCATAACAATACTTTCCTGATGTAATTGCAAATGGTAGCTTTCATGAAAGTATCAATCTTCTCAATGTTAATGTGAACATATATAATCTGCTGTTTTCTATTCTTATAATTATTGTTATATTGTTCTCCATGACTTGGATCTTCATCTTATTAATTTCTCTTTCAGTGACTAGAAGACTGATGGGTTATTTCTCTTCTATTGTTGTTCATGCTTCTTGCATTCCATCCTGTTTACCCACTTAATGCCCACCCCAAGTTTACCAAGATTTTCACCTAGGTATTTAAAGTTTAGGCTATTAGATACATAGAGATATTTTATCAAGGTTCAGAAAGTTTACATGTATAGCTTCATTTAAGGATCAAGGTATTGCAGTCACCATCTGCAGTGATTTTGGAGCCCAAGAAAATAGTCTCACTGTTTCCATTGTTTCCCCATCTATTTGCCATGAAGTGATGAGACAAGATGCCATGATCTTAATTTTTTGAATGTTGAGTTTTAAGCCAGCTTTTTAACTCTCCTCTTTCACCTTCATCAAGAGGCTTTTTAGTTCTTTGCTTTCTGCCTTAAGGGTAGTGTCATCTGCATATCTGAGGTTATTGATATTTCTCCTGGCAATCTTGATTCCAGCTTGTGCTTCATCCAGCCCAGCATTTTGCATGATGGTTATTTGCATATCTGAGGCTGTTGATATTTCTCCCAGCAATCTTGTTTATACCTCATGATTCATCCAACCTTGAATTTTGCATGATGTACCCTGCATAGAAGTTAAGTAAGCAGGGTTACAATATACAGCCTTCATGTACTCCTTTTCCAGTTTTGAACCAGTCCATTGTTCCACATCTGGTCCTAACTGTTGCTTCTTGACCTGCCTACAGGTTTCTCAGGAGACAGATTGTTGGTCTGACATTCTCTTCTCTTTAAGAATTTTCCACAGTTTTTTGTGATCCACACAGTCAAAGGATTTAGTATAGTCAATGAAACAGAAGTAGATGTTTTTCTGGAATTCCCTTGCTTTTTCTTCGATCCAATGGATGTTGATAATTTGATTTGCAAAGAGTCAGACATGACTGAATGACTACACTTTCTTTACTTTTTCTTTCCTCTGTCTTTTTAAATCCAACTTTTATATAAATCTGGAAGTTCTCAGTTCACATACTGGTGAAGCCTAGCTTGATGACTGTGAGCATTGCCTTGCTAGCATGTGAAATGAGTGCAATCCTATGGTAATTTGAACATTCTTTGGCATTGTTCTTTGGGATTAGATTGAAAATGGACCTTTTCCATTCCTGTGGCCATTGCTGAGTATTCCAAATTTGCTAACATATTGAGTGCAGCAGTTTAACATAAATGTCTTTTAGAATATTAAATAACTCAGCTGGAATTCCTTCACCTCCACCAGCTTTGTTCCTAGGAATGCTTTCTAAGGCCCACTTGACTTCACACTCCAGGTTGCCTGGTTCTGGATGAGTGATCACACCATCATGATTATCCAGGTCATGAAGATCTTTTTTGTATAGTTCTTCTGTGTATTCTTGCCACATCTTCTTAATATCTTCTGCTTCTGTTAGATTCTTGCCATTTCTGCCTTTAATTGAGCCCATCTTTGTATGAAATTTTCCCTCGGTATCTCTAATTTTCTTGAAGAAAGGTATTTTTCCATTCTATCGTTTTTCTCTATTTCTTTGTATTGTTTACTTAAGAAGGATTTCTTTTCTCTTCTTTCTATTCTCTGGAACTGTGCATTTGGCAGGCTTTCCTGTTGGCTCAGACAGTCAAGAATCAGCCTGAAATGCATCAGAATGAGGTTTGAACCCTGGATGGGGAAGATCCCCTGGAGAAGGGAACGGCAATCCACTCCAGTATTCTTGCCTGGAGAATTCCATGGACCAAGAATCCTGGCAAGCTACAGTCCTTGGGATTGCTAGAGTCGGCCATAACTGAGCTACTAACACTTCCACTTTCAGTGCATTCAGTTGGGTATATCATATCCTTCCCTTTCTTGTTATGCCTTTTGCTTTTTTTTCTCTCAGCTGTTTGTAACTCCTCCTCAAACAACCACTTTGCCTTCTTGCACTTCTTTTTCTTTGAGATGGTTTTGGTCATCGACTCCTGTACAATGTTATGAAACTCTGTCCATAGTTCTTCAGGCACTCTACCAAATTTATTCCCATGAATCTATTCATCACCTCCATTGTATAATCATAAGGGATTTGATTTAAGTCATATCTGAATGACCTAGTAGTTTTCCCTGCATGCATGCTAAGTCACTTCAGTTGTGTCCAATTGTTTGTGACCCTATGGAGTGTAGCCCACCAGTCTCCTCTGTCCATGTGATTTTTCAGCCAAGTATCCCTCAGTGTGTTGCCATGTCCTCCTCCAGGTTATCTTCCCAACCCAGGGATCGTACCCATATCTAATACTTTCTTGCATTGGCAAATTGGTTGTTTACCAGTAGTGCCACCTCAGAATCTTGGTGTTTTTCCCTACTTTCTTCAGTTTAAGCCTGGATTTTGCAGTAAGGAGCTCATGATCTGAGCCACAGCCATCTCCAGGTCTTTTTTTTTTTTTTTTTTACTGACTATATAGAGCTTCTCCATCTTCAGCTGGAAAGAATACACTCAATCTGATTTCAGTATTGACCACCTATTGATGTCCAGGTATAGAGCCGTCTCTTGTATTGTTGGACAAGAGTGTCTGCTATGACCAGCATGTTCTCTTGACAAAACTGTCAAACTTTGCTGCGCTTCATTTTGTGCTCCAAGGCCTAACTTGCCTGCTATTCCAGGCATTTCTTGACTTCCTACTTTTACATTTCAGTATCCTATGATGAAAAGGAAATCTTTTTTTTTTTTTTTTTTGATGTTAGTTCTAGAAGGTCTTGTAGGTTTCCCTAGAACCATTCAACTTCATCTTCTTTGGCCTTAGTGTTTGGGGCAAATACTTGGATTACTGTGATATTGGATGGTTTGCCTCAGAAACAAACCAAGACCATTCTGTCATTTTTGAGATTGCACCCAAATACTGAATTTCAGATTTTTTTGTTGACTATGAGGGCTAATCAATTTCTTCTAAGGGATTTGTGCCCACAGTCATACTTTGTCCAAAATCAGTTGATTATATTCTTAGGATATATTTCTGACTTCTCAATTCTGTTGCATATTTCCATGTCTATTGTTATACCAGCATCACACAGTGTTGATTATTATAATTTTACATTTCATCATTAAGTTTTGAAATTGGGCAGTGTAAGTTGCCAGTTTTGTCTGAAAAAGAAGCCAATGATATTTTGATAGAGATTTGGTTGAACATATATAGCCAACTGGGAGAATTTTATCTTAGCAATATTGAGTTTTCTATTTCATGAAGATGGAATGTGTCTCTACCTATTTAGATCTTTAACTTCTCTTAGTAATATTTTACTAAGTGATGGAAGTAGGATCCGATGCTGTAAAGAACAATGTTGCATAAGAACCGGGAATGTTAGGTCCGTGAATCAAGGTTAATTGGAAGTGGTCCAACAGAAGATGGCAAGAGTGAACATAGACATTTTAGGAATCAGTGAACTAAAACAGACTGGAATGGGTAAATTTAATTCAGATGACCATTACATCTACTACTATGGGCAAGAATCCCTTAGAAGAAATGGAGTAGGTCATTTATTTTTCTGGAGTTCAGCTGGAGGAGTTGCTTGTATATTTTTGAGATTAATCCTTTGTCTGTTGCTTCGTTTGCTATTATTTTCTCCCAATCTGAGGGCTGTCTTTTCACCTTGCTTATAGTTTCCTTTGCTATGCAAAAGCTTTTAAGTTTCATTAGGTCCCATTTGTTTATTTTTGCTTTTGTTTCTAATATTATTGTATGTGGGTCATAGAGGATCCTGCTGTGATTTCAAAAAATGGGCCAAAGAACTAAACAGACATTTCTCCAAGGAAGACATACAGATGGCTAACAAACACATGAAAAGATGCTCAACATCACTCATTATCAGAGAAATGCAAATCAAAACCACAATAAGGTACCATTACACGCCAGTCAGGATGGCTGCTATCCAAAAGTCTATAAGCAATAAATGCTGGAGAGGGTGTGGAGAAAAGGGAACCCTCTTACACTGTTGGTGGGAATGCAAACTAGTACAGCCGCTATGGAAAACAGTGTGGAGATTTCTTAAAAACTGGAAATAGACCTGCCATATGAACCAGCAAACTCACTTCTGGGCATACACACCAAGGAAACCAGATCTGAAAGAGACTCGTGCATCCCAATGTTCATCGCAGCACTGTTTATCATAGCCAGGACATGGAAGCAACCTAGATGCCCATCAGCAGATGAATGGATAAGGAAGCTGTGGTGCATATATACCATGGAATATTACTCAGCCATTAAGAAGAATTTCATTTGAATCAGTTCTAATGAGATGGATGAAACTGGAGCCCATTATACAGAGTGAAGTAAGCCAGAAAGATAAAGACCATTACAGTATACTAACACATATATATGGAATTTAGAAAGATGTTAATGATGACCCTATATGAAAAACAGAAAAAGAGACACAGATATATAGAACAGACTTTTGGACTCTGTGGGAGAAGGCAAGGGTGGGATGTTTCAAGAGAACAGCATGGAAACATATATATTATCTAGGGTGAAACAGATCACCAGGCCAGGTTGGATGCATGAGACAAGCGCTTGGACCTGGTGCACTGGGAAGACCCAGAGGGATCGGGTAGAGAAGGAGGTGGGAGGGGGAATCGGGATGGGGGACATATGTACATCCATGGCTGATTCATTTCAGTGTATGACAAAACCCACTACAATATTGTAAAGTAATTAGCCTCCAGCTAATAAAAAAAAATTAAAAAAAAAAGAAGAAGAAATGGAGTAGCCCTCATAGTCAACAAAAGAGTCCGAAATGTAGTTCAGTTTGGTTCAGATGCTCAGTCGTGTCCAACTCTTTGCGGCCCTATGGACTGCAGCATGCCAGGCTTCCCTGTCCATCACCAAGTCCAAGAACTTGCTCAAACTTTTGTCCATCAAGTAGGAGATGCCATCCGACCATCTCGTCCTCTGTCATCCCCTTCTCCTGCCTTCAATCTTTCCCAGCATCAGGGTCTTTTCCAATGAGTCAGTTCTTTGCATCAGGTGGCCAAAGTATTGGAGTTTCAACTTCAACATCAGTCCTTTCAATGAATATTCAGGATTGATTTCCTTTAGGATTGACTGACTGTATTCACTTATTCATTGATTGAAATGAAGTATTTGAGTGCAATCTCAAAAACGACAGAATGATCTCTGTTCATTTCCAAGCAAAAGCATTCAGTATCACAGAAATCCAAGTCTATGCTCCAACCAGTAATGCTGAAGATGCTGAAGTTGAATAGTCCTAAGTTTGAAGGTAAACCAATCAACAGTGGATTCATTTCTATGAATCACCTTCTGAAACTAGTAAATCAATAAAAGTCTCATTAAACAACTCTCCTTAGGCTAACATCAGTTTCCTCCTGCCGCAATACAACCAGCCTCAGGACAATTGTTCAACCAAAATATTCACAAAAAATTTAAAGTCTGCTTTTTTGAAAAGACTGTGCTTAACCATTGTAGTTTTCCTTCACTTTAAATAATATATTAATCTTATTGTTTCAAATACTGTGTGGTAATCTCTGTCTACAGCTATCTCTGTTTAAATAATCACAAGATTGTCTTTATTAATTGATTTTCAAGTGTTAATCATCCATTCATTTGTAATCCCTGTGACCAGAAAGTTATGCAGTTTTTTCTTAACATTGCTTCTACTAGTAGCCATGACAGTCTATTATTTACTCAGAAAACCATGTATCTTTCTCTTCACTTTGTCTTCCCTCACTTTTCCTCTCCCTTTCGCTTTTTCTTAGTAACCTACGTCAAAGACAAATTGAGCTATTATAGTGTTATTCAGATATGGATTTCCGTAATACCCCAAGAAAATGATAAATATATGGATATAGCTTAATGCTTACATATTGTATAACAAATTTATATTCACAAATCTGAAGCAGTTAGGAAGTAACCTATTGTTTCAAAGAAAATGCCCCAGCCATTTCTCAAAAAAAGAGGTAAAATATTTTATGAATCAGCCTTATAAATATATAAGAAGTACAGAAAATTATCAAAAGAGATTTAAGAATCTTGGATTATTGTAAAAATATTTAGCAGCTTGTAAAATTTTAGCATCTTATTTCAATGTTTACACTTATTTTAGATTTGTTTTGAATATTTCTGAGATAATAAAACAGCTCTTCAGAAGATATTCTTATCAAACAATTGTTAGTCTGAAATATATCTTAATTCATTGACATCCTTCATTTTTTCATGACACAGAGTCCATACCCACTGAATGTGTGTGTTGCTCTAAAACTTTATTTTTTTCTCATTTTTATTATGATTATCAAATTTAGGAAAGAGTTATGTTTTAGCAATTTATATTAGCATGCTCCCTTTAAAGGATATGAAAGAAAGCATGTAGAATGATTGTATCAACTCAGCAAACAAAATTAGCTTGTAGACCATGGCATTATGTACAGAAAAACATCTAATATTTACCATGTGTACTGAAGTGAAGGTATAATTAACATACCTGATAACTGGATATTAAAGTACAACATAGCCACAGAAAAATAAATAAAATGGTTACAAAGGACAATTGATAGCATCACTTTATTATAAATGATGAGAATGTGCTTTTTTAATGGGCATGAGAAAAGTTCCTACATTAGATTATTGATCAAACAAACACATTGTAGGTTTCATTAAAAATGAAGGCAGAGTAAATAAACTATGATATATTTTGGGACAGTATGGGTTTTCAAAAAGATTTCTAAATAAACTTGATTAATTTATACATGGTGTATTTTAATTATTCCTGTATAAATGTTATCAGCGTAAAGCAAATTTTTTAATCTAAAAAATTCTAAGAATTTTGTTGTATTATGTGATATGTTAAGGAACATCCATCTATCATTTCTCTAAACCTTGGGCCCACATCAGTCACTCTTATTGTCAAGCTTGTTTTCTCACAGAGTAAGTTATAACATAGTGGGGATACTACTAAAAGCTCCAATTTGACACTGCTGTTTCAGTCCCTTGATTATTTACTTGATAAATATGGAGGAGTAGAAGTCAACCCTCTCATTCAAATGGTGTGGCTCTAATATAAAATTAATCTTTAAAATTAATTAGCACATGACTTAAGATCAGATTATTTATAGCACCTCCCCCTTACCTCCTGACCATCAGAAAAGAGCTTCATTTTTATGTATACTATAATTAGGGTTACAGCATAGGAAATGAAGTATATTTCCACAATCTTGAATCCCTTCTAAATATGTTGTAGTTTAAGTCTTGTGATTTTTAGCCTATAATTTAGCATATATAAGATTTAATATAATTAACTTTATATTAAACAACTTCTGGCATCTGTAAGCATTACTTGGATAAAGTACATCTCCATCTCAAAGTGATTTTTAAAAGAATAAAGAATTTACACATCATCTATATGATATAGGTCATTAAGTAAAGGAATAGAAATCACATACACATTCTATGTTGGGGTAATAATAATGTTCATGAAAGTATTGTGACATCCACATATTTCAAAGTAGAGATGTGTTGCCACTGTGAATGCTAACTCACAGAAGTCTCTTTCTTCCCAAAAGAATTATAATCATGCATAATCTATACTGCTTTGAAGATGAGGAAAGAATATACCTTAATGAGGACCAGAGATTTTCCCTTGGTCATAAAGTAAAGTTAAGTGAAGCTGCTCTGTCGTGTCCAACTCTTTGTGACCCCATGGACTGTAGCCCACCAGGCTTCTCTGTCCATGGGATTTTCCAGGCAAGGATACTGGAGTTGGTTGCCGTTTCCTTCTCCAGGGGATCTTCCCAACCCAGAGATCAAACTCAGGTCTCCCGCATTGCAGGCAGACACTTTAACTCTCTAAGCCACCAAGGAAGCCCCTTGCTCATGCTAGCCAACAAATCATTGAATTCTTAGCTAAAATAATTGCAAATTGGTATAAAAATTATATACTATATTAGAGGATTGGCTTCAGTTAAGGCTATGTTATTTATATATTGTGGCTTATAAAATATAGATCTTAAAAAATCAATAGTAATCTTTTGGTGTCTTATATATAGTCCTAAGTTAAATCATTTTTTGCAAATAGAATCCTAGATGGAGACCAGAAAATTTAAACAATTAACTAGCACTTATGTCAGAATTTTGTTGCTTAAACTGGGAAACAGTAGATTTTATAAGTGATAAAAACTTATATAACAATTAAATATTATATTATACAGCATTTATTGTTCAAAACATGGAATGAATATTATTATTTCCCTGACCATTTTAGAGTGAAATATTCTAAACACAAATCATAAAAGTTAATTGCCCAAGGTCACTGAGTTTATAAAGTAGCAGAGCTAGAAGTTGAATACAAGCATTCTACCTCAGAACACATGATCATAATCATTACATGAGTCAAGGGACATGGCATTTCAGTGAAATATTTTTATCCTTTAGGTGTGATATAGGCAGAGCGTTAGGGGGTGAAGCTCCTCTGAAAGGTAATGAAGATCTGTAGGTATAAAAATTGACATATGGAAAGGAATTACATTTTCCTGTGGAGCCACAGGCTTATCTCTTATGAGGGGAAGAAGGCTATACACTTGGGCAAGAAAAGTCAATGCCTTTTGAGGGAAGATACAGTTGGTAAGAGTACAGAGAACTCTAAAATCTAGTTTATAACTTTTATAAGAATAATAGATGAATCTTGGTCATATAAAGCTTGGTCATATAGAGTTTGAGGCATTAAACAAAACAGGAATATAGGTATCAAATAAAAACTTAAGGCAATGAAATTATAAATGATACTCTAGTTACTTCCATGTGTGTTCCTGAACAACAAAATTAATTCTGATTTGTTGAAAATGTAAATTTTCAAGCCCATTTCATACCTGCTGAATTAAAATATTAGGGGTATGAACATGGAATCTGTGGGTTTCAGAAGCTTTCTAAGTGATTCTATAAAGTTTTAGGCAAAAGTGTTGCTTTGAAGTAAAGTCAAGTCTTCTTCAAATAGAAAGCCCTTTATATATTTCTCTGGCATGAAAACCAGAAACTGCCTTACGTGAGATTTCTTGACAGGTGTTATAATCAAGAATTTGTTCATTAACTTGTGAAATATAAAAACACACGCACAGACACACACATACATGAATGCCAATATAAATGCATTAATATAAAAATTTTAAAGGGAAATGTTCATAACAACTATTAGACATTAAGAGAGTTATTACAAAACTTCATATGGTCTCCAAACTATACAAAAAAACCCTGTAGTTTGTAGTTTGCTTATTTCAAGTTATTATTCACTAAACAGGATCCTCTGATAAAATCATATTCTGTGTGTAAGCAGAATTTTAAAAACTAAAAAGCAGAATGTCATTGAAATCTGATTGCTGTTAAGTTTTTATAGTATACATGAATGATACTCTATAAACATCTAAGAGAAGCAATGAAGGTTTTAATGAAGATCAAACATTTCTCTGAAGTAAACTAATTCAGGACCTAAAAGAAACTTTAATATGCTTTAAACTTTCTTCTGTTTTACCATTTTGTTTATGAAAAGATATATATTACTACACATGTCCTCGATATATTTGTTGCAGGCAATAGTTTGTGTATGTTAAAATACTGATGTACAAAGCCAATATAGGTGATAGTGAAAACTATATCAGGGTTTATCAGATATGACTGAGACAAAATTAGAGTCATTCTTGATATCAAAAAATCTCAGCTGCCCAAATAGGAATAAGGACTCTTACTCAATGTTAAATATTAGCACCCTGACCAATATCTTGGTCTTCCCAGGTGCCTCAGTGATAGAGAATCCACCCGCCAATGCAGGAGATGCAGGTTTGATCCCTGGGTCGGGAAGATCCCCTGAAGAATGAAATGGCAACTCACTCCAGTATTCTTGCCTGGGAAATCCCATGGACAGAGGAGCCTGGCGGGCTACAGTCCATGGGGTCACAAAAGTGTTGGCCATCAATTAATAACTAAAACAACAACCAATGTCTTAAATGCTCCAGTAGATACACAAAGAATATGTAAAATGTAATAAATATCCACTAAATGTATAACTAAACCATATGGATTATCAGCCTGAATCTAATTTGAAATACATTATCAGTTTAATTATACATAGTAAAACCATATTCAAATTAGATTTAGCTTTAGAGTCAGTAATCAAATTTAAGTATAAAAAGTTTGAGAAGCATAATGTGAAATTGCCTACATTATGTGCCTTTAAATATAAACCTCCCTAAAATTAAGAAGATACACGATAAGTAAATAGTTTTCTAGAAAATAGCTTATAGTTGATTAGAAAGCAGAAATTACGTTGAAAGCATCAAATTTGTTCATAGTTCTAATACTTCTAAATTACTTCTAATACATTGTTTCCATTTTTTATTTGCTCTATATTGTGTCTTTCATAATATATTTTTCCACATTAAGTGAAATATTTTATAAAAAAAATCTTTGACAATATTTAATAAGATAAATATGATAATATCATCCATATTCTTTGCTCATGAATGGTAGAGATGGGAAAGTCCTTTCTTGAAAAGATAGCTTGATACTTCTTAAAAATATGTGCCCCAAAACTTCTTAATTTATTTCTTAAATAGTGTTAAATGGAATGAAAAGCAGACATTTGAATAGTTTTCTTTCTGAAAAATTTACCTAATGATTATTTGTTACCTAATTTTAAAAACTATTTTAAAATAGTTACTAATGATATTGTATTATTTTCACCTCTTGCCTTAAGAAGGCCCTTAAAAAATAAAAATGTGAACACTACACAGACATGATGGACTTTCTGAAATCAGAAATATGTATTTTGAACATGTCTGAGACATTCATGTGCAGTGTCAGGTTTTATATTCTCATTGTTCAGACTCTGATTTGTTGTGTACCTATGCACAAGTTTTCTCAGCATTAATATGTCAGTGTCATCAAAGCATCTATATTATTAGGTTGGGATTTCTTTAAAGAATAGCTTCTTGGCATATTTGAACATTTTAGTTATGTAATGACTTCTTTTGATACTCTGTATGTAATAGGCATTTTTAAAATGTCAAATTTACAAAAATCTCTAATAATCCATCTATCAACTGGCCACTAATAAGTCCTTGAGTCTATCCATATTCCAAAAGTACAGTGGCCCTTTCTTTCTAATAATATATGTTTTGGATGTGAGTAGGTGCACTGGTCTGGACATCAGCAAAAAGAAGAAATGCTATAGAGTGTAAGTTGTTTGGGATCACCTTAGAGTATCAGCCATTCAGCTCACTGTAAGTGCTCACTGAAGCACACAGCATCTGACAATATGGGACAGTCACCCACTGCTGAGAATCAACAAAAGCAGCAATGTCAGAACTCACCAGTGCAACTGGCGAATCTTTCAAATTGTCATGCTCCTTTCCCCTCAGGGAGGGCCCTCAGAGCTGGTACATGTTGTCACTTGTGAAATTAGAGCTGTCTTATAGAAGTTCTTCCTGATGCCATGTTTTTAAGTCAGTTTATTCTTTAAAAAATGAAAGAAAGAAAAAGAAACAACAACAACAAAAAGAACATATGTTTTTCCAAGAGAACAGACAGAAACAAATTATGAGAGATAAAAAGTAAACAAACATAAGAATATTGTAATCTGTGGAAAGACCTGAGTATGCATTGAAAGACTCACTAAGTTTCAAGATAGATTAATAAGAAAAGATATACCTGGACATTTCTGTGAAAAATTTTTGAACTTTAAGCATGAAGAGTAAATCATGTGTTTCCAGAGAGAAAGTAGAAATTTTCAGCAAAGTAAAAGGTTTCTTTTATCGCTAGACTTCCACCTGCAATATTGGGGAGTGAAGTCAAAGGAAATCACTTCTATAACTAAGATATAGTAACTTGCCCTAAAAGTTGTAAGCCTAGGTAAGGTATTGTTATTCTACTAGTGAGAAATACAGAAAACTATTAGGGGCAAATATTCAGATCTTCTGTCACCCAAGAACCTGATCTGAAACATATATTTCTGAAATAGCTACTGAAACAACAAATGACATCAAAAGAAAAGAAGAGAATAAACCATGGTGATAAATGAATCTTGATATATCTCTGTCTCTATAGCTTGCAAGATAGATACAGATATAGATGAACTTAAAGATATGTCAGAATTATATAAATATAAAGGGCATAGTAAAAGTAAGGTTTTAATAAGTGCACGACTAACTTAGCAAAATTTAGGAGGTGAGAAGGGAATTTCAGGAAACCTTTCAAGAAACTCACTGAGGAAACAGTAAAGAAGGGAAACAGAGGAAAGAAGGTAAATGTCACCTAGTAGTTAAATGTGTAAGTTGTATGTGGGAGCTTGAATAAGTACACTGTGTGAGGCAAGGTACCCAAAAGGAATAAACAGTCCTGTCTTGTATACAAAAAATATTAGAATCATCAGTGTCTACTCAAAACTGCAGAGAAAGTCATTGAATTCTTGAGGAAACAAGGTACAAGAATGGAGAATAGCAAGAAAGTACCTCTGAGATTTCAGTTATTCTAAATATAACCATAATATACTGCTGGATAAATAACATGCCTAAGGGTACTGGTCATGAATTTAAAGGCCAGATACCCAGCAGGGCTGCCTTTCTCTAAAGTCAGTTGTGGAGGCACAGATATGAAATAGACAAGTTCAGAATTTACCAAAGGCTAAATTTCCAGGAAAAAAAGTCACAAGAGCTGAAGATATATACATGGGAGAGATTACAATAGGTTGGCTATAAAATAAGAGATGTAAAAGGGGAAAGAAAGAATTAAAAAGTGGTAGAATAACTGAATTTTAAGTCTTGGTAAAGTACAAATATTAGTGGAGTTGAGGTACTGAAGGATGTTAGCAGGAAGAAAAACTAGAATATGATCCTTAGGGGTAGGAAAATGAGAGACATCCTGATTTATGCTGCTGTTGATATAAACACAGATTTCAGGATGACAATATGATGAAGCTAGGATGGAAAGATATTTTTAGAATGTAGGTTCTGTAAGGTGAAGATGTATGCTAAGGTAACTAGAATATGAGAAAATAAATATGCACTTAAAATTAATTGCAGACAGTAATATATTAGACTTAACATTCAAGAAACTAAGCTCATGGCATCTGGTCCCATCACTTCAAGGCAAATATATGTGCTTAGTTGCTCTGTCATGTCCAACTCTTTGCAACCCTATGGACTGTAGCCCACCAGGCTCCTGTGTCCTTGGGGATTCTCCAAGCATACTGGAATGGGTTCCCATCCCCTCCTCCAGGGGCTCTTCCCAACCCAGGGATCGAACCCAGGTTTCCCCCATTCTTTATTGTCTGTGCTATCAGGGAAGCCCTCATGGCAAATAAATGGGGAAACAATGGAAACAGTGACAGACTTTATTTTATTGGGCTCCAAAATCACTGTGGATGGTGACTACAGCTGAAAAATTAAAAGATGATTGCTCCTTGGAAGAAAAGCTATGACAAACCTAGAAAGCATATTAAAAACAGAGACATCACTTTGCTGAAAAAAGATCTGTATAATCAAAGCTATGATTTTTTCAGTACTCATGCTGGAGAAGGGATTGGCACCCACTCCAGTATTCTTGGGCTTCCCTGGTGTCTCAACTAGTAGAGAATCCTCCTGCAAGGAGGGAGATCTGAGTTTGATCCCTGGGTTCGGAAGATGCCCTGAAGAAGGGAGAGGCTACCCACTCCAGTATTCTGGCCTAGAGGATTCCATGGACATTATAGTCCATGCGGTTGCAAAGAGTCAGACACAATTAAGCGACTTTCACTTTCATAGTAATTGCTTTCATGTATGGATGTGAGAGTTGGACCATAAAGAAGGCTGGGCACCAATGAATTGATGCTTTTGAACTGTAATTCTGGAGAAGACTCTTGAGAGTCCCTTGGACTTCAAGGAGATCAAACCAGTCAACCCTAAAGGAAATCAACCATGAATATTCATTTGAAGGACTGATGCTGAAGCTCCAGTACTTTGGCCACCTGTACTGGAAAAGACCCTGATGCTGGGAAAGATTGAAGGTAGGAAGAGAAGGGTGTAACAGAGGATGAAATGGTTGGATGGTATCACTGAATGAATGGACCTAAATTTGAGCAAACTTTGGGAGACAGTGGAAGACAATGTGGAGTGCTGCAATCCATGGGGTCACAAAGAGTCAGACATGACTGAGTAACTGAACAACAACTACAATTTTAAAAAAGGCAAAAGAAATATGACATAAAATCCTAGCTAGAAATTTATATATAGCTATTTAAACCAGATAAAAATATCCAAAGTATAACCAAGTAACCAGAGGAATTAGATAACAGTATATTTAATTTATACATAAATTAGCATACATGTATACCCCATAGAGTATATTAATAATTTTTCATGTTGATAGACTATTAGAAAATGATTAAAGAAAAATGACTATTGAATGTTTTGTAAAAAATAATTCAGTATTGAGAATTTCAAAAGAAAATAACATATTCTAGGGAAATTTTTAAAATTACTGCATGTTAGTATATATATTATACTTTTTTTTTTACCTATTTTTATTGTGTGCCTCTTTTAAATCAAAGCCAAATTTAAAAAGTATCCAAATTGAAAAAGAAGTAGAATTGTCACTGTTTGCAGATGATATGATACTATACATAGAAAGTCCTATAGATGCTATCGGGAAACTACTAGAGCTCATCAGCGAATTTGGTTAAGTGGCAGGATACAACATTAATACACAGAAATCTCTTGCATTTTTATACACTAACAAAAAAATTAAGAAAGAGTAATTAAACAATCCCATTCACCATTACAACAAAAGTGTGTAAAATGCCTAGAAATAAACCTACCTAAGTTGTCAAAAGACCTGAATTCAGAAAACTATAACATTCTGATAAAAGATCAAAGATGAAACAAATATATACTATGTTGTTGGATTAGAAGAATCAATACTGTAAAAATTACTCTACTACCTAAAATCCTCTACAGATTCAATGCAGTAGAGTAATCAAATTCAGTGACATGTTTCACAGAACTAGATTTTTTTTTTAATTTATATGTAAACACAAAAGACCCTGAGTAGCAAATGCAATCCTTAGAAAGAAAATGGACCTGGAGGAATCAGGCTTCCTTACTTCAAACTGTACTACAAAGAATACAGTCATCAAAACAGTATGATACTGGCACAAAAACAGAAACATATAAAGATAGAACAATAGAACAAGATAGAAAGTCCAGAAATAAACCCACACATCTATGGTCAACTAATCTATGATAAGGAAGCAAAAATATACAATGGAAAAAAGGCAGCCTCTTCAATAAGTGGTGCTGGGAAAATTGGACAGTTACATGTAAAATAATAAAATTAGAGTATTCTTTAACATCATATACAAAAATTATCTCAAAATGTATTAAAGACCTAAATGTAAGACCACACACCCACTATAAAACTCTTAAATACAAACATAGGTAGAACACACTTTGGATTCACCTCCTAGAGTAATAAAAAATAAAAATGAAGACAAATATAAACTTAGCCAAAAGAAAGAACTAAAATTATTTGCAGCAACATGAATGGACCTAAAGATTATCATACTACATATATTATACTACATAAATCAAACTGAGAAAGACAAATATCATATCACTTATATGTGAAATCTAAAAAAAAAAAGATACAGACGAGATAGGTTTTAGTCGTTCAGTCGTGTCTGACTCTTGCGACCCCATGGACTGTAGCCTGCCAGGCACCTCTGCCCACAGGATCTCCTAGGCGGGAATACTGGAGTGGGTTGCCATTTCCTTCTCCTGGTGACCCAGAGATAAAACTTCAGTCTCCTGCATTAGAGGCAGACTCTTGACCAACTGAGTTGAGAAAACAGACTTCAAAAACAAACTTATGGTTAGCAAAGATGGGAAAAAGGATAAATTAAGAGTTTGAGATGAAACTATACACAGTACTATATATAAAATAATTAACAGGGACCTATTGTACAACACAGGGAATACTACTCATTATTCTTTAATAACCTATGTGGTAATAGAGTCTGAAAAAGAATGGAAATATGTTTATTTATAACTGAGTTACCTTGCTATACATCTGAAACTAACACAATATTGTAAATCAACTATACTCCAATAATAAATAAAAATTAAACTGAAACCAAAGCACCTGCAGATATTAAATTATTTTTGTATCTTCATTTCTTGTATTGTCTGCACTTTGTTTTTCCATGCTTTTTCTTTCATCCCAGAGTAATTTTTCACTAGTCACCTGGGTTCTTGCTTTTCTTTAGTATCAGTACAGTTCATTAACTCACAGAGTAGTGCCTGACTCTCTGCGATCCCATGGACTGCAGCACACCAGTCTTCCCTGTTCATCACCAACTCCCAGAGCTTGCTCAAACTCGTGTCCATCGAGTCGGTGATGCCATCCAACCATCTCATTCCCCATCATCCCCTTCACTCTTTCCCAGCATCAGGGTCATTTCCAGTGAGTCAGTTCGTCACATTAGGTGACCAAAGTATTGGAGTTTCAGCTTCAGCAGCAGTCCTTCCAATGAACACTTAGGACAGATTTCCTTTAAGATTGACTGATTTGAGTTCCTTATAGTTCAAGGGAAAAGAGTTTTCTCCAACACCACAGTTCAAAGTACCAATTCTTTGGTGCTCAGCTTTCTTTCCAGTCCAAATACCACATCCATAAATGACTACTAGAAAAACCATAGCTTTGACTAGAGGGACCTTTGTCAGCAAAGTTAATGTCTCTGCTTTTTAAGATGTTGTCTAGGTTTGTCATTCTGATTTTGGTGTTGACCATCTGGTGATGTCAATGTGTAGAGTCTTCTCTTGTGTTGTTGGAAGAGGGTGTTTGCTATGACCAGTGTGTTCTCTTGGCAAAACTCTTATTAGCTTTTGCCCTGCTTCATTCTGTACTCCAAGGCCAAATTTGCCTGTTACTCCAGGTGTTTCTTGATTTCCTACTTTTGCATTCCAGTCCCCTATAATGAAAAGGACATCTTTTTTGGGTTTTAGTTCTAAAAGGTCTTGTAGGTCTTCATAGAACCGTTCAACTTCAGCTTTTTCAGCGTTACTGGTTGGGGCATAGGCTTGGATTACTGTGATATTGAATTGTCTGCCTTTAAAATGAACAGAGATCATTCTTTGTTTTTGAGATTGCATCCAAGTACTGCATTTCGGACTCTCTTGTTGACCATGATGGCTACTCCATTTCTTCTAAAGGATCCCTGCCCACAGTACTAGATATAATGGTCATCTGAGTTAAATTCACCCATTCCAGTCCATTTTAGTTTGCTGATTCCAAGAATGTCGACATTCACTCTTGCCAACTCCTGTTTGACCACTTCCAATTTTCCTTGATTCATGGACCTAACATTCCAGGTTCCTATGCAACATTGCTCTTTACAGCATCGGACCTTGCTTTCATAACCAGTCCCATCCACAGGTGGGTGTTGTTTTTGCTTTGACTCCATCCCTTCATTCTTTCTGGAGTTACTTCTCCACTGGTCTCCAGTAGCATATTGGGCACCCACCGACCTGGGGAGTTCCTCTTTCAGTATCCTATCATTTTGCCTTCTCATACTGATCATGGGGTTCTCAAGGCAAGAATACTGAAGTGGTTTGCCATTCCCTTCTCCAGTGGACCACACTCTGTCAGACCTCTCCACCATGACCCGACCGTCTTGGTTCCCCCCCCACCACGGCATGGCTTAGTTTCATTGAGTTAGACATGACTGTGGTCCTGTGATCAGATTGGCTAGTTTTCTGTGACTATGGTTGTAGTGTGTCTACGCTCTGATGCCCTCTTGCAACACCTACCATCTTACTTGGGTTTCTCTTACCTCAGACGTGGGGTATCTCTTCATGGCTGCTCCAGCAAAGCGCAGCTGCTGCTCCTTACCTTGGATAAGGTGTATCTTCTCACAGCCAACTCTCCTGACCTTGAACGTGGCCAAAGATGGAGAAGCTCTATACAGTAAGCAAAAACAAGACCAAGAGCTGACTGTGGCTCAGATCATGAACTCCTTATTGCCAAATTTAGACTTAAGCTGAAGAAAATAGGGAAAACCACTAGACCATTCAGGTATGACCTAAATCAAATCCCTTGTTACCATAGAGTGGAAGTAGGAAATAGATTTAAGGGACTAGATCTGATAGACAGAGAGCCTGATGAACTATGGACAGAGGTTTGTGACATTGTACAGGAGACAGGGATCAAGACCAGCCCCAAGGAAAAGAACTGCAAAAAGGCAAAATGGTTGTCAGAGGAGGCCTTACAAATAGCTGTGAAAAGAAGTGAAAAGCAAAGGAGAAAAGGAAAGATATTCCCATTTGAATGCAGAGTTCCAAAGACTAGCCAGGAGAGATAAGAAAGCCTTCCTCAGTGATCAATGCAAAGAAATAGAGGAAAACAACAGAATGGGAAAGACTAGAGATCTCTTCAAAAAAAAATTAGAAATATCAAGGGAACATCTCAGGAAAAGATGGGTTCAATAAAGGACTGAAATGGTATGGGCCTAAAATAAGGAGAAGATATTAAGAAGAGGTGGCAAGAATACACAGAAGAACTTTCCAAAAATATCTTAATGATATTTGCAATGGTGTGATCACTGACCTAGAGCCAGACATCCTAGAATGTGAAGTCAAGCACATCCTGGAATGTGAAGTCAAGTGTGAAAGCATCACTATGAATAAAGCTAGTGGATGTGATGGAATTCCAGTTAAACTATTTCAAATCTTGAAAGATGATGCTGTTAAAGTGCTGCACTCAATATGCCAGCAAATTCGGAAAACTCATCAGTGGCCACAGGACTGGAAAAGGTCAGTTTTCATTCCAATCCCTAAGAAAGGCAATGCCAAAGTATACTCAAACTACCGAACAATTGCACTCATCTCACACGCTAGTAAAGTAGTGCTTAAAATTCTCCAAGCCAGGCTTCAGCAATACGTGAACCGAGAACTTCCAGATGTTCAAGCTGGTTTTAGAAAGGCCAAGGAACCAGAGATCATACTGCCAATATCTGCTGGATCATCGAAAAAGCAAAAGAGTTCCAGAAAATCATCTATTTCTGCTTTATTGACTATGCGAAAGCCTTAGACTCTGTGGGTCACAAAAAAAAAAACTGTGGAAAATTCTGAAAGAGATGGGAATAGCAGACCACGTGACCCACTTCTTGAGAAACCTGTATGCAGGTCAGGAAGCAACAGTTA
The DNA here is from genome assembly GCA_020226075.1 of Hydropotes inermis. Taxonomy (NCBI): domain Eukaryota; kingdom Metazoa; phylum Chordata; class Mammalia; order Artiodactyla; family Cervidae; genus Hydropotes; species Hydropotes inermis. The sequence continues at coordinate 23,788,541 of CM035295.1, forward strand.
GAATTGGACATAGAACAACAGACTGGTTCCAAATAGGAAAAGGAGTACGTCAAGGCTGTATATTGTCATGCTGCTTATTTAACTCACATGCAGAGTACCGCATGAGAAACGCTGGGCTGGAAGAAGCACAAGCCAGAATCAAGACTGCCGGGAGAAATATAAATAACCTCAGATGTGCAGATGACACCACCCTTATGCCAGAGAGTGAAGAGGAAATAAGAAGCCTCTTGATGAAAGTGAAAGAGGAGAGTGAAAAGTTGGCTTAAAGCTTAACATTCAGAAAACTAAGATCATGGCATCTGGTCCTATCACCTCATGGGAAGTAGATGGGAAGACAGTGGAAACAGTGTCAGACTTCATTTTGGGGGGACTCCAAAATCACTGTGGATGGTGACTGCAGCCATGAAATTAAAAGAGGCTTACTCCTTAGAAGGAAATTTATGACCAACCTAGATAGCATATTAAAAAGCAGAGATGTTACTTTGCCAACAAATGTCCTTCTGGTCAAGGCCATGGTTTTTCCAGTGGTCATATATGGATGTGAGAGTTGGACTGTGAAGAAAGCTGAGAGCTGAAAAATTGATGCTTTTGAACTACGGTGTTGGAGAAGACTCTTGAGAGTCCCTTAGACTGCAAGGAGATCCAACCAGTTCATCCTAAAGGAGATCAGTCCTGGGTGTTCATTGGAAGGACTGATGCTGAAGCTGAAACTCTAGTAGTTTGGCCACCTCATGTGAAGAGTTGACACATTGGAAAAGACCCTGATTCTGGGAGGGATTGGGGGCAGGAGGAAAAGGGGACGATAGAGGATGAGACCGCTGGATGGCATCACTGACTTGATGGGCATGAGTTTGAGTAAACTCTTTGAGTTTGTGATGGACAGGGAGGCTTGGCATGCTGCGATTCATGGGATCACAAAGAGTCGGACATGACTGAGCGATTGAACTGAACTGAGGTTTGTCATAGCTCTTTTTCCAAGGAGAAAGCACTTTTTAATGTCATGGATGCAGTCACCAATTGCAGTGATTATGGAGCCCAAGAAAATACAGTCTGTCATTCTTTCTATTGTTTCTGATCTATTTTGCCATAAAGTGATGGGATTGGAAGCCATGATCTTGGTTTCCTGAATGTTGAGTTTTAAGCCAATTTTTTTCACTCTCCTCTTTCAATTTCATCAAGATGCTGTTTAGTTCTTCTTCTCATTCTGCCATAAGAGTGGTGTCCTCTGCATATCTGAAGTTATTGATATTTCTCCTGGCAATCTTGATTGCAACTTAATCTTCATTCAGTCTGGCATTATGCAACAGTGACAATACATCTTTGATGTAATCCTTTCACAATTTGGAACCAGTCCATTGTTCCAAGTTTGGTTCTAACTGTTGCTTCTTGACCTGCATACAAATTTCTCAGGATGCAGGTAAGGTGGTCTGGTATGTCCATCTCTTGAAGAATTTTCCACAGTTTGTTGTGATCCACACAGTCAGAGGCTTTGACATACTCAATAATGCAGAAACAGATGTTTTTTATGAAATTCTCTTGCTTTATCTATGATCCAAGGGAGGTTGGTAATCTGATCTCTGGTTCCCTTGCCTTTTCTAAATCAAGATTGAACAGCTAGAAGTTCACAGTTCATGTACTGTTGAAGCCTGACTGAAAAAATTTGAGCATTACTTTGCTACTGTGTGAGATGAGTGCTATTGTGAGGTAGTTTGAATATTCTTTGGCTTTGTCCTTCTTTGTGACTGGAATGAAAACTGAACTTTTCCAGCCCTGGGCCACTGCTGAGTTTTCTATATTTGCTTGCATATTGTGGCATTTGCTGGCATGTTGCTGGCATTCGGCAAAGTGCTGAAGCACTTTCAAACTATCATCTTTTAGAATTTGAAATAGTTCAACTGGAATTCCATCACCTCCACTAGCTTTGTTTGTAATGATCCTTCTTAAGGCCCACTTGATTTTGCACTCCAGGATTTCTGGCTCTAGGTGAGTGATCACACCATTGTGGCTATCTGGGTCATGAGGATCTTTTTTGTACAGTTCTTCTGTGTACTCTTGCCACCTCTTCTTAATATCTTCTGCTTCTGTTAGGCCCATACCAGTTCTGTCTTTATTGTGCCCATCTTTACATAAAAACTTCCCTTGCTATCTCTAATTTCCTTGAAGAGACCCCTATGCTTTCCCATTCTGTTGTTTTCCTCTATTTCTTTGCACTGATCTTTGAGAAAGTCTTATACCTCCTTGCTATTCTTTGGAATTCTGCATTCAAGTAGGTATACCTTGCCTTTCCTCCTTTGCCCTTCCCTTCACTCCTTTTCTCAGCTATTTGAAAGGCCTCCTCAGACAGCCATTTGGCCTTTTTGTGTTTCTTTTTCTTAGGGATGGTCTTGATCACTTCCTCCTGTACAGTGTCACAAACCTCCATCCATAGTTTTTCAGGCACTGTGTCTATCAGATCTAATCTGTTTAAACTGTTATTCACTTCCACTGTATTATCATAAGGTATTTGATTGAGGTCATACCTGAATGGTATAGTAGTTTCCTTACTTTCTTCAATTTAAGTATTAATTTAGCAATACGGAGTTCATGATCTGAGCCACAGTCAGCTCCCAGCCTTCTTTTTGCTGACTGTATAGATCCTCTCTATCTTTGGCTGCTAAGAATATAACCAATCTGATTTTGGTATTGGGCATCTGGTGATGTTCATGTGTAGAGTCTTCTCTTGTGTGTTTAAAATAAGGTGCTTGCTATGACCAGGGTGTTCTCTTGGCAAAACTCTGTAAGCCTTTGCCCTGCTTCATTCTGTACTCCAAGGTTAAATTTACCTGTTACTCCAGGTATCTCTTGATTTCCTACTTTTACATTCCAGTCCCATATGATGAAAAGGACATCGTTTTGGGTATTAGTTCTAGAAGGTCTTGTAGGTCTTCATAGAACTGTTCAGCTTTTTCAGCATTACTGGTTGGGGCATTAATTGGATTACTGTGATACTGAATGGTTTGCCTTGGAAACGAACAGAGATCATTCTGTCATTTTTGAGATTGCACCCAAGTACTGCATTTTGGACTCTTTTGTTGACTATGAGGGCTACTCCGTTTCTTCTAAAGGAATCTTGCCCAGAGTAGTAGATATAATGGTCATCTGAATTAAATTCACCCATTATAGTCCATTTTAGTTCACTGATTCCTAAAACATCAATGTTCAGTCTTGCCATCTCCTGTTTGACCACTTCCAGTTTGCGTTGATTCATGGACCTAACATCCCAGGTTCCTATGCAGTGTTGTTCTTTACAGATCGGACTTTCTTCTAACAACAGTCACATCTACATCTGGAAGTTGTTTTCACTTTGGCTCCATCTCTTTGTTTTTCTGGAGTTATTTCTCCATTGTTCTCCAGTATCACACTGGGCATCTACCGACCTGGGATGTTCATCTTTCATTGTCATATCTTTTTGCCTTTTTTACTGTTCATGGTGTTCTCAAGGCAAGAATACTGAAGTGATTCACCATCCCCTTTATTTGTATTCTTTAGTATACAAATTATCAAAGCCATTATAGTAAGTAATTTATTTGTTAATATTGAATGTCTCAGGATTTTTTCTGTCCTTTTATCCTGTAGTTCTTGATAACTGTTTCAAATTTAAGATTAAGAATTCACCCCATAAGTGGCTTCCTGTACTTATTATGTTTTTTTTTTTTCCCTTGAAGTGAAATAACAGTGAAACTCTAGATTACAGTTTCTTCTAATTATGTCTGCTTTAACTCTTAAGCAGCAGTATCTTGGAACTAGACATACTCTTGAAGGTGAGAAATATAAATTATAAATTTATCATTTCATTTATGACATTTACATAAAATTCTTGTTACACTTTCCTCCTCCATTTCTCCTGATTTTCTAAAAATCAGGCATGGTTTTTCCTGTTCAGGCATGGTGTGTTAGTTTATCATTTTCTATGCTATATCCTTTTCTTCTAGAACACCTAGTATATTTTCGGTTTTATTGACAAATCTTACTAATATGGTATTGTCTTCTCATTTTAACTTACATCCATCTATTCACCTTCTTTTATATGAGGTATATGTCAGTTAAAGCTCACATCCTCCTTTGACATTTAAAAGTGTGAAATAGTAAGGGACACTGATACATGTTTCCTCTTAGAATGAAAGGTAGAGAAAGTCAATCCATGTAGATATGAAACAGTCTAAAATGCTTAAAGACAAAAAGTTTCCCAGGTTATAAAATCACAAAATACATTATTTATAAACTGATTATTTGTACTGATGGGTAAAAAAATACCTTTGATGACCTAGTGTAATTATGTGCTTAATAAATGTATTCCTTGCTCCTTAATTATAATCATTTTTAAGGCACTAACTAAAAACATTATCCTCTATAATGTAAATTATAATAAACAAACTTTAATCCAAGCTGGGCATGATGCCCAGAGAACCAGCTTGGTGAAAATAGTCAGCTCCAAAAAAAGAAGGCTAGTGAAAAAGGGTTGCTAAATATTAAATAAGTACAGGTATACACACAATCTATCCATTTGAATAATAACCTTTGAGAAGCATTTTTGTGTACTATGGAGCTCAGCAATTACTTGTTTAAAGCTGGGGTTGTCCTTGACTCAGTTTATAAACCCTTTTTAAGAATGAAACCTAAAATTTAAATTACTATAAATCTGGGGAGATAAAAGTGCAGTTTTACAAGAACTGTAATTTCTATTGAAAGCTTATAATATTGGAACACAGGTCTTTATGGGGAGCCGTAGCTAGGCACTGTTAGCAACCAGTAGCAAAGCATATCATAGAGAAATTTAATTTCCCTCCAGAATCTTAAGGTATCAGGGCAATCTTGTCATTGCTTTTCTTTCCTCACACACTTTGAATGATAGTAGCCTTATTATCAGTGAAATATCTTACAGAAACCACTTGGGAGCAAAGGTTAATCTGAAATGTAATATAAAGGGGGAAATTACAAGAGAGGAACATTAAGTTACTATTATTGGTTCTACATGGATCTGGATACATTCATATCAAAAACATGTTTTTAACCTTAGCTACATTGTTACAGTTACAACAAATCTTATGTGATGCACAAATGAAGACTTTTGATATAAGCCTTGACTCTAATATAGTTGCAATATGTGAGAAAAGAAAGGAGGAGAGAAAAAGGAAGGAGGAGGAGAAAGGAGAGGAAGAATGGTAAAGCACAAAGAAAAGGAAAAAGAAGGAGCAAGGAAGAAGTAAATAGGACAGAGATGTGAATTAAAACACTTAAAAGTACCAAAGATCAGAAATACTAATTATAGGATGTAACTCTAATAAAAGACAAAAACTAGGAAAGGACTATAGAAATCAAAATTGCCACCAACTACCCCACTGGTTACTAATAAAAAAAAATAGCATGAATTATGATGCCACAATTTATAAACCAAAAAAGTTAATAATACGCAAAATAAAATTATATCCATATGGCTGAAGCTGCTAGAGATTCTTCAGAGTGAGGGAAATTGGTGCAAGTTAGTATGTCATGTATAGAGTTAAATCCTTCTAGATATTTAACTTAAGTAACCTTTGAAAGACTTTATAGCCAATTCCATGTGAATTATTTTAAATATGTTACTCATTTTTATGTAGTATTTATATAGTAGATACAATCATTTTTTATTAAATTATATTCATTTTTACTATATTTTCACTAAAATAAAGCAAACCACAATAAGTGAAAGTTTCAAAAATAAAAGCATACCCACCAAGTTGTGAAGGGTTTATATGCAAGACTTTTAATGAGGTACTGAATATCTCATAATGATGTAGCAAACTGTGCTATGAGTGAATATCTCTTAAAATTATTGTGGTTACTGAATCAGAAAAAGCACCAGTTCTTATCACACTATGGGACATGTAAAACCATCTCATAGTCCATGTTTAATAATGTCAGTTTACTAAAAATAGTTAAAGTGTTACTTTCTGAAAACTCGACATTTTAAAAACAAAAGCTTCAAGTTTAAAAATTAATTTGGACAAAACCATTTGAATCCTTGACTGTGATTTTGAGTAATCATTTGAAGGAATTTTCAATCTTAAAATAACCTTCAGGAGCTTACCTATTATCACTAACAGTGCCCACTGATGTACTGACCAACACTTTTAAAATTAACTACATAGTTTTCTTCAAAATATTCCTTTCTGAGTTTAGTGATATTTCTAAAATGTTCTACCCAATCTAAAATGCATGAACAATCTGTTAACAATAAAAGGGAAAACTACTTCAGAAATCTTTTACTTCCTCACAAAATAATTAAATCCCCCCAAAAGACATGTCCTGTATCACCCCAAATTTTGCTGCAGTTACATCAAATATTCCATGAGTTTCAGCTTCATCGTTAATACAAATCAAAGGAGATTCTATGTAGGGAATGTTTCTGTTAAATGCTGGTTAAATTAAACTTAGTTCCACTTTAAATATCAAAGAAAACCAAGAATCTATTTTAAATTGAGACAACTGTCAAAGTTATCTGTTCTTTAATTGCCTTCACAAATGAAAAGTTTCCCACTGCCAGTGAGACAAATTACCACAAATTTAGTGGCTTAAACATAAATTTGTTACCATAGTGTGAGTTTACAAGTAAAAAATTATCTCACTGACCTTCAGAATCAGGGTTTCATTACGATGTGCTCCACCTCGATATTCTGGGGGAAAAAACCCTTTTCCTTGCTGGTTTTACCTTTTAGAGGCAGCCTACACTCCTTGGCTTATGTCTCCTTTCCACGTTCCACGCCAGCAATTGCATTGTTCCATTCTCTGCTACCATGTCACATCTCCCCTGACTCTGATCCTCTTGCCTTCCTCTTCCAACTATAAGGACCCTTGAGACTATACAAGGCCCACTCAAATCATCCAGAATAATCCTACCAACTCAAATTTCTTAATTTAACTACATCTGTAAATTTCCTTTTTCCATGTAAATTAAAAGATTCATATATTCCAGTATTCGAATATGGACACTTTGATGGGGGTGGGGGGTGGGGGACATTCTGCTTAACAGGATCGCTTCCCAGCTATTTAAATTAAAATTTTGTATCGACTGATGCAAATTAATTTATAGTATTAATTTCTGAAATATGTATTCTTTATTTTATTTCAAATTACTTTTATAAGTAAAATTGATTAACCCTGTCTTATTAACGGAAAACAGTGCTTTGAAAGAAATTTAACATGTTATTTGATATTACTTAATGAATTTAATATTTTCAAATCACTTATATAAGCAAATGTATCAGCAGTTTCACTGGAAAATCAACATTTATACCATATTTTCAACTGTTTAAAGTACAGGTTTTTCTTTCTGAATTTTATCACAGCTGTTTTGCAAATAGGAATTTTAGAGCTATTAAAGAGTCTTTTCAATAATGAAACTTTGATTTATGTACATTCCATATGAGTTCAAGTATATCATCATTTATACTAGTATAATCTAGTCATATATTTAATGTACTTATAAGGATAATATTGTTTTATATTCAGACACTCATATTCACAAATTTAAAGGGGTCAAAATTCTGGCTTTTTAACTCTACCACACACTATATATCTAAATTGGGAATAAAACAATACATTCAGCTCTAGATTCAAATACCATAATGTTTAGGAAAGTCATGAACATCTGAGACAAGATATTATGATACAGACATTTATTACAATCTAATTTTGAATATTTTTTGTTATCATTGCAATGGAAACATTAATTCAGACTTAAATTGAAGAAAGTAGGGAAAACCACTAGAACACTGAGGTATGACCTAAATCAAATCCCTTATGATTATACAGAGGAAGTGACAAATAGATTCAAGGGATTAGATCAAATAGACAGAGTGCCTGAAGAATTATAGACTGAGGGTTCTAACACTGTACAGGAGGCCATGATCAAAACCATCCCTAACAATAAGAACTGCAGAAAGGTGAAGTGGCTGCCTGAGGAAACCTTACAAATTGCTGAGAAGAGAAGGGATGTGAAAGGCAAAGGAGAAAGGGAAAGATATATCCATCTGAAGGCAGAGTTCCAAAGACTAGCAAGGAGAGATAAGAAAGCCTTCCTCAGTGATCAGTGCAAAGAAGTAGAGGAAAACAATAGAATGGGAAAGACTAGAGATCTCTTCAAGAAAATTAGAGATACCAAGGGAAAATTTCATGCAAAGATGGGCTCAATAAAGGACAGAAATGGTATGGGCCTGACAGAAGCAGAAGCTATTAAGAAGAGGTGACAAGCATGCAGAGAACTATGCAAAAAAAGGTCTTAGTGACCCAGATAAACAAGGTGGTGTGATCTCTCACCTAGAGCCAGACATCTCAGAGTCCAAAGTCAAGTGGCCTGTAGAAAGCATCACTGCGGAAAAAGCTAGTGGAGGTGATGGAGTTCCAGTGGAGCTATTTCAAATCCCAAAAGATAATGCTGTTAAAGTGCTGCACATAATATGCCAGCAAATTTGGAAAACTCAGCAGCAGCCACAGTACTGGAAAAGTTCATTTTTCGTTCCAGTTAAAAGAAGGGCAATGCCACAGAATGTCCAAACTACCACACAATTGCACTCATCTCACATACTAGCAAAGAAATGCTCAAAATTCTCCAATTAGGCTTCAACAGTATGTTAACTGAGAACGCTCAGATCTTCAAGCTGGATTTAGAAAAGGTGGAGGAACCAGAGATCAAAGTGCCAATATACATTGGGTCATGGAAAAAGCAAGATAATTCCAGAAAAATATCTACTTCTGTTTCATTGACTACGCTAAAGCCTTTGTGTGGATCACAACAAACTGTGGAAAAATTCTTAAAAAAATAAAAATACCATACCTGCCTTACCTTACCTTTCCTGCCTCCAGGGAAGTCTGTATGCAGATCAAGAAGCAATAGTTAGAACCAGACATGGAACAATAGACTGGTTCAAAATTGGAAAAAGAGTATGCCAAGACTGTATATTGTCATGCTGCTTAATTAACTTATATGCAGAGTACATCATGGGAAATGAGAGCTGGATGAAGCACAAGCTGGAATCAAGATTGCTGGAAGAAATATCAATAACCTTAGATATGCAGATGACACCACCCTTATGGCAGAAAGTGAAAAGGAACCAATGAGCCTCTTGATGAAGGTGAAAGAGGAGAGTAAAACACCTGACTTAAAACTAAACATCCAAAAAACTAAGACCATGGCAATCGGTCCCATCACTTCATGGCAAATAGAGAAACAATGGAAACAGTGATGGACCTTATTTTCTTGGCTCCAAAATCACTGCAGATGGTGACTGTAGCCATGAAATTAAAAGATTCTATATATGTGAAAGAAAAGCTATGGCAAATCTAGACAGCATATTAAAATGCAGAGACATTACTTTGACAACAAAGGTCCATTTGGCCAAAGCTATGTTTTTTTTCCAGTAGTCATGAACAGATGTGAGAGTTGGACAATCAAGAAGGCTGAGCAGTAAAGAATTGATACTTTATAACTTTGGTGTATAAAGAAAACTGAGCACTGAAGGGTTGATGCTTTTGGACTATGGTGTTGGAGAAGACTCTTGAGAGTTCCTTGGACTGCAAGGACATCCAATCAGTCCATCCTAAGGCAGATCAGTCCTGGGTGTTCATTGGAAGGACTGATGTTGAAGCTGAAACTCCAATACTTTGGCCACCTGATGAGAAGAACTGAGTCATTTGAAAAGACCCTGATGCTGGGAAAGATTGAAGGCAGGAGGAGAAGGGATGACAGAGGACGAGATGGTTGGATGACATCACTGACTCAATGGACATGAATTTGGGTGAACTCCGGGACTTGATGGACAGGGAGGCCTTATGTGCTGTGGTTCACGGGATTGCAAAGAGTCAGACACGACTGAGCAACTGAACTGAACTGAACTGAATTGTGATGTTGCAGAAGACTCTTTAAAGTTCCTTGGACAGCAAGGAGATAAAACCAGTCAATCCTAAATGAAATCAACCCTGAATATTCATTGGAAGGACTGATGCTGCAGCTCCTATACTTTGGCCACCTGAGGCAAAGAACTGACCCATTGGAAAAGACCCTGATGCTGGGAATGATTGAAGGGAGGAAGAAAAGGGGATGACAGAGGATGAGATGTTTGAATAGCATCACTGACTCAATGGAGTTGAGTTTGAGCAAGCTCTGGGAGCTGGTGATAGACAGAGCGGCCTGGTGTGCTGCAGTCCATGGGATCACAAAGAGTCAGACATGACTGAGCAACTGGACTGAATTTTAGCATCAAATGATAAAGAGATTGTTATTGTCAATGTTTGTGTCCCCCCAATCTCATATGTTGGAATTCTAACACCCAATGTGATGCTGTTAGGAGGTGGGTGCATTGTGGGGTTGATTAGGTCATGAGGATGGAGCCTTCTTGAATGGTGTTAGTGCCCTTGTGAATGAGTCCTCACAAAGCTCCCTAGACCCTTCTGTCGTGTGAGTATATAATAAGTCTGCAACCTGGAGGAGTGCCTTCATTCAACCATGCTGGCACTCTGATCTCAGACTTCCAGTCTTCTGAACTATGAGAAATAAATATCTGCTGTTTATAAACTGTCCTGTATGTGGTATTTTGTTATAGCAGGCAAAACTAAGACAGACATACTTACATGTGCAAACAAGACAGAAGAAGAGACAGAGCAATATCAAGCAAATATATCATAAACAAACTGGCATGTTCAAATAAGTTATACCAATGAATTCAGGGTTTTCTTTTTTATAGTTTGAAGTTTCATATTTGAAAGCTTGCTCTATTTATCTTGCTACATAATCAAGAATTATGGCTTATATTTTCCAATTTACATAAATGATTTCATACATTCTTTGACAGCTTTACTGCATTACATTTCTTGGCACATTTCCTCCTGTTTGGGAATTGAGGGGCGCATTGCCTTCTGTTTCCTCACTAAGACAATAGTCATGAAGATGGATTATGTAAATTTTAAATCCCAAAGCACCAGACACTTGTCAGAACCTGAAGGATATGGTCCTTACAAGACTATGTAATGACACATAGAAAATCAGCACATTGCCCCCAATAGTAAGAGGCACTTAACTGATTTAAGGGTGGCCCTGGTGCAGAATTGCCCATAAACATAAACAGGAAAATCCTGGAGGGAAAGCATATTTCTGGCCAGAGCACTTTGGAAAGCAGCCCATGCAAGGAAGAAAGTGTAAGATGAAATGTCCCCCTCCTCCCCCCTCACTTTTTTTTTCTTCTCTTTTTCCCACATAGGCTAAAAGTCTTCTTTACAAAAATGTCACAGTGACCTACCAAAATTACTTTACTTTTAAAACTCTAATAATTATAATAAACTTTCCCAAGTGTCCAGCCCTGAAATTGATATGCTTGTACTATTCCAGACTATAAGATTGGCTGAAGTAAAGAGTAGCTTATCTAATGTAATCCTTCAGGGTGTTAGCCCTCCAAACAATTAGAAGATGGTAACATGGATCCTGTCAGCTAGCTATTGCTGTGTAATAAAACTGTCCATAACGCAGTGACTAGCTTAAAGCAACACTTTGTTTTATTTACTCAAAATCTGTGCTTTGGTTGAGGAACAGCTGGAATGACTGGCTGGGCCGCCATGATGTTTCAGTCTGTGGGCTTGCCTGGATCCAGCTCCTCACTGAGGTGTGGTCTCAGCTCTGTTTCCTACGTGTCCTTCTGTGGCTAGGCCAAGGGAGCAGCAGACAACCAGGGAAAGCCCTTGTCGTGGAGATGGCAGAGGCAGAAGAGAAGGAGCAAAACGTGCAAGGCCTCTTAGGGCTGGCATTCTGTAAGGGCAAACCTGCTTGTCCACATCATTCAGTTGGCCAGAGTAAGTCAGAGGGCCAAATGCAAATTTCAAGAGTCAGGGGGCATGCTCTGTCTTCAATGGGAGGGCACTGCAAAGTTACATATTAGACGTATGTAAAGTTGTCATTTTCTTCCAACTTTCTACTCACTACGCTACATTTCTGTAGGAAACCAGCTTGATTTTATTTATTTTTTATTTTATTTTTTTAATTTTTTAATTTTTTTTATTAATTGGAGGCTAATTACTTTACAATATTGTAGTGGGTTTTGTCATATATTGAAATGAATCAGCCATGGATTTACATGTGTTCCCCATCCCGATCCCCCCTCCCACCTCCCGCTCCACCCGATCCCTCTGGATCTTCCCCAGTGCACCAAGCCTGAGCACTTGTCTCATGCATCCAACCTGGGCTGGTGATCTGTTTCACCCTAGATAATATACATGTTTTGATGCTGTTCTCTTGAAACATCCCACCCTCACCTTCTCCCACAGAGTCCAAAAGTCTGTTCTATACATCTGTGTCTCTTTTTCTGTTTTGCATATAGGGTTATCATTAACATTTTTCTAAATTCCATATATATGTGTTAGTATACTGTATTGGTCTTTATCTTTCTGGCTTACTTCACTCGGGAAGCAACCTAGATGCCCATCAGCAGACGAATAGATAAGGAAGCTGTGGTACATATATACCATGGAATATTACTCAGCCATTAAAAAGAATTCATTTGAATCAGTTCTAATGAGATGGATGAAACCAGCTTGATTTTAAAAATCACTCTTTTATTTAAAAAACAGTGTTTCTCCTTTATAATACCTGGAATTTTAAAACATATTGAGTTTAGCAGGCTAATCTCTTTTGATATCAAAATGAAGTAATATGAAAAATATCAACCAAATAAACTGTCTTTTGATACTATTTATCATTCACTTGTTTATATTTAATTTTAATGTTCAAAATATGCATCTGTCATATACAGTTTTAGTGAATTCTGACAATTTTCAGTTATCTAAATAGGATTCAAAGAGACATAAGGAATAAAAAAATGGACTACATGGGAAAAATAATTGTGTTCTTTTGGTATGACCAAGTGCTATTGAGCAACATCCACTCTTACAAGTTTTCCCTTCTGGCTAGGCACTTGGTCAGACAACATTGCTCAGCTTCCCTTCAAGTTAGGTATGATCATGTGTACACATTCTTACAGGAGAGAATTTTAAGGGGAGGTGCAATGAAACTAGGACTGTGGTGGTGGGTGTGTAAGTGTATGCATTTGTCAAAACTATATACCAAAAAAAGAGTAAATGTTTTAATGCAGATTTAAAAGATTAACCAGAATATCAAGGGATTCCAGAATGGAATGCAAACTCTGACTGATGAAACTAACTGCAAATCCCTGACTGAATACAGTTTGGGGAAAATGTGCTAATGACTGTAGAAAATAGTTTTTTTAAGAGTATATTTTAAACTAGAGATAAAAAGAATTGTATACACACTGAAGTTGGGGAAAATTTGTTTCCTACAGGTTTGCAATTCTGAAATTGCTTCTCTTGTATTTTAAAGTTGAATAAATAAGAATGTTGCAGGTAGTAAAAGCCAGGCCTCTCATTGCCAGAGAAAAATGTTATAAAAAAGCAGGGGAGTAGGAGGAGGGAAACTCTCATGAAATATTTTTGTGATGAGATTTAAGTCGGAGATAGCATGAGTTTATATAAATACACACATAATATATGACTATATACACAGAGAGATACATAAACACATATAGGTATATGTGTGTAAAGATATCAAGATAAAATTATGTATTTTCTAACTGACCATGTTGAAAGGACCTAGAGGCAATGATAAACCAGGGGCAATGAACACACTCAGTATGCCAGTTTTAGCTTCTAATGCTATTTTCCAATAAAAGGATTCAAGTGACTCGGAGACATTGCTGTTTCTAGAGGTGAACATGAAAATTAAAAGATAAGTCTGGTTTATTTGATAGTGTCAGAAAGCAAGAGAATGAGAAAAAAAAAGGATTAAGCAAAAAAGCTTATCAAAAGGACACTGTCAACATGAAAGAGCTAAAAATTACCACAACTATTAATAGAATAATTTCAACAAGAACAAAATGATAATGGTGTCAGAATCTAATTCAAAAAGTAAAATAAGAATCTGTGACCCCTATGCTGATAATATCATGGTTATTTTAAGGGTAGATAGTCTCAGTCTTTAAGCAATACCAAGGGGGGAGCATTTTATGTAATTTTGTTTTTCTTCTTTTTTTTTTTTTTTGAGAAAATGTACACTAAGAGAGAGAACAGTTTCTATAAATAATTAAAGTGTGATTATTCTGGGCCAAGATGGCAAAAGTTGTTAAAGCTAATGTGACATCTGTGCACAATGATTTTAATAGAAAATATTGTTCTCAAGTAAAGCTTTTTAAGATACTGTTCTAATCAGCAAAACCCCAAAATCACACGGTTAGAACTTTTTCAAATAGACTTAAAAGTAAGAATTTATGAAACATACTTGGGCTTCTCTCTTTTCTCATCATGTCAAGCATTACACACTAGTGGCTGTCACACCTATATACTTGTATAGACATCATGAGAAAAAAAATCCTCTGTTTCTGGGTTTCCTGCCTACACTGATTCATGTCAAGGGAGAGAATTTGAAAGTCAGTTTCTAAATGAATTACTTCAATTTGCAGGGAAAATTGATTTACAATGAGGCTCATAACCAGAGAGATTTAACAGAACTATGTTATACATGCTGAGAAGTCTGCACTCTGAATGCAAGGGGCAATATGACCAACACAATTTCCTTCTGATCCATGTCTAAAATGCCCCCAGGTATAAAAGACACTAGGTTTCTTTTTATTTTACTTTTTTCCCCAAGAAATGATATATACATGTTTGCAAAAGATCATTTTTATCTTTATTTTATACTTCTCTCAGAGTAAGGAAAAAATACTAAAGCTATTTTTTATTCCCTAGCAGTTTCCCCTAAATATAACTCTGAAAACAGATTTTTTTTTAGATTCTTCCTGAAATATGTATACACAGATACACATGTGTGTGTACCTGGTTAAATATAAACATACTTTAAATATGATTCTTCATGTTTTTACTTTTTTTTTCACTTTTTAATTTATCTTGGAAGTTTTTCCATATGAACACATACATAGTCATTAATAGAATATAATTTTTAACATCTAAAACTAAATGAAACCTCACAGATTTCTTGGTATAGTTTTGTGATCACATCTCTATAAATAGAATGTTGGCAGTTCAGTTGCAATATCAAAGGGTGAGCATGAGTGCCACTGTAGAGACGGTGGTATAAACCAGCATACTGAATTTGCAAATCCTATGAGGGCAGCAAAGAGTATGAGAAACAAAAATAAAAACATTATAAGTGAGAAATGTGGCAGAAACTATTTTAAATAGCAAAATTAGCAGAAGAATTTCTGAAGGGAATGCAGATTGAGCAATTGTGTTTGGAGTTAGCTTCAGTTAGAAGCTGATGTGCCTCTGGATCTATAAAGAGCCTACAAAGTACATCATTTTTAGCTAAAGTCCTGTGCACCACAAATTGGCACTTGCCACGGGGGTGCTTGCCATCTACCGCTATAAGGATTAAATCATGTGCTGCTGTAGCTGCTGACCTCCAGCATCTCCTGAAGGAGTCAGGATGGAGAGCAGATACGAGGAACTCTGTGCCCAGGAAAAACGGGCAGGACAGGTCTTTGGATAGTTAGATATTCTCAGGAGCTGATTTTATGAGCCTAATTCTTATATCTCCTCACATCTAGAAAAGTACTAAACTCCTTCATGGTGATGACCATTTTTTTGTGATTAACAGAGGATTCATGAGATCAGAAGAAACTAAATAAAAAATAAACAAGCCCAGAAGTGGGACTGCTGGGTCATATGGCAGTTCTATTTCCAGTTTTTTAAGGAATCTCCACACTTCTCCATAGCGGCTGTACTAGTTTGCATTCCCACCAACAGTGTAAGAGGGTTCCCTTTTCTCTACACCCTCTCCAGATCTGAGGAAACCAGATCTGAAAGAGACACGTGCACCCCAATGTTCATCACAGCACTGTTTATCATAGCCAGGACATGGAAGCAATGTAGATGCCCATCAGCAGATGAATGGATAAGGAAGCTGTGGTACATATACACGATGGAATATTACTCAGCCGTTAAAAAGAATTCATTTGAATTAGTTCTAATAAAATGGATGAAACTGGAGCCCATTACACAGAGTGAAGTAAGCCAGAAAGATAAAGACCAATACAGTATACTAACACATGTATATGGAATTTAGAAAGATGGTAACAATAACCCTATATGAAAAACAGAAAAAGAGACACAGATGTACAGAACAGAATTTTGGACTCTGTGGGAGAAAGCGAGGGTGGGATGTTTCGAGAGAACAACATCAAAACACATATATTATCTAGGGTGAAACAGATCACCAGCCCAGGCTGGATGCATGAGACAAGTGCTCAGGCCTGATGCACTGGGAAGTCCCAGAGGGATCGGGTGGAGAGGGAAGTGGGAGGCGGGATCGGGATGGGGAACACATGTAAATCCATGGCTGATTCATGTCAATGTATGACAAAACCCACTGAAATATTGTGAAATAATTAGCCTCTAACTAATAAAAATAAATGGAAAAAAAAAAAAGAATGCACTCCTGCTGACATGATTTCAGTTCAGTGAGATCTGATTTATACTTGTAAATAAGTATACAATAAGAAACAATACAATAAGAAACAAATTTATGTTGTTTTAAGCCAGTAAGTTTGTGGTCATTTATTATATCCACTCTAGAAAACTATCAATTTGCAAGAGCCTGAAAAATATTGAACCAATATTGGCTCCCACAAATCACTGCTTCCTTTTCTTACTAAGTTCACAATTAATTCCATATTTTTAATTCCATAGGCCTTTAAGATTTTGGAACAGAATTATGCCATTTTCTACAGGTGATTAGTCACTTCTGAGAAATAGCTTTTAGCTAGTAATTGACGTTAGTAGTCTGTGACCATAAACTGTCAAGTTACCATACAACATTAGTTGTCCATCATAAACTGTATGAGATTGGACCTACTAAGCCATAAACATAGACATGCAAAGCAACCATGCAGAACATACTTCGATGAAATAGAAGCAGTGTATACAAGGTTAGGTTTAAACAGGTGCTGACATCATGAATAAATTACTTGAACAAGTGGGGCTAATGTCTACAACACTTATTCCTGAAATGTTACATTTTCTTTGTCAACATGAATGTATTGTTTAAAGGGGAATTGACTATATGGAATAAGAAATAATTTAAGCCTAATTTATTGATGGTCCTGAACAATATGCAACACTACCAAAAAGATTCATGGTAGCATTGCAACCTGACTCCATCGGGACCCTTAAAGACAGTTTTGAAGGAAAATTCACTTCATAGGAAGATATTTTCCATTTAACCTGAAGCTTCAGGTCTATTATTGTTCATCTAGTGTGTGCATGCTCAGTCGTGTCTGATTCCTTGTGAGAAGTTTCTCATTCTTCTAAGTTTGTCCTTTATCATAAAATGTTTTTAGAGAAGTTTGGAACACATAACTGAAAAAGCCATGGTTGACTTGCCATCACCATACATTTTCTCAGTTTGTATAAAGAGTTAACTAAGAAGCTTCTGCTCAGCAAAGGAAATCATCACAAAATGAAATGGCAACTCATCAAATGGGAGAAAAGATTTGAGAATCACATATATAAGTGATTAGAATAAAAAATATAACAACACATGCAACTCAATAGCAACAAAGGAATCTTATATTTAAAAAAAATGGAAAGATGTTCTGAATAGACACTTTTTCAAAGAAGACACACAGATGGCCAACAGGTGCATACAAACATGCTCAACATCATTAACCATAAGGGAAATGCAAATCAAAGCCACAGCAAGATATCACCTCATACTTTTTAGAATGACTATTATCAAAATGACAAAAAATAGCAAGCCTTGGAAAAGATATAGAGAAAAGGAAACCCTGTATATTTTGTTGTAGCCACTATGGAAAGTAGTATGCAGGTTACTTAAAACATTAAAAATGCAACTACTAAGTTGCCCAGCAATTCCACTTTTGTGTATTTATCCAAAGAAAACCAAAACACTAAATCAAAAGGATAAATGATCACTGTAGCACTATTTACAATAGGCAAGTTATGAAAACAATCTATCTGTCCATCAATGGAGGAATGATAAAGAGGTTGTGATACATGTTAATCATTAGAGAAATGCACATCAAAACCACAATATCATCTCTCTTCAGTCAGAATGAGCATCATTAAAAAGTCTACAAATAATAAATGCCAAAGATAGTGTGGGAGAAAGGGAAACCTCCTACACTGTTGGTAGGAATACAAATTGGGGCAGCCACTACAGAAAACAGTACGGAAGTTCCTTTAAAAAAAAAAAAACAAACTAAACACAGAGCTACTGTATGATTCTGCAATCACACTCCTGGGAATATGTCCAGAGAAAACTAAAATTGGAAATATAAGTGAACCCCAATATTCATAGCAGCACTATTTACAATAGCCAAGACACTGAAGCAACCTAAATGTCCATTGACAGATGAATGGATAAAGAAGATATGGTGCATGTATACAATGGTATACTACTCAACCATAAGGGAATGAAAGAAATCCCATTTGCAGCAATATAGATGGACCTAGAGAATATTATACTGAGTAAGTGAGAGAGAAAAACAAATATAATATCACTTTATGTAGAATCTTAAAAAATGATACAAATGAATGTACTTACAAAACAGAAATAGACTCACAGATGTAGAAAATTAATATGATTACCAATGGGGATAGCAGTAAGGGGAGATAAATTAGGATTTGGGGGTTAACAGATGTACACATTATAGACTAGATGAAGAATAAAGACCTACTGTATATCACAGGGAAATATATTCAGTATCTTGTATTACCTATAATGGAAAAGCATCTGGAAAAGAACATGTATATATGTATATATATGTATATGTATATAAGCATATATGTATATATGCAATGTAAAACTGAATCACTTTGCTGTACATTCATTTGAAAATAATACAACATTGCAGTTAAAAAGGTTAAAAAATATATTGTGAATAAATAAATCAAATGTACATACTTGCATGCAATATAGTATTAACCAGCCAATCTTATTTCTGACAACATGGCTAGATCTTGATGATATTACACTAAGTAAAGTAAGTCAAAAGCAAACGCCTTATGATCTCACTTATATGTGAAATCCAGAAAAACAAAAAGCAGAATGAACAAGCTCATAAACACAAAGAAGAGGTTGGTGGTTGCCAGAAATGATGGCGATGGTTGAAAGGTGAGCAAAAGATATTGAAAGAAACTTACAGTTTACAACTTACAGTTAGTTGTGGGAATATAAAGCATGGAATGTTGAAAATAGTTAAAAATATTGTATTGCATATTTGAAAGTTGCTAAGAGAGTTTCATTCCAATCTCAAAGAAGGGCAATGCCAAAGAATGTTCAAACTATCACACAATTGCAATCATTTCACATGCTAGCAAAATAATGCTCAAACTTCTTCAAGTTAGGCTTCAACAGTATATGTGAGAAGAGAACTTCCAGATATTTAAGCTGGATTTAGAAAAGTCAGAGGAATGAGAGATCAAATTGCTAACATCCATTGGATCATAGAAAAAACAAGATTATTCCAGAAAAACTTCTCCTTCTCCTTCATTGACTACATGAAAGTCTTTGATTATGTGGATCACAACAAACTGGGAAATTCTTAAAGAGAGAGGAATACCAGACCACCTTATCTGCCTAAGAAACCTGTCATTTGTGTATGTGTATGCAGGTCAACAAGCAACAGTTAGAAGCAGAAATGAAATAACAAACTTGTTCCAATTTGGGAAAGGAGTACGTCAAAGTTATATAGTGTCACCCTGGTTATTTAACTTATATGCAGAGTATATCATGTGAAATGCCAGGCTGGATGAAGCACAAGCTGGAATCAAGATTTCCAGGAAAAATATCAATAACCTCAGATATGCAGATGAAACCAGTCTTATGGAAGAAAGTGAAGAGGAACAAAAGAGCCTCTTGATGAAGGTGAAAGAGGAGAGTGAAAAAAGCTTGCTTAAAACTCAACATTCAGAAAACAAAGATCATGGCATCTGTTCCCATCACTTCAGGGCAGTAGAAGGGAAACAACAGAAACAATGACAGACTTATTGACAGGCTCCAAAATCACTGCAGATGGTGACTACAGTCATGAAATTAAAAGATGCTTGTTCCTTGAAAGAAAAGTTATGACTAACCTAGACAGCATATTAAAAAGAAGAGACATTACTTTGCCAACAAATGTCTGTTTCATCAAAGCTATGGTTTTTCCAGTAGTCATGTATAGATATGAGAGTTAGACTATAAAGAAAGCTGAGTGTTGAGGAATACATGCTTTTGAACTGTGGTGTTGGAGAAGACTCTTGAGAGTTCCTTGGACTGCAAGGATATCAAACCAGTCATTCCTAAAGGAAATCAACCCTGAATATTCATTGGAAGGTTTGTTGCTGAAACTCCAACACTTTGTCCACCTGATGGGAAGAGTCAACTCATTAGAAAAAAAATGTGGTGCTAGGAAAGATTGAATGCAGGTGGAGAAGGGGATGAAAGAGGATGAGATGGTTAGTTAGCATTGAATAAACATGAGTTTGAGCAAGCTCCAGAAGTTGGTGATGGACAGGGAAGCCTGGCATTCTGCAGTCTGTAGGGTCGCAAAGAGTTGGACATGACTAAGGGACTGAACAACAACAGAAGACAGTTCCCATAACAAGAAAATAAAATTTCAAAACATAAAAAATGAGTCATTTTTCCTTTAGCATTCCTTTAAAATGGAACATCAAGGCTATTAAAAGTTGGTAACTCATTTACAGAATCAAAAATGTTAAGCAGTTGAGTTTTTGCTTGAGAAAAAAAAAAATCTCAAAATGTCCTATACCTTTCTTTCTAACTGCCATGCATATTTTTTTCCAAAATCAAAATATGATAAAATAAATGCATATATGGAATTTAAATCATCTGCTACTTTTTAGAATCAGAAATGCAATCTAATGAGCCCATAAACTGTTGCTCTCTCTGGATGTGTTTGCCACCACACAACATAAAGTACTGGATTCAGGCAGGCTGAACACATTGTAGGAAATGTTATATAGAAGAATGGTGTATAAACCTTCAGCACATAACACCAAATATTCTCTAGAATTAAAGTTATTACACCAAATAATTTACACAAGGTTTAATTATGATCAGCATTCTTTAGAGAATAAATTATAAATAAAAAATCAATATATGATGTGGGGTCCTTAGTTTCAATATTATTTTTACTTTAAAGCCATCCTAGATAAGTGAATTCACAAACTGAGTAAATCAAGTACAAATGAAACTATTTTTGACATACTTTCCTCACACTCACGCACAACCACTAACAATAAGTTGTACAATAACATCAGAACTTGTGAACTAGTTGTGAATAAACAAGTGTTTTCCAACTTTGACTAAAAATGCAATGGTTAATGATAAAAAGTGACTTCTGAGCTATGATTTATGTATGGCAATAGAATAGTGTTTATTACTGATTTATTATTTTATATATATATATATTATTTTATACTATTTATTATTATTTGATTTATTTTTCTCCTCAGCTTCTATAGGCCCAAGAAAGTAAAGTTTCTGTATGTATGCCTCTTAGAAAATGTTGGGGAGTAGGCCTACCTAGAGTTGCTTTCCAAAATTGTATCAGTTCAGTTCAGTTCAGTCGCTCAGTTGTGTCCGACTCTTTGTGACCCCATGAATTGCAGCATGCCAGGCCTCCCTGTCCATCACCAACTCCCGGAGTTTACTCAAACTCATGCCCATCGAGTCGGTGATGCCATCCAGCCATCTCATCCTCTGTCGTCCCCTTCTCCTCCTGCCCCCAATCCCTCCCAGCATCAGGGTCTTTTCCAACGAGTCAACTGTTTGCATTGCCAATGCCTCTAAATACTTCCTATGACTACTCTAAATGGAATCACGCAGGATCTGTCCTTCTCTGGCTGGTTTACTATACTTAACATGATGCCCTCAAGACTCATCCATGTTATTGCATATGTCAGAGTTTCCTTCCTGCTGCTGCTGCTGCTGCTAAGTCACTTCAGTCATGTCTGACTCTGTGCAACCCCATAGACAGCAGCCCACCAGGCTCGCCCATCCCTGGGATTCTCCAGACAAGAACCCTGGAGTGGGTTGCCATTTCCTTCTCCATTGCATGAAAGTGAAAGGTGGAAGTGAAGTCGCTCAGTCGTGTCCGACTCTTAGCGACCCCTTGGACTGCATCCTACCAGGCTCCTCCATCCATGGGATTTTCCAGGCAAGAACACTGGAGTAAGGTGCTATTTCCTTCTCCATTCCTTCCTAATAAAGTATTAACTATATTCTACTGTATGAATAGGTATATAATACATTTATTTGTTCATCTATTGACGGACATGGGTAGTGCTTTTATGCTTTCACCTCTTGGCTATTGTGAATAATGCTGTCTGTACATTACATCTGGACTAGTCATTATTATGAGTCATATCTTATTATTGTCATATCTTAATTATTATTTTTTTCCCAAAGAAATATCTACTTTTTCAAGTGCAAGAAGTCCTGTTTTCATCTGGGTAGTTTGGGTAAAATTCCAATAATATGCTTAAGTTCTATATTCAGCAACCTACTAGTAATACAATCACCATTATCAATAATAATTTATCAGTATCACTTACTGACTGCCTACTTTGTGAAACTTAGGTATAAGTAATGTAAATCAGAGCCATGACTTGAAAGCACTTACATTCTAATAAGAGGACCTGGGAGAAATAAAAAGCAAAAAAGATCAATTATAGCACATAGTACATATTATAATACATACTAGAAATGCAATGATGTACAATGATGTATCTTTATTTTATAGTAACTCACTTATATTCATATTTTAATTATCTAAATTTATTCTTTCACACCTTAAATTCATAAGTTACAACTTTATTTATCTAGTTTTACTTATAATTCAAAAATACTGTTATTCATGATACAGAGAAATATTGATTAATTCTCCAAATGAGCAAATAAATATTGCCTTAGATCCAGAATGAGTAATAATTATTTTAATTAGCAAAGTATAGTTTGTATGAGTTACCTATTTATTAAGCCAAAACTATCAGAGAAATCTGATAGCAGTTTACCTTATACCTCAAACAACTCTAGATAATGTAATCCATTTCCCTTATGAAGGCATTTGTAATAGCTATAAAGTCAAAATTCAAATAATGAGAATCTTGCCCTGTACTTGGCAATTCTTCAAGGCTGTGAGTCAGAATATATTATGTGTCTTTGTTTCTATTACATTAAGCCACTGAAACTGCACATGCACAGTAGTTATGACTGGCTGTACCATATAGGTAGAACAGCTGGTTGCCTGGGGCAGCAAAATATTAGAGGAATAAAGTGTTTTGTGACTGTTTATTATGTGAGTGATTACTTGCTAGAAGGAGGAGACATTTTTCATATGGCCTGGGGCAGTAAAAATTCTCAAGTTGACATTAGTTCCGTTCCTCTAGTAGGAGACACAAGGCATAAAATACATAAATGAACATCACAACTTGACATTAACTGTTAGTAAGGATGTTAACTTTATGTATCCTGGGTGTGATAAATGACCCCTGATTAGTTTAATTTTTTAATTTATCTAAATACCACATGATGAATTCATGTGAATATAAGAATTGTTACTCTAAAATCTGGAACTTCCATGATGTCTTTCACTTTGAAACTCTGCTGTAATATACTATAAAACCCATAGAATAACAAGAATTTTAAATTTGTCCATAAAAACACTGCAAAGGGAATATGCTTCAGACTGATTTTTTTTTTCATTTATTTTTATTAGTTGGAGGCTAATTACTTCACAACATTGCAGTGGCTTTGTCATACATTGACATGAATCAGCCATGGAGTTACATGTGTTCCCCATCCCGATCCCCCCTCACACCTCCCTCTCCACCCGATTCCTCTGGGTCTTCCCAGGGCACCAAGCCTGAGCACTTGTCTCATGCATCCCACCTGGGCTGGTGATCTGTTTCACCCTAGATAATATACATGCTGTTTTCTCAAAACATCCCACCCTTGCCTTCTCCTACAGAGTCCAAAACTCTGTTCTATACATCTGTGTCTCTTTTTCTGTTTTGCATATAGGGTTATCATTACCATCTTTCTAAATTCCATATATATGTGTTAGTACGCTGTAATGTTCTTTATCGTTCTGGCTTACTTCACTCTGTGTAATGGGCTCCAGTTTCATCCATCTCATTAGAACTGATTCAAATGAATTCTTTTTAATGGCTGAGTAATATTCCATGGTGTATATGTACCACAGCTTCCTTATCCATTCGTCTGCTGATGGGCATCTAGGTTGCTTCCATGTCCTGGCTATTATAAACACTGCTGCAATGAACATTGGGGTGCACGTATCTCTTTCAGATCTGGTTTCCTCAGTGTGTATGCCCAGAAGTGGGATTGCTGGGTCATATGGCAGTTCTATTTCCAGATTTTTAAGGAATCTCCACACTGTTCTCCATAGTGGCTGTACTAGTTTGCATTCCCACCAACAGCATAGGAGGGTTCCCTTTTCTCCACACCCTCTCCAGCATTTATTGCTTGTAGACTTTTGGATAGCAGCCATCCTGACTGGTGTATAATGGTACCTCATTGTGGTTTTGATTTACATTTCTCTGATAATGAGTGATGTTGAGCATCTTTTCATGTGTTTGTTAGCCATTGGTATGTCTTCTTTGGAGAAATGTCTGTTTAGTTCTTTGGCCGATTGTTTGATTGGGTCATTTATTTTTCTGGAATTGAGTTTAAGTAAGGTGAAAAGACAGCCCTCAAATTGGGAGAAAATAATAGCAAATGAAGCAACAGACAAAGGATTAATCTCAAAAATATACAAGCAACTCTTGAGATTGATTTTTAAGTATCTTCTATGCAAAAATTAGTTTTCATTTTTGTAGTCCCCTGAACAGTGCCCAGATTTGCTTCTTATGTTGAAATATGCTGACTCATGAGTAAACAAAGAAAAAAAAAAAATCACTGTCATCAAAGCCTGCTTCAAAACATAGAAATAATGGCATACGAATGTATTTTGATTACAACTTTGGAGCTAAAAGATCACTTTCCTACAAAAACAAGATGATTGGACAAGAAACACTTTCTGAGAATAGCTTACAGTAGAAAAAAGATAACTTTGTCTACAAAGTGAAATGCAAGAGGAATACCTACTTCAGGCCATGACTCTCTTAACATAGAATGAATTTAAATCTCCAGAGGAAAGGTATTATGTAGGTGTACAGTGTTCACATCAACTGGGAAACTATTGAAAGTATGGAGAAAGTATATTTGAAAAAGGAAATTGCTACTTTAATAAATTTAACTCTTTATCTTATTAAGTATAGATATAATTATCAAAATGCCACTATTATTGTCTAAACAGCAACAACCAAAAAAAGTTAGATTTTATTTCAAAAGATGTTTATTGGCACCCACCAAAAAGAAAACAATAGCCAAAGTGTTACACATGTGATAAGTAGATGAAGTAGGCACTGAAATATATAAAGATATATATAATCCTAACTATTTTAGTGAGCACCATCTATGAAACATTTTACCTATCTTTCAGGGTGTGTAATTAACAAGGACAAATTACAACTTGCCTTTAAAATATGCATTTTGAAAATGCAGATTGATGTAAAAGACTGCCAATAGTTCATATAAATAGGTCAACAAAAACTGAAGGAACACTACTGAAAAATTCCTACCATGGCAGATACTGGCCTGACTGTACATTCTATTTTAGATGAGTACCATGATGATGTTGATAGACAATCAATTCTGTCAGTCATCATGGAAGTGATTGCTGATGGATTTTATTATCTTGGACTCAGGGACATCATCTTGAAAAAAACTTCTCTCCAGATTGAAATTCTTGACATGCAATCAAAGTTGTAGGAGCACTGAAGACTACTGAAACAGCTGTCACTAAAGAACAGTTGCTACAGAATGATCTATAGGATCAGGTCAGGGATTTGTGAAATGTTTACATGAGATGGAATGTCAGGGATCTTTAAGTATTTATGTGCAGCTGAGAAATTTTATTTCTCATAAAAGTACCATTTATCATAAAACTACCATTTATATTTGTGTTAAGATAAAAATTAAAATTCTGAATTTTGTTTGTCAATATTTATCATTTAAATGAAACACTATCATAATTGATTCAAAGTTCAGCAATGCTGTGGCATACTAATTATTATTTGCTTAATAAATATTCTAGACATTTGAAAGCAAAATATGTTTGGCATAATTTATACATTTTAAATTGGCTAATATTAGAGAAATTATATATTAACACACACACATGTAGCCCCTTCACGGATCATTGCCTTGTCATGGTGAAGGGGCTTGTGTAGCTCAATGATGCTATGAAACATGCTGTGTAGAACCACCCAAGATGGACAGGTCACAGGGGACAGTTCTGACAAAACATGATCCACTGGAAGAGGGAATGGCAAACCACTCCAGTATACTTGTCACGATAACTTCATGAACTGTATAAAAGGATAAAAAGATATGACACCAAAGGATGAGTCTCCCTGGGTGAAAAATGTCCAAATTTCTATTGGAGAAGAGAAGAGGACAACTATTAATAGCCCCAGAAAGAATGAAATTGTTGGAACAAAGCAGAAATGATGCTCAGTTGTGAATATCTCTGGTGATGAAAGCAAAATTAGATGCTGCAAAGGACAGTATTACATAGGGACCTGGAATGTTAGGTCCATGAATCAAGGTAAATTGGACGTGGTCAAGAAGGAAATGGTAAGAATAAACATCGACATCTTAGGAATCAGTGAACTAAAATAGATGGGAATTGGGCTAATTTAATTCAGTTGACCATTATGTCTACCACTGTGGGCAAGAATCCCATAGAAGAAATGGAGTAGCCCTCAGACTCAAGAAAAGAGTTAGAAATGCATTACTTCACTGCAAACTCAAAAATAACACAATGATCTCTGTTCATTTCCAAGGCAAGCCAGTCAACATCACAGTAATTCAAGCGTATGCCCATACCACTGAAGCTGAAGACCTAGAAGTTCTCTGAAGACCTAGGTGACTTCTTAGAACTAACATCAGAAAAAGCTGTTTTATTCATCATTGGAGATTAGAATGCTATAATAGGAAGTCAAGAGATACCTGGAAGAACAGGTAAGGTTAGCCTCGAAGTACAAAATGAAGTAGGGCAAAGGCTAACTTAATTCTGCCAAGAGAATGCCTTGGTCATAGCAAACATCCTTTTTCAACAACATAAGAGATAACTTTACACATGGACATCACCAAATGGTCAATACCAAAATCAAATAGATTACATTTTTTGTAGCTGAAGATGGAGAAAATGTGTACAGACAGCAAAAGCAAAATCTGGAGGTGACAGTGGCACAAATCACCAGTTTCTTATAACAAAATTCGGGCTTAAACTAAACAGAGTAGAAAAAGGCACTAGGCCAGCCATGTATGATTTAAATCAGGTCTCCTATGAATATGCCGTGGAGGTAACAAATAGATTCAAGAGATTAGATCTATTAAGTGGTGTGCCTGAAAAACTGTGGATGGAGGTCTGTAATATTGTACAGGTGGCAGTGAACAAAACCATCTCAAAGATAAAGAAAATCAAAAAGGCAAAGTGGTTATCTGAGGAGGCTTTACAAATAGCTGAGGAAAGAAGAGAAGTGAAAAACATGGGATAAAGAGAAGAGTTCCAAAGAATAGCAAGGAGAGAAAAGAAGGCCTTCTTCAATAAACAGTGCATAAACATAGAGGAAAATAATAGAAGGGGAAAGACTAGAGATCTCCTTAGGAAAAGAGGAAATATTTTGCCTAAAGATGGGTACAATAAAGGACAGAAATGGTAGATATCTAATAGATGCTGAAAACATCAAGAAGAGATGGAAAGAATACATGGAAGAACTGTACAAAAAGGATTTTAATGAATCTAATAACTACAATGGTGTGGTCAGTCACCCAGAGCCAGACGTTCTGGAGTGTGAAGTCAAGTGGGCCTTAGGAAGCACTGCTATGAATAAAGCTAGTGGATGCAATGAGATTCCACTAGAGCTATTCAAAACCCTAAAGGATGGTGTTATTAAAGTGTTACACTCAATATGTCGGCAAAGCTGGAAGAAATAGCAGTGGCCAAAGGACTGCAAAAGGTCAATCATAATCTCAAATCCCAAGAAGGATCATACTAAAAAATATTCTAACCATTGGACAATTGCACTCATCTCCCATGCCAGAAAGGTCATGCTTAAAATCTTGCATGCTAGGCTTCAGCATTACCTGAACCAAAAACTTCCAGACATCCCCTGGGTTTAGAAAAAGCAGGGGAACCAGAGATCACATTGCCAACATCCTTTGGATCATAGAAAAAGCAAGATGATTCTAGAAAAACATCTATTTCTGCTTCACTGATGACTCTAAAGCCTTTGACTGTGTGAATCATGACAAACTGTGGAAAATTCTTCAAGAGGTAGGAATACCAGACTACCTTACCTGCCTCCTGAGAAACCTGTAGGGGGGTCTAGAAGCAACAATTAGAACCCTGTATGGAACAGCTGATTGGTTCAGGATTGAGACAGGAGATGACAGGGCTGTCTGTTGTCACTATGTTTATTTAATTTATACATTGAAATTCATCAAAAAATCATTTAAATGCTGAGCAACTTCCACAAAACAACTTCTGAACACCAGCAGAGGACACCAGACACCCAGAAAGAGGCAGCACATTATCTTTGAAATGAGGTAGGACAAAATAAAAAAAGACAAAAGAGTTAGGGAGAGAGACCTGTCCTGGGGAGGAAGCAGTGAATGAGAAGTTTTCACACAGTAGGAAACCCTCTCACAGGCAGGTCTGTTGGGGAGGGGGGGGGAGTTGGAGTCTCAGAAGGCAACTTAACTGGGAGAACAACAACAAAATCACAGAATACAGACCTAACTGCAACTGTGGAAAAGAGAACTTTCCCATGAAAGGCTCCTACAACCTAACTTAAAGCATGGCTGGCTCACAGAACAAAGGATTGAGCGAATACCAAAGGAGAGTTAGCCTGCTGCTACCGGACCCTCGCCGCCCAGAGTCAGAGAGGCAGACTTATGACCGCTCAGCTCAGCCGCAGAGAGGGCATCTTCCACCGAACTGTGAGCAGGCTCCCAGCTGCTAACCATGTTTTCCTGAGATCCTGGATGGTTGACATCTTCCAGGAGGGTCGCAGCCTGAGATCAGCTCTCCAGAGGAGACGTGCGGCACACCTGAGACGTGCTCTCATGGCACACCCAGGAAACCAAGCAGCCAGGTCCAGAGAGGTGATTAAGATGCACAGCCGCCTGGAACAGTGTGCTTGTCAAGCACCTGGTTGCCTGAGGTACTCAGACATGGGAAGGGCACAAAATGGAGGCCCAACCCACAGAGACTGAGCCAGAACTGTGTCTGAGTGTCTCCTGTGGAGGTACATGTCATCAGTGGCCTGCTGCAGGGGCTTGGGGGCAGCAGACCTGGGTATAGCGTAAGCCCTCTTGGAGGAGGTCACCACTAACTCTGCTGCAGAACCACCAGAACTTACACAGGACTGGGGAAACAGACTCTTGGAGGACACAGACAGAACCTTGTCTGCACCAGGACCCAGGAGAAAGGAGCAGTGACCCTGCAAGAAACTGATCCAGACATGCCCATGAGTGTCCAGAGACTCCAGTGGAGGCGTGGGTCGGTGGTGGCCTGCTTCAGGAGGCCATTCTGTTTGACCCTATGGACTGTAGCCTGCCAGGCTTGTCTTTCCATGGGATTCTGCAAGCAACAGTACCGGACTGGTTTGCCATGCCCTCCTCCAGGGGATCTTTCCAACTCAGAGATATAACTTGTGTCTCTTACGTCTCCTTCATTGGCAGGTAGATTTTTTACCACTTGCATAGGAAGACTTATTTCAGGAAAATGTCTCCAGAAGTATTGTGTTGAAGTTCAGCCTAGAGTATGTTAAGGAGTGAATAGATCATATTAGAAAATTATTAATATTGGGGGCTACAGAAAGAGCATAATGATTGCATCCATATTAAGGTAACGAGGCCCATAGTATCTGGTAGTATTAACTGTGTATTTCTGTTACAATCAGAAAGTCAATTTTAATCCTCATTGTAAGAATTGATTAAAACAGGGCATATTAATAGATGCTAAAATAAAATGGGTAAAAGACTGTTGAAAAGATATTCAGAAAGTTTCAAAGTCTACTATATAGATTATTATACTCTTCACAAAGTGAAAAGCTATATCTTTATACTATTGGAGAGTTGGTAGTTATCATTTACTCAAATGATCAAACTTTGAATTGCCAGTATTGGAGCATCCTGGCATTATATCTGTCCTGAATAACATGAAACTTGCAACATCATCTATAAAGTATCCTTGCCAAAACTAAGTTAAGAGACATAATGAGGAAAATTAAAGAAAGTGGAATATTCTACACGAAAATTGGCCTAGATTCTTACAGAGTAAGTGAAGTAAAATGTATAAAGGATGGGACTGTTGTAGATTAAAAGCAACTGTGGAGAATAAACCCTCAAAAATGTAACTCTTGAATCTTGACCAAATCCTGAATTAGGGGAAATAGACACTACACAGACTTTAGGGGAAAACAGTTACTGAAGTTTAAATATAAAATGGATATTACATGATATTGTATAAGTATTTTAAAGTTTTCTATGTGTGAAAATGGAATGGTAGGTAAGTATGCTTGTTCTTGGTGGGTGTGTGATTTCTGTAACTATGATTTCTGTAACTCATTTTCAAGTAATTCAGAAAAACAAAAAGGAAAAACAAAGAAAATATTAACAATTGTTAAATCTATTAGTGTTTGTTTTACTATTTCAAAATTTTAATTACCTATATTTTTTTAACAAGATGAATCATGAAAATGGTGATATTTAGAATCCCTAAAATTAGGACACCATAGGGTGGGAGAGGTCACTTAAGAATGATCAGGACCAACTGTAAAGTTTTTATTTTTTTGACATTGAACATTGAAGGGGAGGATGAGTATTCACAAAAAAGAAAAGAAAAGAAGAAAGACTTAAGGAGAAGCAGAAGTGGGGCATGCAATGGCACATAGACCAAAAGAAGAAAATATCACATACTTTTGAGAGGATAAGAGGCAAGAGAACAGTAAAAGGTAAATAATTTTAGCATTTTTGTATATTCTACTAGAATATTTGTTAAATATATTGATTATAATTGTCAGCTTAGTTATGAGAACATTCTGATTTACTAAGTTTAGTCTAAAACCAAAAAAACTATGTGTTCTGTGAAATTGCAGGTAATGTAACATTCAGGGAAATTTAAGAGACCATTTTTTTAAGATGGTGATATTCAAAGTAGGTTCCCTGGACCAACAACAGCAGTATCAAATGAAAACTTTTAGAAATGTACATATGATCCCATGCTACACAGTCAGAACAATCTGCTCATACAAGCCAGACATGGATACTGAACATGGATACTCAACTGTTAGTTGAAGATTTTTCATGGAAAATTTCTTAAAATAGTAGAATTTGAATTAAAACTTACGTAGAGATAAAAATTATTTAAGTAAGCAGCACAAGAAAAGAAAACATGTCTGCAAAAATAGGCCAGAATATAGATGCTGAGCCAGAAATCTCACTGATTAGATCAGTCCCATTGAAGTCAGTAAAATTTAATCTTTTCTTTCTCTGAAGCTCTAAAGAATTTGTAGTTCACATCACATTCCTTGCAATGTAGTCTATGTTATATCTGCCTGCATTATTTTTATTCCCACTGTCAACCTCCCCCCCCAACACACACACACACACACACACACACACACACATAGATACACAAGACCTCAGCTACACACATATTCTTTAGGAAGTCTGTGGTAGGCTGCAGCCTTTTCCTAAAGCAGCACCTGGGATCAGTGATTACAATTCATGTGGGTGGTGGTTTAGCCACTAAGTCCTGTTCAACTCTTGTGATGCCACAGACTGCAATCATCTGGGCTCCCCCACCCATGGGATTTCCCAGGCAAGAATACTGGAGTAGGTTGCCATTTCCTTCTCTAGGGGATCTTTCTAACCCAGGAGTTGAAAGTAGGTCTCATGCACTGCAGGCAGCATCTTTACTGCCTGAGCTATAGTGGGCCTATAAAACTATGAACTTTTTCATAGAGAGAAAGGATAATGCATAATGGTAATCAATAAGTGCCTGGTAAAAGAAGGGATGCCATATAATTTATCAAATAAGTATATGCTGACTGGCATGATAATTTTTTATCAATTCCTACCACTTTTTGGTTATTTCTGGATAAATTGAGGGCTTTTGATTCAATAGATGTTAAGTAAAAGTAAATTTATTTTGGGTTTATTTATTTTAACTATTTATCAATAATTCCTCAGCCTATTATCTATAAAGGAAGTGTATAGGACTTCCCTGGTTGTCAGTGGTTAGGACTCTGCACCTTCAGGGAGCATGGATTTGATCCATGGTTGAGAAATTTAAGATCCTGCATGCACCATGGTTTGCCCATACCCCCTCCTGAAAAACTGTAGATGGATAGAAGATTTCAGTTCCTGATACACTGATTAAGTTATAGGACTCAACCAAACATAGCATGACATAATGAAGACTAAGGAATCTATTTAAGGAAACAAACACCAGTATATAAAAATTTAAGTTGTTAATCATCAAATTTCAAGGTCACAAGTTTGGTTCTCACTGAGGTGATACAGTATAGAGGCAGGAGAACAACTCATACTTAGGCAGTATGGTCAAGGAGAGAGAAGGCAAATATTCACTTTGTAAATGCATTCCTTCTTACCTTTTCTAAGGCAACAATTATCATTAAGGGTGATGGTGGTAGTGGGGAGAGACTTTAGAATGGAGGATGTTAGGGCTAGCATTATTTTCTTCCATGCCTTGAAGGGATAAACTAATGACTCAATGACTTCAGAGAGAAAACGAAAGCTCTTGAAATAGTAGGATATCTAATATTTGAATATCTAACTGGAATTCATGCAGTTGAATTAATCTGCTGAAGCAATTTGTCTAGTTAGGATAAACTGCATGAAGCATTCAAATTAAACACTTGAGTTACTTATATGAGCTATGCCTGATTTAAAATTGTATGCACTGTGAGGTTTTTTTTGTTGTTGTTGTTTTTTTTTTTTTTTTTTTTTACCTTTTTCTCACCTTAATTGACTGAAGTGAAATATTAGACTATTGGAATATTTTTTCTTGATTGGAATCACAGAAATTATTTTTCTTCAATTTTAAGACAAACACATATTTTGATTTTAATATTTTATATTTATTGTCCACTTACTCTCCTTTAAATTAAAAAAAAATTAGATCAAGGGATCAATCCAAGAGGAAGACATAACAATTGTAAATATTAATGCACCCAATATAGGAACACCTCAATACAAAACACAAACACAATAGACAAAAAAGGAGAAATTGACAGTAACACAATAATAGTAGGGGATTTTAACACCCCACTGACACCAATGGACAGATCATCAGAAAATAAAATAAAATAACACAAGCCTTAAATAACACATTAGACCTGATGAATCCCATTGATATCTTCAGAACATTCCATGCAAAGGTAGAAGAATATACTTTCTTCCTAAGTGCACAGGGAACACTCTCCAGTATAGACCACATCATGGGTCACAAATAAAACTGGTAAATTTAAGAAAATTGAGATTATATAAAGCATATTCTCTGACCAAATACTATGAGACTAGATACCAATTACAGGGAAAAAGTGTAAAAAACACAAGCACATGGAGATTAAAAAATACATTTCTAAATAACAAACAGGTTACTGAAAAAAACAAAAGGGAAACTAAAAATTCCTAGAAATAAATGATAATGAAAACATGACAACTCAAAACCTATGGCATGTGATGAAAGCAGTTGTAACAGGGAAGTTTATCGCAGTACAATCCTACCTCAAGAAACAAATAAAAAATATATATATATAAAAAAAAAAGAAACAAATAAAACATTGAATAGACAACCTAACTTTACACCTAAAACAACCAAAAAAAGAAGAACAAAAAACCCCAAAGTTAGCATAAGGAAAGAAATAATAAAGAGTAGAGCAGAATAAATGAAAAAGAAATAAAAGAAACAATAGTAAAGATTAATAAAACTAAAAGCTGGTTCTTTGACAAGATAAACAAAATTGACAGACCTTTAGCCAGACTCATCAAGAAAAAAAGAGAGAAGAATCAAATCAACAAAATTAGAAATGTAAAAGGAGAGTTTTGTCTGCAACAGACAATGAGACAATGCAGAATTTATCTGCAACAGACAACATAGAAATACAAAGGATAAAAAAACGAAAGAAATACAAAGGATTATAAGAAAATATTATGAAAAACCATATGGCAATAAAATGTACAACATGAAAGAAATAGATTCTTAGAAAACTTCAATCCTCCAAGACTGAACTAAGAAGAAATAGAGATAATGAACAATCTAATTTCAAGCATTGAAACAAAAACTATCAAAAATCTTCCAAAAATATTAGAAAAAATATAAATTTCAAGCTAGCAAACTTTTGTAAATTTTATATTGTACTATATTTATTCCAGTATAAGATGCTTATAAAAATAATACTTTAGTGTTATTGAACATAAGGCACAAAGGGAGGATCCTCAATGCTTCTTCAAAATTATTGTGAAACATAGGAAATTGTCATTAAGCATTTAGGATATATTGATTTCAAGTATTTAAAATCAGGCTTACATGTTTAGAAGAGCCTATTTAAATCATCATTATAAAGGGGAAAATTATGAAAGCCAGCCAAAGGAAAATTGTTGTTAATATAAATTTTTTGAATCTGTTATATACTTAAGCATGTAATTCTTACTGCCATTTATAAATGATGTACAATAATTATTAATCTAAAGAATAGACATAATTGGAATCATAAAAGTTGAAAGCTAAACTGCTTTTTAAAAATGAATTTCAAATTATAATAGATATGTGTGATATTTGTGAAACTTTTATGGGTTTTTCAAATTTAAACTGTAAATAATAATTTTTTTTCACCCCATCTTGGATATTTTAGCTTGAACATTAAGAGGCAGAGAAAGAATACATTTTATATTATATCAACTGTTTTATTGCTAATCATTTTAGCTAATGAGTAAAAATACTATCCCCTACCACTTTAATACCACCCTAATGGCAGAAAGTGAAGAGGAACTAAAGAGTCTCTTGTTAAGGGTGAAAGAAGAGAGTGAAAAATCTGGCTTAAAACTCAACATCCAAACAACAAAGATCATGGCATCACTGACTTTATGCAAATAGATGGGGAAACAATGGGAACAGTGACAGACTTTATTTTCTTGGGCTCCAAAATCACTGCAGATGGTGACTGCAGCCACAAAATAAAATATGCTTGCTCATTGGAAGAAAAGCTATGACAAAACTAGACAGCATATTAAAAAGCAGAGACATCACTTTGCCAACAAAGGTCCATATAGCCAAAGCTATGATGTTTCCAATAGCCATGTATGGATGTGAGTGTTGGACTATAAAGAAGACTGAGCATCAAAGAACTGATGCTTTTGAATTGTGGTGTTGGAGAAGACTCCTGAGAGTTCCTTGGACAGCAAGGAGATCACACCAGTCAATCCTAAAGGAAATCAAACCTGAATATTCCTCGGAAGGACTGATGCTGAAGCTTCATAATTTGGCCACCTGGCATGAAGTCCCAGCTCATTGGAAAAGACCCTGATGCTGGGAAACATTGAGGGCAGAGGGAGAAGAAGGCAACAGAGGATAAGACGATTGGATGGCATCACCAACTCAGTGAACATGAGTTTAAGCAAATTCTGGGAGATAGTGAAGGGTAGGGAGACCTGCCATGCTGCAGACAATGGGGTTACAAAGAGATGGAGATGACTTTGTGACTGAATAGCAACACTATCTCCTTTTAAGACTCTGAAGAAAAAAATAAACCTCAAAATATGTGACCTCTTTATATCATACAGTCCCTATTATACATGAAGGATTTTTCACACTGACAGGGAGTTCTTCCTTGACCAAAATCTAGTCAAGCTCCTTGAACCCTATTCTGCACTAGAGCTTGTGTTTGGCTAGTGAGTTGTATTTTAGCAAGAATCCTGCTAATCAAGTTTAGGAAGTATCACCTCACCCTCAATATAAAATCAATCTCCTCATCACCACCTTACCTTTTGATCTAATCAAGTTCCTCTTAGTAATTTTCTGAATGACCCCCTCATTCTGCCCATTGGTTTACAAATCCCCACTTGCCCTGGCCATATTCAGAGTTGAGCTCTGTTCTATACTGAAGTTTCTCTCATTGCAATATCTCAAAACCTTCTTTGCTATTTTTAAAAAGTATCTGGTACAATTTCTTTGATTTCAGCCAATTTAGCTTTGAATGTGTATTTTTTTTCTCTTTTAACCCACACAGGTTAAATGCCTTAGAAACATATAGTTTTATAAAGAGTAAAGTTATTTAGGAATCAAGTTTAAACAAGAAAACATCCTTCTCTAATCCAGACAGAAGAAATGAAGGAGATTAATCAGTTACTCTCTTTGATTAGTCTCTAAAGACATGGTATAGAAAGTGGAATAACAGGAATAATTTAATAAACTCAAAATGGATTTAAGATCTAAATGTAAGACCAGAAACCATAAAACTCCTAGAAGAGAACATAGGCAAAACACTCTCTGACATAAATCACAGCAGGATCCTCTATGACCCACATCCCAGGATATTAGAAACAAAAGCAAAAATAAACAAATG
This sequence comes from Hydropotes inermis, assembly GCA_020226075.1. Taxonomy (NCBI): domain Eukaryota; kingdom Metazoa; phylum Chordata; class Mammalia; order Artiodactyla; family Cervidae; genus Hydropotes; species Hydropotes inermis. Next base: position 23,825,378 of record CM035295.1, read on the forward strand.
AGACCTAATGAAACTTAAAGCTTTTGCACAGCAAAGGAAACTATAAGCAAGGTGAAAAGACAGCCCTCAGATTGGGAGAAAATAATAGCAAATGAAGCAACAGACAAAGGATTAATCTCAAAAATATACAAGTAACTCCTGCAGCTCAATTCCAGAAAAATAAATGACCCAATCAAAAATGTGCCAAAGAACTAAACAGACATTTCTGCAAAGAAGACATACAGATGGCTAACAAACACATGAAAAGATGCTCAACATCACTCATTATCAGAGAAATGCAAATCAAAACCACAACAAGGTACCATTACATGCCAGTCAGGATGGCTGCTATCCAAAAGTCTACAAGCAATAAATGCTGGAGAGGGTGTGGAGGAAAGGGAACCCTCCTATGCTGTTGGTGGGAATGCAAACTAGTACAGCCACTATGGAAAACAGTGTGGAGATTTCTTAAAAAACTGGAAATAGAACTGCCGTATGACCCAGCAATCCCACTCCTGGGCATACACACCAAGGAAACCAGATGTGAAAGAGACATGTGCACCCCAATGTTCATCGCAGCACTGTTTATCATAGCCAGGACATGGAAGCAACCTAGATGCCCATCAGCAGATGAATGGATAAGGAAGCTGTGGTACATATACACCACGGAATATTACTCAGCCATTAAAAAAAATTCATCTGAATCAGTTCTAATGAGATGGATGAAACTGGAGCCCATTATACAGGGTGAAGTAAGCCAGAAAGATAAAGACCAATACAATATACTAATGCATATATATGGAAATTAAAAAAATGGTAATGATAACCCTTTATGCAAAACAGAAAAAGAGACACGGATGTACAGAACAGACATTTGGACTCTGTGGGAGAAGGCGAGGGTGGAATGTTCTGAATGAATAGCATTGAAACAAGTATACTATCAAGGGTGAAACATCACCAGCCCAGGTTGGATGCATGAGACAAGTGCTCAGGGCTGGTGCACCGGGAAAACCCAGAGGGATGGGATGGAAAGGGAGGCGGCAGGGGGGGATCGAGATGGGGAACACATGTAAATCCATGGCTGATTCATGTCAATGTAAAAACCACTACACTTTGTAAAGTAATTAGCCTCCAACTAATAAAAATAAATGAAAAAAAAAAAGAGAGAAAGAAGAAAAAGTGTATTAAGTAGATCAGACAAAATTCAGTAACTTAACCTGGTAGAACATTTGCATGGTTCTCTGAAATGACCCCTACGATAGCTTCATGAAATTTTTATTCTGATTCAAGTAAGATTACATGACTATCACTTGCAAAAAATTTTGGTTTAAAAGAAGATATCAATTCACTCTAATAAATATAAGATTTTGGAACAAACAGCTTTTTAAATTTCTAAGATACAATTTTAAAATAAATTAAGTATCTGACATACCATTTTTAAGATAAAATATCTTAACAGTTTTAGAATAAATTCCTTGCCTTTTCTTATTTTTTTTCTTTGCTGTTTTGACTGCTCATTAATATATTTACTTTTTCTCTCTGTTCAGCTGCTTTTTACTTTCTAATTTTTGCTTCTCTACACACCTGTCTCTCTCCTTCCTTTTGTTAAACAAAACTTCAAACCACAAAAGAAGCTGCTGAAATGCAAATTGTTGAAATGTTCTAGGCAGGTGTTTTTATTTATCCCACTAAATGCATTGAATATCTAAGACTAAAAAAAAAAAAGAAAATGTCGCCTTGTATCCTAGATACAGTGATATTATGTAATGTGTAATGCTTCTTGTAATTTGATAGAAAATGACCAGCTATTATGCACTAAGTCCTTTTGAAATTGTGGTAATTATGAAGTAGAGGACCCTTCACTATTACTTCATTATGTAAGGCATATTTACCACAGTATATTTAAATAATAATTGTTGGACATTTACCTGTGCAGTCATGTTTACTCTCATGAGATAACAGTGATTATTGAAAATGTTTACATCAAAGTTACTATGTAATGTTCATAATTTTATCTCTTATTTTTTCAGAAACTTGTGCTGAATAACTCCATATAATGAACATGTGAGAATATGGGTAAAATTTTGAAAATATTTTATTTTGAAATTATGAATCATAATGTCAACATTAATCATGAAAACACCCAAGATCAATGTTCATTTTTAGGCTCTAAGAATTTGGGCAAAGATGACATCTATTATATTTCTTTATCTACGCTTATCTTCTCCTTTCTCTCACCTTGTATTAAACCCCTTTGCTGATGTTTTATCCACTGTCATAAACATAACAGACTTCTTAGGCTCAGTTTGGGGCCTTCATTTTTTTTTTTCCCCTTACATCCCCTCTGGAATGACTTTTGTTCATTTCACTGACCTCAATTACCATGCACGTGATCATCATTCCCAAATGTTAATGTATGACTCAGGCTTCTTTTAGCTCCATTATTTTATGTCCTATTACCTTCCTAATATATCTTCTCAGAATTTTTACAGGTACTTCATCTTCATCCACATTCAAAACTAAATGCACTGATAAATCATTTCCCCTGAATACTCTTCCTCTCTGAGCTTCCCAACACAATGCGACCTGACTGCTGGGTGCATAGGAGACAGATACTCAGCAAAAACCTACACACTGAATGAATTATTTCATTGGACCTACTTCCTATTATCCAAACCCTGACTGGCTTGAAATCTTCCCATTTTAAAAATCATCTCATCATTGTTATTAATAGGGGGAAAAAAAGGGAAAAAAATAGCTTTTCAGAGTCAAGTAGCATATCTGCCATGTAAAGGCAAGAGTGTTAGAAATTGTGTGTATGTTTTTCTACAAGAAGCAAACTCCTATGACATTTATTATTTGAAATGGTAAAGACCATTCCATACTCTTTTACTGCTCATGTATCTGAGTCTGCTGGTCTCAGCATAAAAATTTGGGGCATGGAATATATTAGAAAACATAGATGAGGAATGGTTTCCTATCCCATCCTAGTTAGAAGTAGACTTTGGAATCAGATAAGTCTTTCTTTGATTTTGACTTCATATAACTAGTTTTATTATCTTGAACAAGTAACTATGCTTCTGAACATTACATTCCCTATGTCAGAAATCTCCTACCTCATAGCTTAATTGGAAGTACTATAAGGTTTCAATAAGTAATTTCATAAGTGTGAATATAACATGACAAAAAATATGGTCAATGAAAGAATACTCGCATTCCAAATATATTAAAAACAACAACAAAATTTTAGGACTGAGAGTCTCTAAGACTAACAGTCTTTGGTTATTAAAATTAGTTTCAAATTTTCTATTGACTTTACACTTTGCAGAGGTGTTTATGGAAATTATGAATGTAAGATACCACACTCAACAGAACATTTTGTATTAATAAAATACAAAGTAAATTGAACTTGAAGAATTATAAAATACTTAAAAATAAAAATGGTATACTTAATGGGAAAACTGAATGTTTGGGTCTTCGGTGATTAAGTGACAAGATTTAGTGAGATTCACTCAACATGCCTTTTCTAGTCTGTTCTTGGTCTAGAGAATTTCACACAGGCCAGTTGTGAAGCATATAAAGCATTTATGCGGACTGCTCAGGTAATCTGACACCAATGTTATGTACCCCTGTTATAATGTTTAAGAAAATAAAAAACAGACTGCAATAGAATCAGTTACATAAATTTTTTATATAGATACACACACACACACACACACATATACACACACACACACACACACACACATACACACACACATCATATATACATCACCGACTCTATGGACATGAGTTTGAGCAAGCTCCGGGAACTGGAGATGAACAGGAAAGCCTGCAGTGCTGTAGTCCATGGGGTAGCAAAAAGTCAGACATGACTGAGCAATTGAACTGAACTGAATATGTATATATATATATATATATATATATATATATATATTTAAAAGATACTTTCACATTTTTATGAGCTTTTTTTACTTTTTTTTCATTTATTTTTATTAATTGGAGGGTAATTACTTTACAGTCTTGTAGTGGTTTTTGTCATACATTGACATGTATTTTTAAGTTGAGTTTTTTATTATTTTTTATTTTAATTATTCTCTCTTTTTCAATAACTTGCTACCTTTATTACATTTTCCCATGTAAGGTGTTAACAAAGCAAATTACATTTTAAAATTCTCACTATGAGAAACATTATTCAGGAGGACAGAGTGAGAGGTTTTGCTTTTTAAACAAAACCCTGTGGGCAGTCTCAGGCATGTAACCAATTACTTATTCACTTGCCATATATCTTTTGTTATATGAATATTTTTCACAGTGTGAGCATCTTTAAGACTCACAAAGATGCTTTTGGCAGATCATCAAATATCTGTTCCATTTTTTTAAAAAAAAGGATAGCTACTTGTAATAGGGGCACTGTAATGTTGATCACTGTACAGGACCTGCTGTGTAGTACAAAAGGTGATAGGTGGATACCTATAGCAGTTATTTCTGCTTTAAGTATAATAAACTTTATGATAATTTGGAGAGAGCATATGCAGAGTGCATTTGAATTTCCTCATTTTAGTCATGTGCTCTGTAAACTGAGCAGAAAGCAATCTCAAGTGGCAAGGCCCAAAAAGAATCTACATCACTACTGGAGGAAAAGTTTTGAAATCAATGGAAGAGAAAAAAAGTCATAATGATATCTATATCCTCAATTAATATGAGTGACATATTTTCATCTTGTTTGTACTCAAATCTAATAGTCTAAAAACTGTACTTCACTATCCAGACTGTCAAAATTGTCTTTAGGTGAATATTAATGTACTTTTTATTCTCCTTTTACAGAGTCTCTCTCTCTCTCTCTCTCAACACACACTCTCTCACACACATGCAACATTGGAAAGACTGACAAAATCTTGCCTGGTTTTAGTGGCTACCATAGAGATAAATCTTTAAAAATATGACTATTCATGAAGTCTTTAGATTCTCCTGCATAGATTGGGCCCTACTTCCCATACTCCCCTCTGGTCATTTGTCATAGTAGACTTAGCACTTTAAAAAATCATAATGGAGTCACTGGAGCATTTCCCAATAGCTTAATAGAACCATATTCTCTCCTTTTCCCTTCTTTTAGCAAATAATTTAGACCTAATACCCATTTCTTGGGTTTTACCTGTATATGATCCTTTCTAAAATATGCAAATAATCCTTTCTCCAAAAGCAGGTTGTCTGATTATGCTGTATTGCCAAGGGCAAAATAATAAGAAAGGCTAACTAGTTGAAGGGATTTTTAATTAATTCTGTAACTTTTACTCAGGTTGAAATTATTCAGCTTTCTCAAATTACTGAGAAAGCTTAACTCATTTTTCATGAGGAACCAATTCAGAAAAGAACTTTCTGAGCTTAACTTTGCAATTAAAATGTAAAGTTTCTCATTCATGTGCAACTCTTTGCAATCCCATAGACTTTAGCTTACCAGGCTCCTCCATCCATTGAATTTTCCAGGGAAGAGTACTGGAGTGGGTTGCCATTTCCTTCTCCAGGGGATCTTCCTGACTCAGGGATTGAACCTGGGTCTCCCACATTGCAGGCAGATGCTTTACCCTCTGAGCCACCAAAGCTGGTGGTAAATACCTTTCCTTGGTTTTGATGCCAGGCCATGGTCTCCTGTAAAATATCAAACATGGAGTGGAGACTTAACTAATCTCAAAATGCTTTTAAAAATCTGTTTGTTTTTTATTATGTTGAAGTATGTTCCTTCTATTCCTGCTTTCTGGAGAGTTTTAATCATAAATGGATGTTGAATTTTGTCAAAGGCTTTTTCTGCATCTATTGAGATAATCATATGGATTTTATCTTTCAATTTGTTAATGTGGTGTATCACATTGATTGATTTGCGGATATTAAAGAATCCTTGCATTCCTGGGATAAAGCCCACTTGGTCATGGTGTACGATTTTTTTTTTAATATGTTGTTGGATTCTGTTTGCTAGAATTTTGTTAAGGATTTTTGCATCTATGTTCATCAGTGATATTGGCCTGTAGTTTTCTTTTTTTGTGGTATCTTTGTCTGGTTTTGGAATTAGGGTGATGGTGGCCTCATAGAATGAGTTTGGAAGTTTACCTTCTTCTGCTATTTTCTGGAAGAGTTTGAGTAAGATAGGTGTTAGCTCTTCTCTAAATTTTTGGTAGAATTCAGCTGTGAAGCCATCTGGTCCTGGGCTTTTGTTTGCTGGAAGATTTCTGATTACAGTTTCGATTTCCTTGCTTGTGATGGGTTTGTTAAGATCTTCTATTTCTTCCCGGTTCAGTTTTAGAAAGTTATACTTCTCTAAGAACTTGTCCATTTCTTCCAAGTTGTCCATTTCATTAGCATAGAGCTGCTGGTAGTAGTCTCTTACGATCCTTTGTATTTCAGTGTTTTCTGTTGTGATCTCTCCATTTTCGTTTCTAATTTTGTTGATTTGGTTCTTCTCCCTTTGTTTCTTAATGAGTCTTGCTAATGGTTTGTCAATTTTGTTTATTCTTTCAAAAGACCAGCTTTTAGCTTTGTTGATTTTTGCTATGGTCTCTTTAGTTTTTTTGCATTTATTTCTGCCCTAATTTTTAAGATTTCTTTCCTTCTACTAACCCTGGAGTTCTTCATTTCTTCCTTCTCTAGTTGCTTTAGGTGTAGGGTTAGGTTATTTATTTGACTTTTTTCTTGTTTCTTGAGGTAGGCCTGTAATGCTATGAATCTTCCCCTTAGCACTGCTTTTACAGTGTCCCATAGGTTTTGGGTTGTTGTGTTTTTCATTTTCATTCATTTCTATGCATATTTTGATTTCTTTTTTGATTTCTTCTATGATTTGTTGGTTATTCAGAAGGGTGTTGTTTAGCCTCCATATGTTTGAATTTTTAATAATTTTTAAATCAGCTTGCATTATGGTAAATATATATATATATATGTATATATATGTATATATATAATACATACATACACTATTTAACACTCTTTAAGTGTATGGTTCATGGCATTAAGCACATTCATATTGTTGTGCAACCATAACCATGATCTACCTTGGGAACTTTTTTCATCTTCCTCTACCAAAACTTTGTATCCATTAAAAAATAAATCCCCTCTGACTCCCTCATGCTAGACCCTGGCCTGGTAATCATCATTGTCTGTCTTCATGAATTTGGCTACTTTAGTTGATTCACGTAAGTAGAGTCATACAGTATTTGTCCTTTCGAGACTGTCTTTTTACAGTTAGCAAAATGCCTCAAGTTTCATGTTGTAGCATTTGTTAAAATCTCTTTCCTTTTTAAAGCTGAATAAATTTCTATTTTAATTATATACAGTTTTATACATTGGTTTAGACATTCAACTGTCAATAGATATGCTACTGTATTTCAAACTCAAATTTCAGGATTGTTAATTTGAAATTTTACAAAATGTATATATAGCATTCCTGTCCTCTGCCTTCACTGTGTCCAAACTGTTTTAAATCTGAAGTATTTCTAATTTTTAAAGTATAAAATGTTTATATATAATTAAGGATTCAAGTAGATAATTAGAAATTACAGGTCACATTATTTATAAAAAGGACATTCAGAAATCTTATAGACAAATCAAGATTCACAAATCAAGGGCAGCAAATAATATGTATTCAATGAACACCTAGCTCTTATTTTTATTAGGCAAATTAAACTGAGTTGTCCCTCTTCATAGGGATGTTTATATTGCAGTAGAATATATACACTATATTTGGGAGTATAAAAATTTTTAATAGATGTGTATTTGCTCAGTCACTTCAGTCCTTCCTGACCCTTTGCGACCCTATGGACTCTAGTCAACTCTGTTCACTGTATTCTCCAGGCAAGAAAACTGGAGTGTGTTGCGATTCCCTCCTCCGGGGGAACTGACCCAGGGACTGAACCCTCATCCCTCTGTCTAATGAAATGTCAATCAAGCTAGAGGGACAGAGTGGGGGCAGGGTGGATTTAATCTAATTTGATATTTTCAGACCAAGTCAATAATTTAGATAAACAGTCTCTTTAGAGAGTACTTCTTTTAATTTTAAATCATCTATTTTGCATTTGTCTCCATGCCTCCCTCTAGCTTCCATATAAGATATAAGATATAAGGATATCTTATAAGATATAAGATAGTTGAACCAATTCTAATGGAAGCGGGGGAGAGAGGCTTTGAATATACCTCTGATCATAATGAAGGCTGAGCGCCAGAGAATTGATATTTTTGAACTGGAGTGTTAGAGAAGACTCTTGAGAGTCCCTTGGACTGCAAGGAGATCAAACCAGTCAATCCTAAAGGAAGTCAATCCTGAATATTCAGTAGAAGAACTGATGCTAAAGCTGAAGCCCCAATACTTTGGCCACCTGATGTGAAGAGCCAACTTACTGGAAAAGCCCCTGTGCTAGGAAGGATTGAGGGCAGGAGGAGAAGGGGGCAATAGTAGATGAGATGGTTGGTGACATCACTGACTCAATGCATATAAGTTTGAGTATACTCTGGGACTTAGCCACCAGTATACTCCCTGGTGGCTAAGACAGTAAGGCGTCTGCCTACAATGCGGGAGACCTAGGTTTGATCCCTGGATCGGGAAGATCTTCTGGAGAAGGAAATGGCAGCCCACTCCAGTAGTCTTGCCTGGAAAACCCCACGGACAGAGGGATGTGGTAGGTTATAGTCCACGGGGTCACAAAGAGTCGGGCACGACTGAGCAACTTCACTATCATTATACTCTGGGAGATGGTGAAGGACAGGGGAGCCTGACATGCAACAGTCCATGGGGTTGAAAAGAGTCTGATACGACTGAGTGACTGAACAGCAACTGATATTCTGCTGGGTTTTGTAGCAGGACTCTCCCTGTCCATATAATTTATAGCAGATGTGTTGGTAAGTGAAGTCTGCAAATAATTATCTTATGATCTATTCTCCTGTGTCAGGCAAAGATGGAAAGTTCACCATATAGATTTCCAACACAAAACCACTGGTTAGACTGACCTCCTTTACTGAGGTGCCCTACCAACATTTAGCTAGTTTATCCACCTCCTGCAGGGTCACAGAGTAAATTTTCAATACCTTCCTTATCCCATTCCTTGGATCTATTCATACCATATTGCTGATTTTCTCTGAAGTCTCTCTAGAGACCCAAAGTTAGGCAAAGAAAGTTAGGCAAAGATTCTATGACCTTGTTATTCAAGCCTATATACTAGTCTTTGGACTGCAAAAGGGAGATTAGGATACATACTGCTATCTGTTTAGACAAGATTTTTGGCTCCTCTATCCCACCATCTCCCACTTGAAAGAAAGGTGGAGGAATTTTATGAAGGTGGTCAAAAGATACAAACTTTCAGTCATAATACGAACAATTTCTAGGGATATAATACACCAAATGATTCATATAATTAATGCTGCTGTATGTTATACATGAAAATTGTTAAGAGAGTAAATACTAAGATTACTTATTACAAGGAATTTTTTTTCTTTTCTATGTGAGAAGATGAATGTTCATTAAAATTATTGTGGTAATCTTTTGATAATATATGTAAGTCAAAATTTATGCTCTATACCTTAAATTATACAGGGCTATATGTCAGTGATATCTCAATAAAATGGGAAGAAAAAAATAAACTTCACTACAATTTTAAATAAATCCCATCAATATTAATAGACTATTCAAATCAAACATAAAGCTCAATATACATCAATCCAAGAAGTAATGAGGAAATAAATCTGCATAGTGTAATTTCTATAGCAGACATTTATCAACCTAATTAAAATATTGATATTTTATTTTTTATAGTTAAGATTTTATTTATTTATTTATTTTTCCATTTATTTTCATTAGTTGGAGGCTAATTACTTTACAATATTGTAGTGGTTTTTGCCATACATTGACATGAATCAGCCATGGATTTACATGTGTTCCCCATCCCGATCCCCCCTCCCACCCCCTTCTCCACCCCATCCCTCTGGGTCTTCCCAATGCACCAGCCCTGAGCACTTGTCTCAGGCATCCAACCTGGGCTGGTGATCTAATATTGAAATTTTAAAAGAAAACCACCACAGTTTATATTCAAGCCATTTTCTGACTTTGGGTGAACTAGTCAATTACAGGAATAAAATAAATCAATTATACTAATATATATATATATATATATATATTTATGAATGAAAATATAGAATCATTTTTATAGATTGTTTTTGATTACTAAAAAATAAACACCTCCTTCACTGAAAATAAATAAAATGACACAAAGCAAATTGTGATAGTTTCTGATGCCCAAAATATTACTGACAACCCTCTATTCAACCCAAGGATTGATATTTGGATGGTTCCAACACTTCATAAGATAAAAACCACTTTTAGCCAATTAGGCTTTAGTATGAATGAACTTTCAGTTCTCAAAAGTAAGCATGTGCATTCAGAAATGGAAAAAGATAAACCATTGGCATACTTTTAAAATATTGGTTGATTTAAGCAGATTAGTGATTAAAAATAGTAATATTTGTTCAAAATAATTTCAATCAAATAAAATCTCAATTGTGGTCTACACCAAGTTGGTTTTGCTTCAGTTATCAAAAGTAAGCACCATATTTGAAATATAAATGTATATGACAGTATACAGTAAGTGTATATATTTATAATGTATACATTTATATAGTGCATCAATGTATATAAGATGATCTGGTGATCATCTTGCATTTTTTTCCAAGTCGTATAACTATAATTATTTTTTATTTGCTGGCATTTCTCCTTAATAGTCCTGAGATAGTAAACACATAAAGCAATATAGCATTACTAAGTGGATTTTTATTTTAGCATTTTCATTTTGCTTTTGTTCAATACTTCATACTTAGGAAAATATTACAAGTGTTTTTTGCAACCAGTCTTCTGATTCATTTGTTAAAATTAATTTGACATATATGCTATGCAGTAAACCCAGAGGCAGCTACAATGAACTTTTGACATGTATCTCCTCAAAGTATAAAATGTGTTGTTGATATGATGACGAAGTGTTCCTATTACCCTAGATAATCAATACCAATGGAAAGAAATCATTTGCATCAGACATTAAAACATATCCCCACACACAAGCACACCAGAAACCTTTCCTTATAGATTTGTTCTCAGCAAGATTATCAGTATTCAAATTAGTGTGGTAGCACTTTTTCACTTTTCAGAAAATATGCAAAAATCTAAAAGACTGTGAAATGTATTTTGTTTAGATGTGTACATGTGTGGCTAATAGTATTATATTTCATTTGAAATAGGTGCAGATTGAATGATATATGTAGCAACTCAAAATATAAAATTATCATGAGGTACTTTGCTTATTGAAAGATATTACTAGAATCACAAACCTTCTCTAGGTTCCAAATCCATTACACAAATGCTTGAAGTTGCTAACATTTATCTTTCTTTCCTCCCAGTTATCTTTAATCATTAGGAAATACCTGTCTGATGACTGGGTTGATGTTGTTATCAGTATCAGGCAATAGTAAAACATGTTGGTGACTATTAGACTCAACAACTATTGATTTGCTGAGCCTGAAAAGTACTGCCATACTTAGCTTCACAAGCTTTATTACAATCTTTTGAACCCAGGGCGATTATGTCGTAGAGAAGAATTTAAATTAGAAAAAGGCAAAGGAAAAAAAAAAATTGTCTTAGGTAACAAGCCATTGGGTAACCCTAACTAAACGGGATATTAAGTATGAGTGAGAAAAGCAAATAGATGTTGATTCTTTTGTTTCATTTACAGTGATCTTTCTTTAGGGGTACTCTCATGTGGTAAATATTCATTATACTTCCCACAAATTAGTCCAATGACAGAGATTTATAATTTATAAGTCAATTTGTAGACTTTTCAGAAAGAAAAAAAAAAAATTCCTCTTCAAAAGTGTCCCATTCTTTCAGGTACAGCTTCCCCAACAGCCTTTCAGGTGTGTTTTCAGGCTGTTAGGCTATTAGCTCAAGGAACTCATTGCTCCCCAGTGACACTTCCAGATGACATCTTTTGTTCTCTCTTCAAATGCCCTTCTTCGGGAATGATTCTGTTTATATTATGCCCATCATCCTCTTTTATACTGTCAATTATTGACATCTCATTGAGGCTATTAGAATATGGTCCCATTTCTCTTTCTCCATTCTTATTGCTGTTTTCCTTGTCAGGGTTTATTCTAGCTTTGGTTTACTATTCAGTACTACAGGATTTCATGATGATCCTTGGCTTTCAGTTTGTATTGAAGATTGAAGAATGTCTAGGAACTTGTGACTGCTTTACTTTGTGATGATGCAGTGAGCAATGATCTTCCTTCTTTCCTAAGAGGACACTAGTATGTTAGAGCATCTCACTGGGGCCTTTCAGTCTGAGGTCAACAATCCTCCCCTTGTAGAAACAGTATATATCTGGATGTCAACACATTAGCAGTTGAGTAGAAGAAATTGAAAGTTTGGCTCTTTGGGCATGCTTTTTAAATGTGGTCTTCCAACACCCACACCTGACCTCTGCTCTTCCAGGCTGTTTCTTCCAATGCCCACACCTGACCTCTGATCTCCCGGGATCTATGTTAATGAAGTTTACCTCAGGAGAATGGCAGGCTTCAATTTTGTGGCTTCACATACTGAAGGAAGAAACTTGATGTTATCATGATTTTACATTTAAATTTTTACTCAAATTCATTGCTTTAGCCATGTGAGTCATCCTAGTTTTCCATGATTGATGATTTCAGGCTCTCATGCTTTCTACAAGGTGAGTCCACATATTTCTTTCAGCGAGTACTTTATGTTTTAGTTCTTTGCTCATCCAATCAGTTATAGCCTCTTGGCTTTCCTTACTTGAAATATATCTTGTGATTTAACCACACTCTTTTTTCTTCTTATATATTTACAGAAATTTAATTCATGCATGATTTATTTAGTGTGGATGGGGAGATGAGAATGATATCTGATTTATCTGTCATATTTACTAAGATCCTGGCCAATAGTTGGCCAATGGTTCAGTAAGCTTTAATTTGAGTAAAGAGTTTCATACCATCTAGTACATTACATTTATTGCTAGAGAAGTCCAATATATGGATCATCAAGAACTGTTTATGGAAATATTGATGTATTGATAATGCCATTATTAAGGATAATTTCTCCACATTAATAACTTTTAGGACATTTAATATATAGTTTGATTTTCTTGACTTTTTCAGTCTTTTTATTATTTGCTGAAAATTTCTCCCTCATTCACATGCAGATATTTAAACATCATTTCCCTGCTTCAAAAATAAAATATCTCTCCAAGTAAATAGAGGCATGTTGTAAAATTTAATAAAATATATTTATTTACCTTTTGTACCCACACCATTGTTAGAAATGCCAGATAAATGTTAACCCTGAGTGGGAGGACAAAAAGCACCTTAACTTTTTATTAAATTAATGAGTAAATATTATTTCTTACTAAATGCTTATCACTAAAATGCTTCCTATGACTTGTGATTGAAACTACTTTAATTTTGGATTAATTTCTTACTAAGATCATAACTCAGTTCTTATACTTTAAGACATTCTATATCATATGAAGCATTATGTCACTCACTCAACAATTCCAGAGCTAAACATGCCCCTTGTAATGAAAATAAATATAAAACTTTATTATTTTGATCATCAGTCTTTTGTTTCACAAAATAGACATTACTTAAAACCCAAAGTTATATGTATATTTTACAAAGGGTCATATAAAGTATATTTTACATATCCAATCTCTAAGCCACTCTCCTTGGACACATTTCTCATTAAAATGATTTAAATATAAAGTGTATTATATAAAAGATATCAATATCATCTACTTTCAGTATTTGCAAACAGGAAATTAAAAAATTTCAAATCTGACATGTGAATTCTTAAGGATTGTATTACTCTGTGTTTGTTCTCAGATTTCATCAACATTAAGCTTTAGGATCTGTAGTTCTGTAACCAGAAACCAACTTTAGCAATGAATCAATTTTGAAATCCAGCAGTCCCCTAAATAATTCTAAATGACAAATTCATCAGAAAAAGGAAAAAAGATCAGGATACAGTTTTGTTACAGCCATGGGGAACAAGAGGAAAATAAATTCTAGAGCCCAGAAGAGAGATAAAGCAACACGTTTGCCGTGGATTCTTTCAGTTTCCCTTAGGAAACAACAACAACTTTAAGGTACCCCTTTCTTATAGGTTTTTATGGGAAGAAGTACAAATAGAGTATAAATGGGAAAGGCCTGTATAAAGTGACAGAAATTGAACTTATGTTACACTTAGGGCACTCTCATTCCTCACTTAGGGTACTTCAAGTGGAAAACTGACAGGTAAGGGAAGGTCTCTGCTAGAGTATAAAAATCGAATTTAATGACTGAAAAGAAACAGTATTTGCCTTACTTGAAGCAGAAATTCTTGAACATGAAATATGAAAATTCTACCTAATGTCTTCATTCTTAATATTCTCAGAGACTGTAAAATGTGAGATAAAGTTATTTCATGCAGTGTCTAGCTTAATGAAACAAAGAGCTTCCAAGAAAATTTTAAGAACAGTAAAGTATATCCATAATTAATAATCTCCCAGATGTCAGTATAAGTAGTAATCTAAACTTTTAATGATTTTATGATTTTAGAGACTGTAATATAAAGATTGTCAAACATTGGTAATCATTAAAAAATGGGGTACCTCTCATCTTAGGTTAGGATTATGAAAGACAATCAGGGGTAATACATTTGCTAGTGATTTTCCATATAGTTTATCAGCAATGTGTAAAAGTAGGAAAGGCAGATACATAGTTGTGTGTGCAGGAAGAGAGGAGAAGACAGATATATAGCTATTAGTCCAAATCTCATGTCTTTAATGAAAAGTATCTCAAGACAATGTAATGAGCCCCTTCAATAGATCAGTTTTCTATTTAGGAGTTCATATAGTAGAAAAGAGAGGACATTACCATAAATATGTATATGACCCAAAACTTCTGAATCCAAACACTGATTTTTAAAAAACTAGTTAAATTCTTATCATACTTCTTATTTATAACATTTTTATACCTAAGGCAAAATAGCTCCCTCAATTAATGATGAATTTGTAAGTAAGGAAAATCAAAGAATTAAGAAAATTCTTAAATATATTAGTGACAGTACCCTCTACATTTGGTATCTTTATAATGTTGCAAAAGATAGACATTCAAACTTTGCCTTAACATCAAAGATAAGATTGCATTGCCTGATGATAAAGACAATGTTGTTATGATTAAATTAAACAAATACTTAAACTACTTATAATAAAATCTGAAAATAATATAAATTTATTTCAAAGCATAAGTAAGCATTTATTTCAGGAAATAATCAGGCAATGATCTAAAGGAGAAATGATAAAAGAGCAGTTTCAGAAGTATTATTTAATTCCACAGGCTTATGATTACAAGAAAATAAATTTAAAATTTTTTATGCCCTCTCTCTTAGCAAATATGTTATAGCTGCAGTTGCAGTGTAGGATTAATTTATATATTTTAAAAGTGTAGCATGACTAGATAGAAATTCCCACTGGTTCATACAGAATTACCAAATAATGCTTCCTTCCAAATATACTTGAATCCTGGAATAAGATAACTACCATATATCAAAAGTAGTAAATTATTTGCTTGGATATTATTTAACTACCCTCACATAGCATTCCATATTACATAATAAAAACAAGTCTATGTATGCATACATTGGTACTTCTCTCAGTTTTACAGATTATATTTAAGTTATATAACATTTGAATGACAAATCACTCTAAATTATTTTTACTCAGCAATATATAGCTATATGCATAAAAAAATACTCCTTTATACCCAAGAGAACTTGTTTATAAAAACATTACTTTTACTCAATTCTTGTTGGCTTCTATACCTCTTTTCTCTATCTCCCTGTATATTAATTCAGGACTCTGCAGACCCCAGCCCCAGGCAACAGATAGCCAGCCTTTTCTATCCTTCATTAAGCTCCCTATTTCTCAGTACTGTTTTCCAAATTTGTTTCAGTATTAGTCAGGTCTCTTCCATTAACAGAAGAATTCTGCCTGTTTCCTCCATGTCTGAGGGTAGTGGACATTTCTATCATTGTTGGGGAGAACAGTACAGTGGATAAAATCACTGGGAAGAGGCCAAAGGGACTTTCAAAAAGCTAGTGGAAGTTTATTTCACTCATATTTCAAAATATAGGAAAAATGAAGCTACAATTTGAATTTGGAAAAGCGTTTTAACTCCCAGTTCTTGGAAGGCATGAATATATTCTTATTCTTCTTACTGTATTGGTTTGTTCTATGATAATAGATATATGGATTAGTATGGTAGAGGATATACAGATTAATAAAAGAAATATTTACTGGGATGCAAAACTTTCTGTGGTCAGACTTGCCATCCATAATGATATAATAATTTTTTACCCTAGTACAAGTTGTACATTAGCACTTTCTAGATTTGCAGTTTTTTTAACATTTGAACTCAGTATGCTTAGAGGAGAATTTGCAGAAGACTAGTTCTGTGCTGCAAAATGTAACTCTCTCAATTCTCCTAGAGGTTTATTGTGGTCATTTATAGTCTGAATAAAGGCTTGGAGCTAATTGTATACATTTTAGGAGCAAGAGAATGATGAAAGGTGAATCCATTAATGTCATTTCTAAGGTCTGAAATGTCATTGGGTGAAGAAAATTATTTTACATATAGATTTATATCAGGTGCTTATTATTTTTAATATCCCTGTGTTGCACTAAGGCAAATATGCTTTTTTAATTCAACACAACTATATGAAAAATTGCATGTATAATTGCTTGTACTTTATATTTTTATAGAATTTATTGACAGTGGCGTCTATCTAAAATACCTAAAAATAGTTTTATATCATAGTTTGAGTTATTTTCATTATGATTTAATTAAAAGCTTGAGGAAGAGGAGATTTGTTGAACGTCCACCTTGTGCCTGATGCTTGACGTGTTATCTTACATAATCTTTATAACACAAGGGTATTCTTGAAGCAGCTGGGGAATATTTGTCTTGGTTGAAGTAAGAAGTCAATGTAATTAATCATAAACTATGACTTTTACATAGATATTGCCATGTTGATACTTAAGACAGTAAGTTAAAGTTATTTAGGTACTGTGGAGAGTAGCCTCTAAATTTAAATGTGTTTTTACTTGATGCCATTCTCAGAATTGGTCAGAAAAATATGTATCTAGCATACTCCTACTGTCATTTCCTCTTCTATTGTTCCTCTTTGGCTGAGTCACGAAGACTCAGATGGCCTTTTAAGACCATCTCTAGGTATTTTCCTCATTCAATACACTTTAACTCAGCATCTGTTCTAAAGATGTAGAAGGTTTAGTAATGTGTTTTTCCTTGAGTTTTAATAGAGTGGTTTACCTCTTTTCAATTGCTTTTTTAGTATATTCCATATCACAGATATAACACAGCCTTTTAACTTACTATAAGGCCTTTTTCAAAATCCTTCATCTTGCTTGGTAATGAGCTCTAATTTCAGCTTGACCTCACCAGCCTCAGATATCTGAAAAGATGCTCACTTAGGAACTATTTTATTTCTTCCACTAGTGAATTAAATTATTTTAGACAGCTGTTTTCTGTACTTTTGTCTGGTGATACCCATGCTATTTTGATATTGATGAGGAAGACCAAAAATCAAAGGGATAGCAAAAGTAGCTTAGCAAGGACTATTTACTGAAGGATT
The DNA here is from genome assembly GCA_020226075.1 of Hydropotes inermis. Lineage (NCBI taxonomy): Eukaryota > Metazoa > Chordata > Mammalia > Artiodactyla > Cervidae > Hydropotes > Hydropotes inermis. The sequence goes on from CM035295.1 coordinate 23,843,079, forward strand.
AAGGAAGTGATAAAGAAATGGGGAAGTGTGAAGGGACTAGCAAGAATGGAGAGCTGCTATTTACCCTAGGCTGAAGGAGAAAATAGGAAAAAGTGGGGTCATCAGATCCTTGGATAACTGGAACAGGACAAAAGGAACACCCCAAATGGAGCCTCAGCAGTAGAAGCTAGAAGCCATTATCTGAGTAATGTCCAGGTTCCCTGCTACTCTGAAAGCTCTCCATTGGCCGAAGGAAGCTTGGAATCTGAGGCAGGAGCCCAGGAAACATTGTCTATAAATGTGAGTCTCCTGTGGTACAGATTAGAACAGCAAGCTAAGAATACAGATAGCAGGAGAGGGGTAGTGAGTGTAAAATAGTCAATGTAATATTCAAATGTGGCTGTCACACTCAGATCTCACCTCTGACTTTCAGACCTCTGTGTTTAACTGTTCACTTGATGCTTCAGAAATCAAATAGGATTCTGTGGTATGTAGAGTTCTGAGGTGGTCCTCAAGTTTCCTGCTCTCTGGTGTATCTAACCTGAATAACCCCCTCCTTTTGACTGTGGAGGGTCCTAGGAATGTGATGTGAGAGGCCAACCATTGATTAGGTTATGATATGTTAGAAAGATGATGTCACTCCTTGAGTTTGTTACATCACATAAGATTGTTTGGTAGCTAACTAGGGGGATCCTCCTGCTGATCTTGAACAAGTAACTGCCTGGTCACGGAAAGAACCACCTGGCCTGGAATCCTAGGAGCTGAGAATGACCAGGGGTTGACAGACAGCAAGCGCATCACACGAGGCCTAGAGTTCGAACTGAATTCCACCTGAATAAACTTTTAAGAGTATGCTGTCTCTAGATGAGAATTCCAGAATGGCGGACACTATATGATTTCAGCCTTGTGAGACCCTGAGCAGAGGATTCTGTCAAGTCAAGCCCAAACTTCTGATCTACAGTAACTTTAGGATAATGAGTGCCTCGTGCTTTAAGAGGATAAGTCTGCAGTAATTTGTTACACAGAGCCAAAAAATCTAGTAATATGTAAGAGGCTGAAAATAAACCCCTGACTTCCACTTTTAAATAGTACATCTGCTCCTCCCCCAATTTTCCTTAGGTAACTCCATATTTCAACATACTAAAGTCCCCAAATCCTTATTCAATTTTTTTTTATTTGACTCAATATTTCATATTTTACAAAGTTCATCTATAAATTCTGCTGGCTCTGTCTTCTAAACATATCTGCATTTCTTTATTCTAAATATGTCTGTAATATCTTACCCCTTGACCATCACTTGGCTTACTCTGGGCTTCATTCCTTGTTTGGATTTTTTCAGTAATTTCCAAACTGATCTGGCTGCTTTTGTATGTGCCCACCAAAATCAACTCTCCACAAGTAATGAGACTAAGACTTATAAAACATAAATTGCAAAACTTTTCTGTTCAAAACCTTACAGCGATTTCCAGTATTTCTAAAAAAAAAAAAAAAAGTCTCTATAAATGGTCCATAGACATCGGAACAAATGAAAGTGGGATTTGTGGTCCACAAGTTATTCCTGTTCATGCCACTTTCATTGCCAAGTTATGGATTATGGATTTTGTAACATTTCTCCTTTTCCTTATGTTATGCTTGTTATGCTTGTGGTTATTAAAATTTATTTTTATGTTTACTCCAAAATTTGGGTTGCATTTTAGAGATCTACACTTACTTAATAAATTCATGATCTACAGCCATGAAATTAAAAGACGCTTGCTCCTTGGAAGGAAAGCTATGACAAACCTAGACAGCATATGAAAAAGCAGAGACAACACTTTGCCAACAAAGGTCCATATAGACAAAGCTATGGTTTTTCCAGGAGTCATGGATGGATGTGAGTTGGACCATAAAGAAGGCTGAGCACTGAAAGAAATTGATGTTTTCAAATTGTGGTGCTAGAGAAGACTCTTGAGAGTTCCTTGGACAGCAAGAAGATCAAGCCAGTCAATCCTAAGGGAAATCAATCCTGAATACTCATTGGAAGGACTGATGCTGAAGCTCTAATATCTGATGTGAAGGGTCAACTCACTGGAAAAGACCCTGATGCTGGGAAAGATTGCAGGTAAAAGGAGAAGGGAATGGCAGAGGATGAGATGGTTAGATAGCATCACCGACTCAATGGATATGAATTTGAGCAAACTCTGGGAGACAGTGGAGTACACAGGAGTATGCTATAGGAGTACGCTATAGTCCATAGGGTTGCAAAGAGTTGGCCACAACTTAGCAACTGAACAACACTTATTTTAAATTTGTGTTTCTAGTAAATGAGTTTAACTATAGTTTACAAACAGGGATTGGTATGTGACAAAACATACCTTAAACTCCAATTGAACAACTTCTTAACCACAAAGAGTTTGAGATCCTCTCAGATTTCCTACCACCCCATTCCTTGCTTGCTAAGCTCCAGGATCACTGACCCCTGGATTGTTTTCAAACTCCCCAAGTGCAATCCAATCTCTCGTACCCTTGCCTGAAATAGTCTTATCCCAGATATTCTTAAGGCTTTATCTTTCACCTCACTCAGGGTCTCTACTCAAATGTCACATCATCAAAGAGCTTTTAACAATCACCTTTTCGTTTATCATTACCCTTTTGAAATGCAGCAATTCCTCTCCCCTCTATAATCCCTATTTCCCTTGTTTAATTTTGTTTTTCTCACTTAAAGATGTATTTATTAACATTATATATATGTATTTATGTGTGGTCATTTATATTGTAAGTAAACATGAATGCATTTCTAGGAATATGTGTACATGTATACATGTATATTAATTTTTATTGATGCCATAACAAATGAACACAAACATAGTAGCTTAAAATCAGTTATTTCAATATGTTACTACATTAAGCCAAGGCTTAGGACATGTAGATCTTTTGGTGGCTATTACTCTGCTATAATATGAACATATATAAACAAAAATATTGTTCATTTTTCACCCAAAATACTATGAGTTTGTTAGAAGTGGAACTTTGTGTAATCAGTACCTGGGGCATTTCCTGGCATGTTTTGTTACTATAAAAAAAATAGTTTTATACATATAGACAGTCACTGATTTGATGAAATTATATTTTACATATATTTCCTAGGCATGTATATGTGCCTGTGTGTATGTGTGTGTGGGTGTGGGTGTGGGTGTGTGTATGAACTAAAAGAATGTCAGAACCTTAAAGGTAGCTAAATGCAAACTTACACAATTATTTTGAACTATTGACTCACATTGATTCTAAACATTTGTCATCAATTCTACATTTCCATTTCATAAAAAATAAAAACATTTCAGTTGATGATATATGCCTTTTTATTTTATTTATTTCTTTATTTATTTTTATATATGCTTTTTAAATAGATTTCAGCCTATTCAAAGGATTAATTTACTTCTAATTTTAAACTATTTATGCAAAAAAAAAAAAGGTTTTTACTGAGGCTAACTAATAAATCTTATCCTTTATGGTAATGTTAAAACTTTTTTAGCCACATAGCAATTTAAAAGACATAGTTATAAAGTGTCAATATCAATATTGTAGAGATCCCTCTTCTTTCTTGGTACTAGTAGTTACATAATCTTATGGAGAAAGAGTAGTAAATTTTAGTTTTTCAAATAATATAATCTGGCCATTCTTTTAGGAATATTGTTAGGTATACATAAGCAATTAAAAAAATCTTGTTTGTTAATAATGCATGAATAATATATTTGTAAATACTTTTTAGGTATCTTTTAGTTTCATTTTCCTTTAATTTTGCTTCTAAATTAAGGAGAATAAGGTGATATGATAATAATTACATGTCAAACTTTCCAAATTTTAGTACATAATACTCAGGCTGTTGCTTTGTGATTAATCAATAAGAAAATAAACTTTGATTAGTGCCAAAAATATTCATAATATATTTTTCTCTACTTCTTCAAATTATATAATTTAAGCCTCTGCCTTAGGTATTAAAACATTTGTTGGTATTGATGTTCATTTAGAGATTCTAATAAAATTCACATGGTACTGGAGCAATTTAATGGAATAAATAATATCTCAAGCTTTATACAGGGAACCCTTAGGCAAAAATTTCCTCTGAACACAAAGGAAAGGAGGAAATCCATTCATTTGTTCAACAAAGGACAGATACTGTCTTAGTACAGCAGAACAACCATGAATCAAAACAGACAAATAGTTTGCTTTTATGGAGCTTATGTTCAAGTGGGGCAGACATCATAAACAAGAAATACGCCTATGTCAAGTGAGGATAAGTGCTGTGAGGAAGAACAAAGGAGGGTTAAGAAATAGAAAGTGATGGCGATGGGAAAATGTCCTTTATATAAAAAAAGAGAAGGTCTATTTTAGAAAGTGAGATGTAAGTAGAGGTCAGAAAGGAGTGAGATATCTAGGTATGTGAGCCAAGAGCTTTCCAGACAGAGGAAATTTTTTTTTTTTTAAAGTTTGTGAAACAATAATAAAGATAATTTTCCATCTTTATGATTTACTTTCAGGAAAAGTATTTCTAGCATAAAAATAAAACTAGAAATATTTGTGGTAAAGTATGATGAATACACAGAGATCATTTTTACAGAGGCATATGCGTGAAGGTAAGTTGCAACAAAAATGAACTGCCTAGGCAAAGATCAGCCTCCATTGAGTAACCTAAGACTTGTCAGAGGGAAGTTAGAGAATTTAGGTATGTTATCATATAATTTTCCAAAGAGGACGGATGTGAACATTAAAGCTGCATTAGCCTCTAACTAATTTCTCAGACCCCTTATGGCAACCATTACCCCCAATGCATTGGAATGCACTTCCAACTCTTAATGCAGGACAAAGTTCTCACACATATTCTTTGAAATACTGTCTTTTCCTTGAATTATTTTATCTTTATGCCCACTTCAAGACTAATGATTAGTAGTCCAATTTCTTTGTTTTACATAACAAGACAAGTTTGTTAAATCAGACTCATTTCTCCTGAGTCAGGTCATGCTACCCAGGACAACACTACCTCTGATTTAATATACATCTTAAATTTAAAAACATTCAATTCCTATAGCTTTTCACTTGCCCATTTCTCTTCTAAAGAAAAAATATGAAAATATGCTATATAAATTTCCAGTTTGCTAGCATATTCTTTTTTCCTGTTTGCTGCCTTTTATATAAATAGTTTAGAGTTGCATTTGGTCTAGCAGCATTAATTTTCTTTATCCAAACCTATGGTCCAATCCATTCAATAAATTGCCTGGAAACCAATACATGTATATTGATATGTAATTAACACATTCAAAGCACTTTGGTGGGCACATACTCTAAAGCATGTATTACATAACAGTGCTCCTTGAGAGTCATTCTACTTGTCTCCAAACATTGAAATTAAAATAAAATTTTATGCCTGCCCAATTCTGGAGTTAAAAGAAAAATATACAGATCACCAAAATCCAGGGTAATGTGTTTTTTTCTAAGTTACAAGAAATTACAGTCACAGTGTTGATCATAGGATCCTGAACTTCAAGACTACAATTATGAGAAAGTCAGATTTGGGGGCAAGTTCAAGATGGTAACATAAAAAGATCTTCAATTCACTTCATCCCACAGACACATTCAAGCTATCACTACATACAGAATCAGTTCAGTTCAGTTCAGTCGCTCAGTCGTGTCTGACTCTTTGAGACCCCATGAACCACAGCACACCCAGACCTCCCTGTCTGTCACCAATTCCCAGAGTACACCAAAACCCATGTCCATTGAGTTGGTGATGTCATCCAACCATCTCATCCTCTGTCATCTCCTTCTCCTCCTGCCCTCAATCCTTCCCAGCATCAGGGTCATTTCAAATGAGTCAGTTCTTCCCATCAGGTGGCCAAAATATTGGAGTTTCAGCTTCAACATCAGTCCTTCCAATGAACACCCAGGACTTATCTCCTTCAGGATGGACGGGTTGGATCTCCTTGCAGTCCAAGGGACTCTCAAGAGTCTTTTCCAACTCCACAGTGCAAAAGCATCAATCCTTCAGCCCTCAGCTTTCTTTATAGTCCAACTCTCACATCCATACATGACCACTGGAAAAACCATTACCTTGACTAGAGGGACCTTTTTTGACAAAGTACTGTCTTTGCTTTTTAATATGCTGTCTATGTTTGTTATAACTTTCCTTCCAAGGAGTACACGTCTTTTAATTTTGTGACTGCAATCACCATCTGCAGTGATCTTGGAGCCCAGAAAAACAGTCAGCCACAGTTTCCACTGTCTCCCCATCTATTTTCCATGAAGTGATGGGACCTGATGCCATGATCTTGGTTTTCTGAATGTTGAGCTTTAAGGCAACTTGTTCACTCTCTTTCACTTTCATCATACAGAATAATCTCCTCTAAAAAAATACCAAAAACTAGCTAAGTGACTTCTACACATTAAGAGAGCAAGAAAAACCTATAATGGAATGATTAGGAAAGGCTGAGACATAATATCATTGCAAATTTTTCCCCCGATTTGATGATCCACAATCTGCAAGGAAATCAAAACTTGGAGCTTCTCTCTAAAAAGCAACGAAGGTCTTGAACCCCATACCTGGCACTCAGACTTTTAAGACCTGCCCCAGAGAGGAACACTCAAAACATCTACCCTTGAAAGCCAATGGGGATCATGTGCCAGAGACTCAAGGCCATAGTGAATTGAAATGTGATTCTTAACCCACCGCAGTTTCCAGTGCTGAAGCAACCGTTTGAAAAGTGCCCAGATACTCTGTAAAGGAGGTTTATTTGTTTACCTTAAAGTACTGGTCTGAGGGGCAGGCATCTAACTTTAACACACATCTAGAAAACTGCTGAAGCAGAGGCTGGCAGGAGTCATTATTGTGCTATTTACCTCACTTCAGCAATGAGTCCCATTTTTTCTTTTTTAATCATAGTCTTTTTTCACCTTCAGGAGCACCATCTTTAAACCTTGCCTCTGCCATGCTGCAGAGAGCCAGTATCCCCCCAGGGGTGATTTTACATGTGTCTGGTGCCCCATTTTTGTGGTTGTCACCTAAAGGAGACCTCTCGATCACCTGGCCCTACTGACCAGTGTGGCCTGCTATCCTAGATACTATGGGACTATAGCAATTAGAGAGACAATTCTTGGCTGGCTACCAAAGCCAACTGCACAGACAACCAACTCAAACACACTTCCATTGTCCATGCAAAAAAGAGAAAAGGCCTATTGACTTGTCCTGGACCTTCCACCTGAAGCACAAGATTTGGGTTTGACACAGACCAAGGAGCCTATAGCAGGGTTCTGAGGGAACCTGCTATTATTTTCCTCACCCCAGCTTGTTGTTATCTACCAGAATAAAGTTTATTCCCTGCCAGGCAGCTTGATTATTGTAGCTGCTGCCAGGGGATGCCTTTAAATTGCCTGGCTCTAGTGGCCAGTGGGGCATAATCTTATGTGCCCCATAGGACTGTTACCAATAGAGAAAGTGTTCTTAACTATTACCACCAGAGAATCAGCAACAGGTAACAGTCCAAAGAGGCCAGTCTTTCTGTGTAAGAGGCCCATTAGCTTGTCTACATGATTACAGCCTTAGGTGTAAGCTTCTAATAAAACACTTATCTAAGGGCTGACCCTAATCTGTTTCAGACACCTCAGAAGATGGTTCTATCTTTTCAGGTTCCCTATACTGCACTTAAGAAGCCAATATCGCTAGGAGGAAGCATTTACATGTGTCTGGTGTCTGGTTTTTATGTGAGGTGCTCTGATCTTTTAATGGCTGCCTCCCAGATAAGACCCTTTGACCACTTAGTTCTGGTGGTCAGTTGGACTTGTGATCTTGGGTCCTCTGGGACTGTAACAAATGGAGAGACAGTTCTTAGTTGCTACCTACCCAGGACATAGTGCAGAGAGCAGGCTGAAACATATCCCCAGTATTTCTATGAAAGAGGCCTATTTGCTTGTCCTGGAATTTCAGGCTGAGGAGCATGCGTTTGGTCTGGCACACATGTAGACAGGAGACTACTAAAATGCTCTCTGGGGATGAAGCAGGTAGACACCATCTTTGAACTCTCCATCTGCCTCACTTCAGCTCACCAGTATCTCCTAGGAAGAAGTCTGTGCTCTTGTCTTGTAACCTGACTTTTATGACTAACATGCAGGGGACACTTCTAGGTCACCCTGATTTAATGTTCAGAGGGATTTATGCTTATATCCACACAGGACTTCATATATTTGCATTATTTCAAAGCTGCTGCCTAGGGAACTAGCTTCCCATCAGCTTCAATCTATATGTTTGTTGAGACCTTCCTGTTTAGGACACTGACAGGATGAGCATACCCTCAAGTATGGGGAGCCACTAAAAATAAAATATATTACTTGGACAATCTAAAAGGTTTGAAAGACAACCAAGAGCTTGGCAGGGTTGAATTGTAAGGTTTATCTCCTACACAAGGCCACTTCCTCAAGACTGAGAGAGCTGAATCTTTTATCTTATGCAAACAAATACACAGAGAGAGTCAAGGAAAAAATGAAGAAGCAAAAGAATATGTTCCAAACCAAATAACAAAATAAAACTTCAGAAACAGTCCTTAATGAAATGGAGATAGGAAATTTAACTGATAAAGATATTTAAAAAGTTCACAAAGAGCTCACCCAACTTGGGAGAAGAATGGATGAACACAGTGAGAACATTAATAAGGAGGGATCAAATATGAGAAAGTACCAAATAGAAGTTGCAGAACTAAAAGATACAATATCTGGACTGAAAAATAGACTAGAGGGTTCAAGAATAAACAAGATGAAGCAGAAGAAAGGATCACTGAATATGATTAATGAATTGCATTCATATCAGTGATTCACAGCAGTGAATCACTGAAAGAATCAAGTGAATATAGTTTAAAAGTCTAATGAGACAATATCAAGTAGACAAACATTAATGTTACAGATGTCTTAGAAGAAGAAGAGAAATAGAAAGGAATAGTAAAGTATTTGAATAAATTAATGGCTGAAAACTTTGCTAATCCAGGAAAGGAAACATACCCATATCCATGAAACCTTGAATGCACCAAATAAGAGGGACTCAAAGAGACTCACATCAATACACAGTATAATTAAAATGCAAAAATGTGAAAACAAAGAGAGAATCTTAAACTCAGGAAGAAATAAAACAATTTGCTATGTTCAAGAAAACCCATATAAGACTATCAGAAGAGTTTTCAGCAGAAACACAGAAAGACAGAAGGAAGTGGCATGAAACAATCAGAGTACTTAAAGAAAAAATTCCCAATAAGAATATTCTAGACCCTGCAAAGCTGTCATTCAGAATTGAAAGACAGAACTTTCCAAACAATCAAAAGCTAAAGGAGTACATCACTACTAGACTGGCCTTACAAGAAATGTTAAAGGGGTTTGTTTAAGCTGAAATAATAGGACACTTTAATTAATCTAAAAAAAAACATGAAAATATAAATCTTACTGGTAGAGCTAAATATGTAGTAAAATTCAGAATAATCTAGGTGGTAAAGGAGGTAATACTCACTGAAAAAGCTAGCGTGAAGACTGAAAGACAAAAGTAGAAAATATAACTGCAACTGTATGCCACTTTATAAAGGGATATATAAAATGAAAAGATCTAAATTGTGGCATCAGGAACACAAAATATTGGGGCTCACAAAATGTAGAGCTGTAGAATGTGGTCAAACTTAAATAATAATCAATAAAAACAGATTTTTTTTAATGCAACCTGTTATATGTAAGCTTCATGGTAACCACAAAGTAAAATCAGTAGATACACAAATATGGAGAGAAAGATATCAAAACACAGCAGTACAGAAAACCATCAAATTAGGAGGGAAGAGAAGAAGAAAAGAAACTAGAAGATTACAAAATGTTCAGAAAATAATTGACAAAATATAAATATGTACATACATATAAATAATTCCTTTAAATGTTAACAGACTAGAGTCTTCAATGAAAAGACACAATATGGCTTACTGGGGAAAAAAAGAAGATCCAGTTATAAGCTGCCTACAAGAGACTCATTTCATATGCAAGGATACCCATAGACTGGAAGTTAAATACTGATAAAAAAAAAATAGTTGAAGCAAATAGACACCAAAATAAAGATAGGTGGTTATACTTAAATCAGATAAAATAGACTTTAAAACAAAGATTTTAATGAGATGAAGAAGATCATTACATAATAATAAAGAAGTCAATCCAATAAAAGTATAAAATATTTGCAAGTATTAATGCCCCAAACATAATAGCAACTATATATATAAAATAAATATTAACAGATCTAAAGGGAAAAAATACACAACAGCAAACTAATAAGAGACGTTTAACAACCAGCTTTCATCAATGGATAGATGATCCAGACTTAAAATCAATAAGTAAACATTGGCCTTATTAACACAATCAGACAGATTTAACAAAAAACACACAGAACATTCTATTGCAAATGAACGAATGCACATTCCTCTCAAGTGCATATGGAACATTCTCTGGGCCATACAGTGCTTTAGGCCACAAAACAACTCTTAATATATTTACAGGGTTGAAAACTGAACAAGTGTTTCTTTCTAATCACAACAATATAAAACAAATAAGTTACAAGAAGAAAGCTAGAAAATTCACAAATATGTGAAGATTAAACAGCATGCTACTGAACAACTAATAGGTCAAAAAAGAAATCAAGAAAGATAAAAATATGTTAAGACAAATGGAAATACATTATATCAAAACTTATGCTATGCAGCAAAAACAGTTATAAGGGGGATATTGATAGTGATAAAAGCCTATTTTCAGAAACAAGAAAAGTCTCAAACAACCTAATTTTACAGCTGAAGGAACTAGATAAGGAAGAACAAAGTCCTAAATTAGTAGAAGAAAGAAAATAACAAAGATCAGAGCAGAAATAAATGAAACAGACTTTAAAACAAAACAACTGAAAAGATCAATAAAACTAAGATATGAAAGATCATAAAAGACTATGAAAAATTATACACAAACAGATTGGACAGTCTATAAGAAACTGATAAATTTCTAGGCACATGCAATCTATTAAGAATGAATTATGAAGAAATAGAAAATCTGAATAGATAAATTACTAGCAAGGGGTTTGAATCATCAAAGTCTAGAACCAGGTGACTTCACTGTGACTTCTACTAAACATTTAAAGAACACCAATTCTTTTCAAACTCTTCAAAAAACTGAAGAGAAAAATATCTTCCAAATTTATTTTATGAGGCCAGCATTACTCTGACTTCAAAAGCAGACAATGATGCCACAAGAAAACTACAGGCCAATATCCCTGATAAACATAGACAAAAATTCCTCAAAACAATATTAGCAAACTAATTCAATGGTACATTGAAAAGATCATAGGAGAAGAACAAAAGGAAACAAGAGGGACTCCACTAATTTAAAAGCTTTTGCATAGCAAAGAAAACTATTAAATTAAAAGGCAGCTTAACAAATGGGAGAAAATATTTGCACATCATGTATCTGATAAGAAATTAATATCTAAAATATATGTACAACTCATACAACACAATAGCAAAAGAAAAAAAAAACAATTTAAAATTCAATTAATAATTAGTAGAGAAACTGAATATGCACATTTCCAAAGAAAACATACAGATGACCAACAAGTATATGAAAAGATGCTAAATATCACAAATCGTTATGAAAATGCAAATCAAAATCATGAGATGTCATCTCACACCTGTTAGAATGGCTATTTTCAGTTAGAAAAGAAATTTAAATTTTAATGAGGATGTGGAGTAAAGGGAGCCCTTGTATACCAGTAGTAGCAATGTAAATTGGTGCAACCATTATGCAAAACAGTGTGAATTTTCTCAAAACATTAGAAATAGAGTTGCCATATGGTCCACCAATTCCTCTTCTGAGTATTTATCCCAAGACAATGAAAACACTAACTCAAAAAGTTACATGCATATTCACAGTGACATTAGTTTGTAATAGTGAAGCTATGGAAGCAAACTAAGTGTTCATCAATGGATAAATAGATAGAGAAATTGTGGTATACACAGTGAAACATTAATCAATCTTAAAAAAAAAAAGAAAATCCCAACATTAATAGACTTTGAGGGCATTGTTTTGTTTGCTTTAGTTGCTAAGTCATGTCTGACTGTTTTACAACTGCCTGGACTGTAGTCTGACAGGTTCCTCTATCCATGGGGTTTCTTGGCAAGATTGAGGACATTAGTCTGGGTAAACTAAGCCAGACAGAAAAAAAACAAATACTGAATGATCTCACTTATATTTGAAATTTAAAAACAAACACAAATGCAAACACAACTCATAGATTCAGAGAAAAGACTGATAGTTGCCAGAGGCAGGGGGAGTTGGCAAATTGGTAAAAGAGGTTAGAAGTACAAACTTCCAGCTATAATATAATCATGAGGTTGTAATACACAGCATTGTGAATATAGTTAATAATACCATATGTGTATATTTTGAAAGTTGCTAGGTAAGTCTTGAAATTTTTCATTACAAGAAAAATATTTTGTAACTATACATGTTTATGATTTTTAAATAGATATACTGTGGTGATCACTTCAGAATATAGATAAATATCAAATAACTATGTTGTACACCTAGAATTAATATAATATGTATATTATACTTAAATAAAAATATTAATATGATTAGATGGAAACTCTAAAGGTTATTATGTGTAACAGAGGGCAGGTTGTAGAAAATAAAATGTCCTCAAATACTTATTTATCATTAATCTACACTCTTTGCCATAGAAGTTTACAGTATCTCTTGTTAGAGTCAGACTATATTTCCCCAAAATTGCCTTTCATATTGTCATGTGATTTTGTTGGTAGATGGGTGGTAAGTGGACTTCATTAATGGATCAGTTCAGTTCAGTTCAGTCACTCAATCAGCCCAACTCTTTGCAAGCCCATGAACTGCAACACACCACGCCTCCTTGTCCATCACCAACTCCCAGAGTTTACTCAAACTCATATGCATTGAGTCGGTGATGCCATCCAACCATCTCATCCTCTGTCGACCATTTCTCATGCCCTCAATCTTTCCCAGCATCAGGTTCTTTTCCAATGAGTCAGTTCTTTACATCAGGTGGCCAAATTACTGGAGTTTCAGCTTCAGAATCAGTACTTCCATAATATTCGGAACTGATTTCCTTTAGGATGGACTGATTCGATCTCCTTTCAGTCCTAGGGACTCTCAAGAGTCTTCTCCAATACCACAGTTCAAAAGTATCAAATCTTCAGTGCTCAACTTTCTTAATAGTCCAACTCTCACATGCATACATGACTACTGGAAAAACCATAGCTTTGACTAGACAGATTTTGTTGGCAAAAGAATATCTCTGTTTTTAAATAAGCTGTCTAGTTTAGTGATAACTTTTCTTCCAAGGAACAAGCATCTTTTAATTTCATAACTGTAATCACCATCTGCAGTGAGTTTGGAGCCCCCCAAAATAAAGTCTGCCACTGTTTCCACTGTTTCCCCATCTATTTGCCATGAAGTGATGGGACCAGATGCATTGATCTTAGTTTTCTGAATGTTGAGCTTTAAGCCAACTTTTTCCACTCTCCTCTTTCACTTTCATCCAGAGGCTCTTTAGTTCTTCACGCTTTTTTCCATAAAGGCAATGTCATCTGCATATCTGAGGTTATTGATATTTCTCCCAGCAAGCTTAATTCCAGCTTATGCTTCACCTAGTCCACTATTTCACATGATGTACTCTGCATATAAGTTAAATAAGCAGGGTGACAATATACAGCCTTGATGTACTCCTTTTCCTATTTGAAACCAGTCCGTTGTTCCAGTTCTAACTTTTCTTTCTTGACCTACATACAGATATCTCAGGAGACAAGTCAGGTGGTCTGGTATTCCCATCTCTTTAAGAGTCTTCCACAGTTTGTTGTGATCCACACAGACAAAGGCTTTGTCATAGCTGATAAAACAGAAATAGATGTATTTCTAGAACTCTCTTGATTTTTCCATGACCCAACAGATGTTGGTAATTTGATCTATGGTTCCTCTACGTTTTCTAAATTCAGCTTGAACATCTGGAAGTTCATGGTTCACGTACTATTGAAGCCTTGCTTGGAGAATTTTGAACATTATTTTGCTAGTGTGTGAGATGAGTGCAATTGTGTGGCAGTTTGAGCATTCTTTTGAATTGATTTTCTTTGGGATTGGAATGAAAACTGAGCTTTTCCAGTCCTGTGGCCACTGCTGAGTTTTCCAATGTTACTGGCATATTGAGTGCAGCACTTTCACAGCATCATCTTTTAGGATTTGAAAGAGCTCAACTGGAATCCCATCACCTCCTCTAGCTTTGTTCATAGTGGTGCTTCCGAAGTCCCACTTGGATTCCCATTCCAGGATGTCTTGCTCTAGGTAAGTGATCACACCATCGTGATTATCTGGGTTGTGAAGATCTTTTTCGTATAGTTCTTCTGTGTGTTCTTGCCACCTCTTCTTAATATCTTCTCCTCTGGTAGGCCCATAGCATTTCTGTCCTTTATTGTGCCCGTCTTTGCATGAAATGTTCCCTTGGTATCTCTAATTTTCTTTAAGAGATCTCTATTCTTTCCCAATCTATTTTTTCTTCTATTTCTTTGCATTGATCACTGAGGAAGGCTTTCTTATCTCTCCTTGCTATTCTTTGGATCTCTGCATTCAAATGGTACATCTTTCCTTTTCTCCTTTGCCTCTCACTTCTCTCCTTTTATATATGTTTTAAGGGCTCCTCAGACAACCATTTTGCCTTTTTGCATTTCTTTTTCTTGCAGATGGTCTTGATCCCTGTCTCCTATATAATGTCACAAACTTCCATCCGTAGTTCTTCAGGCACTCTGTGTATCAGATCTAATCCCTTGAATCTATTTGTCACTTCCGCTGTGTAGTCATAAGGGATTTGATTTAGGTCATACCTGAATGGTCTAGTAGTTTTCCCTACTTTTTTTTCAATTTCAGTCTGAATTTGGCAATAAGGAGTTCATGAGCTGAGCCACAGTCAGCTCCCAGTCTTGTTTTTGCTAACCATATAGACCTTCTCCATCTTTGGCTGCAAAGAATATAATCAATCTGATTTTGGTATTGACATCTGGTGATGCCCCTTTGTAGAGTCTTCTCTTGTGATGTTGGAAGAGGGTGTTTGCTATTACCAGTGCATCCTCTTGCAAAACTCTTGTTAAACTTTGCCCTGATTCATTCTGTACTCCAAGGCCAAATTTGCCTCTTACTCCAGGTATTTCTTTACTTTCTCCTTTTGCACTCCAGTCCTCTATAATGAAAAGGACATCTCTTCAGGGTGTTAGTCCTAGAAGGTCTTGTAAATCTTCATAGACTCGTTCAACTTCAGCTTCTTCAGCATTATTGGACGGGGCATAGACTTGGATTACTGTGATATTGAATGGTTTTTCCTTGGAAACAAATAGAGATTATTCTGTCATGTTTGAGAGTGCATCCAAGCACTGCCTTTTGCACTGTTTTGTTAACTATGATGGCTACTTCATTTCTTCTAAGGGATTCTTTCCCACAGTAGTATATCTATGGTCATCTGAGTTAAATTCGTGCTCTCAAGTCCATTTTAGTTTGCTGATTCCTAAAATGTTGATGTCCACTCTTGCCATTTCTTGTTTGACCACTTCCTATTTGCCTTGATTCATGGAGCTTACATTCTAGGTTTTGATGCAGTATTGTTCTTTACAGCATCAGACTTTTCTTCCATCACCAATCACAGGTACAACTGGGTGTTGTTTTTGCTTTGGCTCCTTCTATTCATTCTTTCTGGAGTCTTTCTCCACTATTCTTTTGTATCATATTGGGCACCTATCCACCTGGATTTTTTATCTTTCCGTGTATTATCTTTTAGTGTTTTCATACTGTTCATGGGGTTCTCAAGGCAAGAATCCTGAAGTGGTTTGCCATTCCCTTCTGCAGTGAACCACTTTTTGTCAGAACTCTCTGCCATGACCCATCCATCTTGGATGGCCCTACCTGGCTTGGCTCATAGTTTCATTGAGTTACACAAGGCTGTGGTCCATGTAATCAGATTGCCTAGTTTTCTGTGATTGTGGTTTTCATTTGTCTGCCCTCTGATGGAGAAGGATAAGAGGCTTATGGAAGCTTCCTGAGGAGAGAGAATGACTGAGGGGGAAACTGGGTCTTTTCCTGAAGGTCGGGGCCATGCTCACTAAATCTTTAATCCAACTTTCTGCTGAAGAGATGGGCTGTGTTCCCTCCCTGTTATTTGAGCTGAGACCTAACTATGGTGGAGGCAATGAAGATAACTGTGCCCTCCTTCAAAATGTCTCATACATGAACTGCTATACTCAGTGCTTCCAACCCTGCAGCAGGCCACCACCGACCCACGCTTCTGCAATAGGCTCTTGGACACTCATGGGCAAGTTTGGGTCATTCATTTGTGGGGTCACTGCTCTTTTCTCCTGGGTCCTCATGCACACAAGGAGGACCTTTTTGCAGCCTCCAAGAGTCCATTTTCCCAGTCCTGTATAAGTTCCGGCAGCACTATTGTGGGTTAATGGAGACCTCATCTAAGAGAGCTTATGTCATATCCCTGTCTACTGCACCCAGAGCCCCTGTCCCCACAGCAGTCCACTGCTGACCCATGCCTCCTCAGTTCAGTCCAGTTCAGTCGCTCAGTCATGTCCAACTCTGCGATCCCATGAATCACAGCGTGCCAGGCCTCCCTGTTCATCACCAACTCCTAGAGTTTACTCAAACTCATGCCCATTGAGTCAATGATGCCATCCAACCATCTCATCCTCTGTCATCCCCTTCTCCTCCTACCCTCAATCTTTCCCAGGATCAGGGTCTTTTCAAATGAGTCAGCTCTCTGCATCAAGTGGCCAAAGTATTGGAGTTTCAGCTTCAGCATCAGTCCTTCCAAGACTGATCTCCTTTAGGATGGACGGGTTGGATCTCCTTGCAGTCCAAGGGGCTCCCAAGAGTCCTCTCCAATACCACAGTTCAAAAGCATCGAATTTTCAGTGCTCAGCTTTCTTGATAATCCAACTCTCACATCCATACATGACCACTGGAAAAACCATAGCCTTGACTAGACAGACCTCTGTTGACAAAGTAATGTCTCTGCTTTTGAATATGTTGTCTAGCTTGGTCATAACTGTCCTTCCAAGGAGTAAGCATCTTTTAATTTCATGGCTGAAATTTAAAAAATCACCATCTGCAGTGATTTTGGAATCCAGAAAAATAAAGTCAGCCACTGTTTCCACTGTTTCCCCATCTATTTGGCAGGAAGTGATGGGATCAGATGCCATGATCTTAGTTTTCTGAATGTTGAGCTTTAAGCCAAATTTTCACTCTCCTTTTTCACTTTCATCAAGAGGCTCTTTAGTTCTTCAATTTCTGCCATAAGGGTGGTGTCATGTGCATATCTGAGGTTATTGATATTTCTCCCGGCAATCTTGATTCCAGTTTGTGCTTCCTCCAGCCCCCCATTTCTCATGATGTACTCATGATGTATATAAGTTAAATAAGCAGGGTGACAATACACAGCCTTGACATACTCCTTTTCCTATTTAGAACCAGTCTGTTGTTCCCTGTCCAGTTCTAACTGTTGCTTCCTGACCTGCATACAGGTTTCTAAAGAGGCAGGTCAGGTGGTCTGGTATTCCCATCTCTTTCAGAATTTACCACAATTTATTGTGATCCACATAGTTAAAGTGTTTGGCATAGTCAATAAATCAGAAATAAATGTTTTTCTGGAATGCTTTTGTTTTTTTGTGGACAAGGAAATGTAAATCCACTCCAGTATTCTTGCCTAGAGAGTTCCACGGACAGTAGAGCCTGGTGGGCTGCTGTCCATGGGATCCCACAGAGCTGGACACGACTGAAGCGACTTAGCGTGCATGCATGCATTGGAGAGGGAAATGGCAACCCACTCCAGTATTCTTGCCTGGAGAAACCCAGGGATGGAGGAGCCTGGTGGGCTGTCTATGGGGTCGCACAGAGTCAGACATGAGCATCAGCAAAAGCAGCAGCATCTTGCTCTTTCAATGGTCCAGTGGATCTTGGAAATTTGATCTCTGGTTCCTCTGCCTTTCCTAAAACCAGTTGAACATCTTCCTCAGGAGATACCCAAACATAGTTCTGTGGGATCTCTGGGTCTTGGTGTGCACAAGGTATGTTTGAGTGCTCTGAGCATCTCTGGCAGGGATGGGATTTGATTCTAAATGCGATTTCACCCTTCCTACCATTTTGCTGGGGCTTCTCCTTAGCCCTTGGATGTGGGATATCTCCTCAAAATCGCTCCAGTGCTGTGCGGCCGCTGTTCCAGTGCCTACTGTCTTGCTGCGGCTTCCCTGTCCTTGGACGTGGGGTGTCTCATCATAGTTTATAATGGGTAGGAACATTGGACTAAGATTAACTTGAGAGAACTGATTATAAAACGGGACAAATATACTCAAGAACCTTTCCCCCCCAACACCCAGACAAGCTACACAATGTAACAGACACAGACATATAAAAATATGTAATAGATATAACATTTATACATATATCTACATATATACAAAATATTAGGTTGTTGCAAAAATATTTTCAGTTTTTCATTGTTGAACTATGCTGTTTGATATTGGAATACATTCCTAAATGTTGTTATGTTATACATCATTTTAATGCATATTTCCCACTATGTTTTTTTTTTTTTGCTAATGACTTATTACTTGATGTGTATTTATTTTAAGTTTATTTTAGATTATGTAAATTATGTTAGACATAAACAAATTTGAGCAATTTTCTCATTCGAGTTAAAAATGGGTCAAAAAGCAGCAGAGACAACTGTCAAAATCAGCAACACATTTGACCCAAGAACTGGTAATGAACATACAGGGCAGTGATGGTTTAAGTAGTTTGCAAAATATATGGAGGCCTTGAAGATGAGGAGCAATGTAGCTGGCCATCAAAAGTTGAAACAACCAATTGAGAGCCTTCTTCAAAGTTTAGCCTCTTAAAACTGCATGAGAAGTTGCCTTCTTAAGCAATGTTGACCATTTTACATTCATTTGGCATTTAAAGGAAATTGAAAAGGTGAAAAACTTGATAAGTGAGCTGACCTCATGAGTTGACTGCAAATCAAAAAAATCATTTTGTAGTATTGTTTTATATTATTCTATGCAACAACAATTAATCTTTTCTCTTTCGATTAGACGTGCAATGAAAAATGGATTTTATATGACAACCAGTGATGACCAGCTCTGGGGCTGGACTGAGAAAAAGCTCAAAAGCACTTTCTAAAGCCAAATTTGAACCAAAAATGGTCATGATGAATCTTCAGTTGTCTGTTGCCAGTCTGATCCACTACAGCTTTCTGAATCCTGGCAAAACTATTACATCTGAGAAGAATGCTCAGCAAATTGATGAGATGCACCAAAAACTGCTATGCCTGCAACTGGCATTGGTCAACAGAAATGATCCAGTTTTTCTCCACAACAACTCCTGAACCCAGGGGACATGAACAACACTTCAAAAGTTGAACAAATTGGGCTAAAGGTTTTTGCCTCATATGTCATATTCACCTGACCTCTTGACAACTGATTACTGTTTCTTCAAGCAACTTTGACAACTATTCTCCTTTGCCTTTCGTTTCTCTTCTTTTATCAGCTATTTGTAAGGCCTCCTCAGACAACCATTTTGCCTTTTTGCATTTCTTTTTCTTGGGGATGGTCTTAATCAATGCTGCCTATACAATGTAACAGAGCTCCGGCCATAGTTCTTAGGGACTCTATCAGATCTAATCCCTTGAATCTATTTGTCACTTCCACTGTATAATCATAAGGGATTTTATTTAGATCATACCTGAATGGTCTAGTGGTTTTCCTGGCTTTATTCAATTTAAATCTGAATTTGGCAATAAGGAGTTCATGATCTGAGCCACAGCCAGCTCCTTTTTGCTGACTGTATAGAGCTCCTCCATCTTTGGCTGCAAATAATATAATCAATCTGATTTCAGTATTGAGCATCTGATGATGTTCATGTTTAGTCTTCTCTTGTGTTGTTGGAAGAGGGTGTTTGCCATGGCAAGTGCATTCTCTTGGCAAAACTCTGTTAATCCTATGACCTGCTTTTATACTCCAAGATTAAATTTGCCTGTTACCCAGGGTATATCTTGACTTCCTACTTTTGCATCCTCTATAATGAAAGGGACATCTCTTTTGGGTGTTAGTTCTAGCAAGTCTTGCAGGTCTTCATAGAACCATTCAAATTCAGCTTCTTCAGCATTATTCATTGGGGCATAGGCTTGGATTTCTGTGATATTGAATGTTTTTTCCTTGGAAATGAACAGAGGTCATTCTGTCATTTTTTAGAGTGCATCCAAGTATTGCATTTTGGACTCTTTTTAACTATGATGGCTACTCCATTTCTTCTAAGGGATTCTTGCCCATAGTAGTCGATCTAATGGTTATCTGAGTTAAATTCATGCTTTCCAGTCCATTTTAGTTCACTGATTCCTAAAATGTCAATGTTCACTTTTGCCATTTCCTGTTTGACCACTTCCAATTTTCCTTGATTCATGGAGCTAACATGCCAGGTTCCTATGCAGTATTGCTCTTTACAGCATCAGACTTTACTTCCATCACCAGTCATATCCACAACTCAGTGTTGCTCTCTTCATTCTTTCTGGGAATTATTTTTCCACTGATCTCCCTTAGCATATTGGGTACCTACCGATCTTGGAGTTCATCTTTCAGTGTCTTATTTTTTTGCCTTTTTGTGCTATTCATGGGGTTCTCAAGGAAAGAATACTGAAGTGGTTTGTCATTCCATTCTCCAGTGGATCACTTTTATCATTACATTGAAAAAAACAAAGAACATTGTTCTGCCAGGCCTGCTGGTTCCAAGAGCATTAGAAACATATGACGATCTAGACACAAAATGTAGCTTGGGGATATCCTAGACAATTCTACTTAAAATTTTCCAACCTGTACAGATTGTAGATGCAGAAATGACAATAATCTTGCTTTTTCTTTTGGCCACTAAGTTTTGAGATGTTTAGTTAAGCAGCATTATTTACCAATAACACTAGTAAGTTAATAATTAACTGATCAGTTAATAATTACCTGATACAAAATGTGTAGGATAATTTGGAACATGGCAGGAGTCCAATACATTTTTCTTTTATTATATTCACTGCTTAAGCAAAGTTACTTAATTAAAACAATATGATATAAATGAAAATTCTCTTTAAAAAATCAATATAAACATTGAGCAAAATTTACATTATTAGTTGTT
The DNA here is from genome assembly GCA_020226075.1 of Hydropotes inermis. Taxonomy (NCBI): domain Eukaryota; kingdom Metazoa; phylum Chordata; class Mammalia; order Artiodactyla; family Cervidae; genus Hydropotes; species Hydropotes inermis. The sequence continues at coordinate 23,864,325 of CM035295.1, forward strand.
TTGTAAACTACATTTACTTTACCAAAATATGTTGCTTATATATTTTATCCATGGTTGCATACTTTAATAGCTGAGACTTTTTCTATAACAGGATTTAGAAAAACACAATAATATAATATTGTGTGGCTGGGTGAGTAAAAATTCTCTTGGATGAACTTTGTTTCAATATGTCTTATCCTAAAGTTCCTATTCATTTCCAAAGTCTCTAATGAGTAGAGTTTACCCTTTAAGACATCATAGTAATTTTAGATACCTCAATTATTCAATTTAATTTTTATTGAGATATTACTATCTTTAATATATTATGTATGATGTATGTTTACTTAAGTGCTTATTTATTATTTATATCATGTATTATCCTGGTCAAAGGACTTGAGGCAGCTTCCAGCTATGCACATGCAAAGATATATTTAAAAAATAAACATGAAGAAAGTAGATAGAGGACCACTAAAAATAGAAAAATTAATTTAAGCCATATGGTAAGTTTATTAAACATGCATATATTAAGTACTGTATCACTGAGATAAGCCATGGATTTGTTCTTAGTAGCTAGAATGAAGATAAATTATGGAATGTTATATGATTGACAGAAGGATTTAGTAATATCCATAAATTTTATTAGAAACTGCACAGCTTTTCTGGTAATGAAGTGTGAGAAAGGTCTCCTGTGAGCCTTTTTAAATAGGTCATTCCTCACTAATGCAAGCAGTGGTCTTAAAATTATCCTTATTACAAATGTAAATGCAATAATGATTTCCTATGGCTGAATGCTATTATAGGCCTTAATGCAAATACAAGGCATCATGCAATACAATGTGATACATAGCCAATGCATTTGATTTTGTGAGAAATCAATTGGTTTAAATATAGAAATGTCTTGATTTCTGGATACATCGAATTACAAAATTCAAAAGGGACATAATGCACAGATTTCAGGTAACTATCATGGATATTATTTTTCATGATTGTAATTTAATAAAAATTTATTAGCCGAAAAATGTTAAGTTCTTTGTGCCAACTTAAGGTGAGAGAAATTCATATTACTGATCTGTTCATTCAACAAATATTTGTTAAGTATTTTACTAATGTCTTTGAAAACAAATACTTGTCTTAGCAAGTCTTGTCCTTGTGGCACTAATGTGCATGTCTAATTGAGTGAGTGAGTGAAAGTCACTCGGTTGTGTCCAAATCTTTGTGACCTCATGAACTGTAGGCTGCCAGGCTCCTCTGTCCATGTAATTCTCCAGGCAAGAATACAGCAGTGGGTAGCCATTTCCTTCTCCAGGGGATCTTCCCCATCAAGGAATTGAACCAGGGTCTCCTGCATTGCAGGTGGTTTCTTTACCAGCTGAGCTACCAGGGAAGCTGTACTATTAAAGTGCAAAATATTTTATATACATCTTACATGTACTGACTATCAGAAACATTCACATTTGTAATACATATCTCTCTAGCTAATATTTATTTTTCTTGCACAGATGCATGCACACACAAAAAAAAATATGTCTTTTATCTTTCAGAGGTATTTGCTTCTTGCATGTAACAAACAGCAGCAGTAAGAAAAATAACCACTACTCCTCGCTTTGTGGGCAAGTGAATGTGTTTAATTGTGCTTTTTTTAGCTCAACTATTAGAATCAGAGCCAGAGTTGTTAGACACGGAAGATTGCTTAATACCAGTTTTGTCCCCAACAGGGGTCTCAAAAGACCTTGTTGCCAGGAAACAGAACCAAGCGCAGCATCACAAGCACAGAATGGGTATGGCTGCTTTCAGTGGGACTCTCTACCTCTATTGCTCCAAGAAGACTGTGTTACCTGTTTATCTGCTCCCATGTTTGCAGCCACTTCTTCTTTTCTCTTTATTTGTCATAGTTACCTGATGCATTTCATTGCTCTGCTGGGCATTTCCTAATCAGTTCTATGATTTCTATTGTCCTATTTTAATTCACACACTATAGTCAGTCAATCTTCACCTTACTAAAATATCTTAAAATAAAACCTTCATTTATATTGAATTTTTTTCTAAAATGTTATTAAGAGATGTCCAAGTCTAAGTTAGTTTCAAATGTCCATCTCTAAATACATAGCTTTCCTTGACCAAATCTTTTCCACAGTAATTGAAATATTGTATAATGGAATCATCCACAGATTTTTGGACAGCTTGAGTATATTTGCAGGTGGTAGATAATCATTATTCCTTTTGAAATCTGATTTTATAATGATAATAACTAAGAATTATTTTATTAGCTTTAAATAGAGTATGTATACAGTAATGCAGGTTAGTCCAGAAAATGAAAGCAGAAAAACATGAGGAGGATCGATTTGTATTTTGTAAGACAGTGACAAGAAAAAATTACCTACAGAAATAATAGTATCAAGTTAATTGGTTGTTTGGAAAATAAATTTGATTTAGATGTATCTCTGAGGAAAAGAGACTATGTCCTTTTGTGTTCAAGTAAATTATTTATTACAGTGCTAGATCTGCCAAAATGCTATTTCAACAACAAAGTGACCCACATTGTATGTAAGAAGCTATAAAATGAACTATACAAAAGTCTTTCAAAATAAAGATGAATTTTTAATGCTCTTGAGCATTATTGTACTTAAAAAATTAAAGTTATAGTAGAAAAAATGTTTTTCCCAGTTTTCACAATATATATTTCCCTTGCTCTACAATTATCAATTTTATATTGATATAATTAAACATAATAATAAATCCAACTTATTTTACTACCACAAACCAATTAAAATTCAAATTTCACTAACAAAGTAGAGCTTTTTGTGTAAAGATTAGATTAATATTCATTATATTTATATGAACCAAAGGCACTATCATACAAAAACTAAAATATAGTATCTATTTAAAAACTAATAGTTATTAAATAAAACATGACAGTCATCTTAAAAATACAATGGTTACCATAGAAATATGAAATAAAAGTGTTTTAGCAATAAAGTATTGGTACATTTGATTTCCTTTTGCAAGCTAACTACCAGAAAGACATCTTTCTTTCAGGAAAAGTTATCAATTACTATAAGCCTACACAAAATCTTTATTAAATGATATGAGTTGAAAAAATACTTTATTTTTATTGTATTGCTTTTAACTGTTCCTAAGACATATCCAACTCTTTGTGAGCCTATGGACTGCAGCATACCAGGCTTTCTTGTCCTTCACTATCTTCTGGAGTTTGCTTAAACTCATGTTCACTGAGCCAGTGATGCCAAACAACCATCTTATTTCCTGTCACCCTCTTCTCCTGCCTTCAATCTTTGCCAGCATCAGAGTATTTTCCAGTGAGTTGGCACTTCACATCAGCTGGACAAAGTATTGGAGCTTCAGTTTCAGCATCAGTTCTTCCAATGAATAATCAGGGTTGATCTCCTTTAGGATTGTCTGGTTTGATCTCCCTGCTGTCCAAGGGACTCAAGAGTCTTCTCTAGCACCACAGTTCAAAAGCATCAATTTTCTTTTATGGTCTAATTCTCATATCGGTGCATGACTGCTGGAGAAGAACTTAGCTTTGACTATATAGACTTTGTCAGCAAAGTGATGTTTCTGCTTTATAGTATGCTGTCTAGGTTTGTTGTAGTTTTTCTTCCAAAGAGCAAATGTCTCTTAATTTAATGGCTGCAGTCACTGTTACAGTGATTGTAGAGCCCAAGAAAATAAAATCTGTCACAGTTTCCACTTTCCTCCTATCTATTTGCATTGACATAATGACACTTGATGCCATAATTTTAGTTTTTTGAAAGTTGAGTATAAGCCAGCTTTTTCAGTCTCCTTTTTCACACTCTTCAAGAGGCTCTTTAGTCCCTCTTCCCTTTCTGTCATTAGGATGGTATCATCTGCAAATCTGAGGCTGTTGATATTTCTCCCAGCAATCTTGATTTCAGCTTGTGAATCATCCAGCCTAGCATTTTTCATGATGTACTCTTCATAGAATTTAAATAAGCAGGGTGACAATATATAGCCTCAATGTACTCATTTCCCAATATTGAACCAGTCCATTATTCCATGTTCTGTTCTAACTGTTTCTTCTTGTCCTGCATACAGAGTTTTCAGGAGAAAGTAACTTGGTCTGGTATTCCTGTCTCTAAGAACTTTCCGCAATTTGTTGTGATTCACACAGTCAAAGGCTTTAGTGTAGTCAATGAGGCAGAAATAGATGTTTATCTGGAATTTTCTTGCTTTTTTCTTTGATCCAACTATTGTTGGCAATTTAACCTCTGGTTCCTCTTCCTTTTCTAAATTCAGCATGTACATTGGGAAGTTCTTGGTTCACATACGGTTGAAACCTAGCTTGAAAGATCTTGAACATTACCTTGCTAGCATGTGAAATCACAAGTGTATGGTAGCTTGAACATTCTTTGGCATGCCTTTCTTTGGGATTGGAATAAAAACTGATCTTTTCCAGCCCTGTGGTCACTGCTGAGTTTTCTAAATTTGCTGACATATTGAGTGCGGCACTTTAACAGAATTATCATTTCGGATTTTAAATAGCTCAGCTGGGATTCTACCACCTCCATTAGTTTTGCTATTGTAATGCTTCCTAAGATCCACTTGACTTCCCACTCTAGGATGTCTGGCTCTAGGTTAGTGACAACACTGTCGTGGTTATCCAGGTCATTGAGACCTTTTTGTATAGTTCTCCTGTGTACTATTGACTCCTCTTAGTCTCTTCTGCTTCTGTTAGGTCGTTGCCATTTCTGTCCTTCATTGCACACATCTTTGCATGAAATATTCACTTAAGAAGGCTTTCTTGTCTTTCCTTGCTATTTTCTGTAACTCTGCATTCAATTGGATATATTTTTCTCTTCCTCCCTTGCTTTTTGCTTCTCTTCTTTCCTCAGCTATTTGTGAAGCCTCCTCAGACAACCATTTCGCCTTCTTGCATTTCTTTTCCTTTGGGATGATTTTGGTAGCACCTCCTCTTCAATGTTATAAGCCTCTGTCCATAGTTCTTCAGTTAATTGGCCCAGCAGATCTAATCCCTCGAATCTATTTGTCACCTCCGCTGTATTATTGTAAGGGATTAGATGTAGGTATACGTGAATGGCTTAAGGGTTTTCCCTACTTTCTTCAATTTAAGCTTGACTTTGCAATGAGGAGCACACAATCAGAGCCACAAGACATTTCCAGATCTTGTTTTTGCTGACTGTATAGAACTTATCCATCTTTGCATCAAGGAATAGAATTAATATGATTTTGGTATTGACCATGTGGTGATGTCCATGTGTGGAGTTTTACCTTGTGTTTTTGGAAGAGGGTGTCTGCAAAGACCAAATTGTTCTCTTGGCAAAACTGTTAGCCTTTGCCCTGCTTCATTTTTTACTCCAAGGCCAAACTTCCCTTTTACTCCTGCTATCTCTTGTCTCCATGCTTTTGCAAAAAGTGAATGAGTGTGATGAGTCCACCAGAAAATGGCACATGTACTGAGTTGATATAGAAACCATAGTGAACATTTAATAGGTTTAATGGCTTTGAGAGTTGAAATTTCAATTAAAATTAATATTTTCATCTCCTCCAGTAAATAAATATTTGTTACTAAGGAAATGGACATAGGTTAGGTACATGAAACAGAATAACCAATAAACTTTGGACAAGAAGTTCAAATCATATTATCTGATTTATCTGACATTAGGAAAAAATAAATCCGGGGATATCAGAGCTAATTCTGTGTGAGCATTTGCTGTCATTGGTATACAAGTAGACCATCAAAGAGTCACACAGATGGTTACACAATACACTTGCCCAATCAAACTATTAACTGATGCATAAATGCATGCACACAGACACATACACAGAGTTAAAAAAAAATCTGTGAAACAGAGGCACAAAAAGTTGAGTTGTGGCACACCATCTGTTCTGCTGGAAGAGCATCTTTTTAATGAAATCTAGTGTGTAACAGACATTGATCTTTACTCTGAGCCTAATGTGTGTTACCTTGTTGGCCCAGGCCCAGTCTCATGTCATATGGGTCTCTGCTTGTCAGAAGTCAAAATTGGGGTCCTAAAATATTTCTGAATAAAAACTGAAGTCTCACATTTATGCCACCTCTTTTACACATTAGCAGATGGATCTCTGTGGCTTGAAAATCTGGTAAAGATACATTTCCAAGATGTGGCTGGTTATTGCTTCCAGCATATATAGAATAGATAATAGACTAGGAAGCAACCTCCTGTCACTCTTATTGAATAACCTCATTGTGTATGTTATGGCAATGCTGATCTGTACCTTGATTTTTATGAATTTAAGATATTTCTTTTGATATTATTTTTCAACCTTCTTTATATTTTCTAATTATTTTATAATTTTCCTAGACTACAACTTTCTGATATATGTAGTACTCATACATGCAATCCTGCAATGTCATGCCATTTGGGGGTCTGTCATTCAGCAAGACAATCTTCTTTAGTCTCTTGACTTCTGATAGAGGAACAGATGGTTTAGAATCAGAACACTCACACACACATACACACACACAGGAATAAAACAGACAAAAGTAGACAAAAACATAAACTGCATGTTAAATCCTGGAGCTTTAAGAAAGCCTGCTATCAAGTTTATGACTGGCTAAATTTCCAGCTGTAGTTATTAGGGCAGAGATCTCAAATTTAAATGATTGTAGATAAGCATGGAGATATTCAGTTTAGATAAGCAATCACTTAAAATTCTGCTTTTCTTGTTGTCACTCATTCCTGCCATCCTCTCATGCTGTAGTCCTCAAGTTTCAAAAGTAAGTTAAGTCTTAACGGAGATTCCTCTAATCCAAAAACTAGACAAGTTGAAATTTATGCTAATAAGTGAAATATAAAGAATATTTGAGAAGTCTTCAATTACTTTTGTTTCTAGAGAAAAAAGGGGCTTGATTAAAAAAAAAAAAAAGATTTAGAAGGACCTCCTTGGTGATCCAGTGGGTAAGAATTTGCCATGCAGTACAGGGGACATGGTTTGATTCTAGTCTGGGAACTAATATCCTACATGCCACAGAGCAACTAAGCGCCCCCCCAACTATAGAGTCCATACACTGCAACAGAAGATCCCACATGATGCAAACAAGATACCATGTGCTGCAACTAAAACTCAATGCAGCCAAATAAATAAATAATTGGGGAAAAAAATAAAAGATTTAGAGAAATTCAAAAAGTCCTATGTAGGTGTTCCTTATGTTAAATAAAATTGATTCTAATTGTTTTTAAATTGAAACATTGAAGACATAGCCACACAGCCAGTAGTCCTACTTGGTCCCTACATTTATTAGATAACTCTATTGGAGTTAGAGTGAAACAGTTTTGGATAAAATATTATAATTTATTGTAGTTTTACTGGAAAGAGCAGAAACTAAGAAAGGGCTAAAATAAGATGAATTTTTTGAAAAAATCGGTATATTTTTAAAAGATGCCAACATTCCAGAAAATCCCCAGGGGATTTGTCAGGGGGGTGTGTAATGTCCTCAGCTCGGTGTCACTGCAGCAAAGATTTGAAACAGTGGACCAGTGTCACAGCTCGTTTGCAGTTCAGTTTTATTTGGCAAGCAAAGGAAAATACATCCTCGAGGTGTGAGGGCAGACCAACCCAAAAGAACACAGAGGTTCAATCTTGGCTCTGTTTCTTATATGTCCTTTTCTCTTGCCCCTGAGCCTGCCCTATGTAGACTGGCTAGTCAGGAGGGCTGTTTGTTTCAGCTGAGGTTCTCACGCCGGCCCTCAGAACTTCTTTTGTTCCATGTTCATGGGCTTGCCCCTTCTTTGTCTTTTAGCCACCGCCATTTTGGACTCCTTCTTCCTATTCCAACTATCTAACAAGACTATGTCAAGTATTGAGTATGTAGAAATTTAACACTACTATTAGGAGTTTCCTTTTTTATAGTCTGCTGAACCTCAAACTTCAATAAACCCAAATACTGTGAATTAGTTCAACTTATTTCATTGTTGGGAATTCCCTGGTAACTCAGTTGCTAAAGAATCTGCCTGCAGTGCAGGATACCTGAGTTCGATCCTTGGGTTGGGAAGCTCCCCTGGAGAAGGAAGTGACAAATGCCCAAATACCATGAATTAGTTAAACTTTTTAAATTATTAGTATCAGGATAAAATTGAGAAATATTAGTGGATATTTTCCCATACCACCTTTCCACATGCCCTTTTTAAACTCCTGGTACTTCTCTGAACAGTGAGGTTTAAGACTGTAATTTCCCCAAAAATGAGTTTTCCACCAAACAAAACAAGTAATGGCATTCTTGGCTTAAAGTTAAATTCCGTAATCCAGACATAAGACAAAGGGATTTGGGTAGAATATCTTATTATATATACCCATTTCTCTCTCCCAGAGTCCATTTTGCTTATGTAAACACTTGAACTTTTCTGCGGCCTATATACTGAATTTTTTGCTGGAAGGAAAGACAAAGTTGGATGTTGAGAAGGTTCTCTAAAAGCTTTTCTCTATCTCATCAATATACCTATACCAAGTTAGATCCAAAATTGTAAAGATATTAAACATCTGGATACAATTAGTAGTTTGAGAGCAATATAACCTATAATGAACTACCCATCTGGTACTCTGAAAAATGTTTGCTCCCAGAATTTCCCACAGTGGAATGGCATGGGAGCAGGAGAATACACATAGCTAAGGGATATATCAGGGGCAGGAAGCAGCCATGCCTCCTGCGGCCCTTGAATATCCCGTGAGACTAGGCAAAGACCAAAAGACAAAAGACCCAAATGGGTCTTGCATTCATGCCTAGGGGTAAATTCTGAATTATCAATTTAAATATAAAATGGCTGAGAAAATAAAGAGAACTGCTCATAAGAATACTGCAGGAAGGCAAAGGAGAGCTAAGAATTGATTCAGAAACCAAGATAAATAACAGAAAAAATTTACTTCAGGTCTGAATATGTGATTTGAAATTGTATATAATTTGATCCCATTGTATTTTTTATGTCTTTGTGAATGCTAAGTGAATCTTCTCCTATTCCATTTTTTATTTTATTTTTTTCCATTTATTTTTATTAGTTGGAGGCTAATTACTTTTCAATATTGTAGTGGTTTTTGCCATACATTGACATTAATCAGCCATGGATTTACACTATTCCATTTTTTAAAATCTCTTGTTAATGGTTTTCTTACACAGTAAGTGTAATGAAGCAATACTGATGGGCTAGTTAAGAGAATGGCCTAGTCCTCAGAGAACGTTGGATATCTTTCTTTCCCTGATTGGGTATGCATTGGTTTCCATGTGTTAGGTAATTAGAATAGGAAAAAGGAGTCCAAAATGGCGGTGGCTAAAAGACAAGGAAGGGAAAAGCCCATGAAAATAGAACAAAGGAAAGTCCAAGAACCGGAGTGAGGACCTCAGGTAGAACAAACAGCAGCCCTAGCTAGCCCAATTCACATAGGGCAGGCCCAGGGGGAGGGGAAAGAATAAAAAGAGGAGCCAAAGGTCCAGGGCCTCTCATGCACATGTACTCACATTCTCCCTCTCTCCCTCCCACCCTCCCTCTCTCTCTCCCCTTTCTGTCTCTCTCTCTCGCTGTTTCACTCTCGCTCTCTTTCGGTCTCCCCCCCCCCCCCCCCCCCCCCCTCATGCTCTCTCTCTGTGTCACTCATTCTCTCCCGATCTCTTCTTTTCTCTTTTTGGTTGGCATGTCCTCACGCCTTGAGGATGTGTATTTTTCTCTTAATTTCTAAATAAAACTGAGCTGTAACATGGAGCTGTAATGCTGATCTGTCCAAGATCTGAGACATGGTCTGTTTGAAGGCCCGTTGCTTCAAATGTTTGTTGTGATGAGACATAGCCAAGGAAATTACACGCTCCCCTGACACATGCATTTCAAAGTTTATCTCCTATCACAGATTAAATTATTTAATCAATGCCTTCCCTCATGACTCAGCTGGTACAGAGCCCGCCTGCAATGCAGGAGACCTGGGTTTGATCCCTAGGTTGGGAAGATCCTCTGAAGAAGGGAATGGCTACCCACTCCAGTATTCTGGCCTGGAGAATTCCATGGACTATGTAGTCCATGAGGTCCAGAGTCAGAAACAATTCAGTGGCTTTCACTGAGAAGAAACAATATTTTTTATGAAGAGTGAAAACTACTCTTGGGAATTCTAGAGCTAGAGGTTAAATAGCCTTTTCAGAATAAAGAGAAGAGTGATTCTAGGTAGTATTTAAAGAGAACAATGGAAAAATTGAATCATGTTTATGGAAAAATATAGATTCTATGGGAGTTAAGAAAGTAAAATTTTTCTTCCAAGGACATAGACATATTATAGTATTCAATTTCCTTAAACTATGAATGGAGAAGAATATGTATGGGAAAATCAATCAATTGAAGGTCATACTCAATAATTTAATATTAAAAAATATAAAAATGATAGTTTTGAATATTCCTTTAAATTTTAAGTTTTTAAATCTGTGATGAATAGAAAGAACTCTTTTGACCTGCCTCAATAGTAATAATAGGTAAACTACTTCATTTGCTTTCTTATCATTGTCTTGCATGCCTGCCTGCTCAGTTGTGTCTGTTTCTGACTCCATGGACAACATACAGCCCTATAGGCTCCTCTGTCCATGGGATTTTCCAGGCAAGAATACTGGAGTGTGTAGCCATTTAGTACTTCAGGGGATAATTCTTGTCTCTTCACGTCTTCTGCATAGAAAGCAGGATTCTTTACCGTTCTTCTGGAGTTGGCTAAAGGTTCATTCAGCCTTTTCTATAAGATGTTGCAGAACAACCAAAGCAAGCCTTTTGGTCAATATAAATATAGTGTTATTCATTCAGTTGTGTCTGACTCTTTGTGATCCCATGGACTGTAGATCACCAGGCTCCTCTGTCTGTGGGATTCCTTAGGCAAGAATACTAGGGTAGGTTATCACTCCCTTCTTCAGAGGATCTTCCAGACCTAGGGATTGAACCCTGGTCTTCTATGCTGCAGGCAGATTCTTTACCATCTTAGCTACAACAAAGGGAACTATATTCATATCTTATAATATGTACTGATATATAGTAAGTTCTTGTTGCTTAACTATCAATGTTTTATTTATAGTTCTTATATCTGTTAATCCCAACTTCCTAATTTATTCCTCTTCCCTTCCCTTTCCCCTTTGGTAACCATAAGCTTCTTTGTATGTCTATAAATCTGTTTCTTTTTTGTATACAAATTCAGGTGTATTTTTGTTGTTGTTTTTTTTTTTTTTTGGAGTCTACTTGTTAATTTATTTTCAAATACAAAAAAGAGAAGGAGTGTTACTGATGTTTCATTGATTAGTTCCTTCAGTTCAGTTCAGTCACTCAGTCGTGTCTGACTCTTTGCGACCCCATGAATCACAGCACGCCAGGCCTCCCTGTCCATTACCAATGCCTGGAGTTTACTCAGACTCATGTCCTTCTAGTCGGTGATGCCATCCATCCATCTCATCTTCTGTTTTCCGCTTCTCCTCCTGCCCCCAATCCCTCCCAGCATCAAGGTCTTTTCCAATGAGTCAACACTTCGCATCAAGTGGCCTGGAGTTTCAGCTTCAGCATCAGTCCTTCCAATGAAAACCCAGGACTGATCTCCTTTAGGGTGGACTGGTTGGATCTCCTTGCAGTCCAAAGGACTCTCAAGAGTCTTCTCCAACACCACAGTTCAAAAGCAGCAATTCTTTGGCACTAAGCTTTCTTGATAGTCCAACTCTCACATCCACACATGACCACTGGAAAAACCATAGCCTTGACTAGACAGAGCTTTCTTGGCAAAGTAGTGTCTCTGCTTTTTAATATGCTATCTAGGTTGGTCATAACTTTCCTTCCAAGGAGTAAGTGTCTTTTAATTTCCTTATATGTATGATATTGGGAAAGTGATTATTTTGCATTTATAGATGTGGTATATTTTCCTTACCATATCTCCTTTATCAACAGTTTTATCTTCTCCATCAAGAAAAATGATTGTTCATGTAAATAGTAAAATTATAAATATTTACAAAATATTAGATGATAGTAAGAGATAATGTGCTATCAGCCTTTGTTTATAACTCTCATTTGTTGTTCTGTTGCTCAGTCATCTCTGACTCTTGGCAACCCCATGGACTACAGCATACCAGGCTCCACTGCCACAGAACTAAACAAATAATTTCATGGATCAGTCTCAAAATTCAGTGTTATCCAAAGTTTTGAGTAAATTCTGCCATTTTGATCCTTATTATGAGCCAGTGTAATATAATATACTAAGTTTTAGAAATAAAAGATGAATAGAATGGGCAAATACCATTTGCACACAAGTCCATGAAAGGATTGACAGTCTATTTCTTGTTCACTACCATATATCCTGTTCTTATACATGGACTGGTACAAATGACATATTCAATAAAACATTCTGAATTATGTAGCTAAGATTACATTTACTCAAGTATGAGCTGCATTTTTATTAACTAATATTTTAATATTGGTCACCTGCTATTTTAATAAGTTGAGATCAATCATCATTAACATCCATGAAAATATAGAGCTCTTTTAATGATTTACATTGATAACTGAGCAGAAAAGTCATTTGACAAAGATTCTAACATTTAAAAGTTTGAGGTTTGTTCAAACCTATTTATTTTACTTGTACTATTATCCCTATGTATATACTCATATAGATAGATAGATAGAGAGATAGAGAAATAGATAGATAAACACATGTAAAAGTTATTCTAAATAACAGTAAAACTAAAAATTCTAAATAAAAAACATAACAAGACTTTACTCTTAAGAAAATGTAGTCTCAGAGATTCATTCAGCAATGGTAATAAATAATTGTACTACTTTGTAATATATAACAGAATACCAAAGAAGGCTGATGATTACAACACAACTAAAGTAGAAAATAAAGATAATGTGGGGAAAGTGAATAAAAATTTCTGCCCATAGCATTAACATTGTAGGTAACTATGAAGCTTTTCCTATAACTCTAAAACAATGACAAATCTCAGAAGGGGAACATGAAGTCAGTGTCCTAACTGTTTCTGGCTCTTAGAAAATAATAATATACCAGAGACCATCACTCAACTCTGAATATTCCAGAGCCTGTCAAATCCACAGTTGTACTACCTCCTCCTTTTTCCTTTTGTGCAGACACAGACACTATAATTTTCATATTCCAAAGTACAAGAAGAACTTGCAACATTTTTAAATGTTTTTTCATGTACATACAATGTCCCCAAAATAAGAAGTTTGGATTTATACTATAAGTAGAAGTAAAATGTATGACAGCTAAAGTATTAAAACTTAGACAAAATAATTAAAAGAATATGACTTCAAGATTCTTACACAAGGCTTGAAGACTGTGGTAAGTAAAAGACCTATATTATAAACCAAAAGCAACTCCTAAAATAAAAACAAAATATGATTTAGCTAATAAGCCATCAAAAAAGTTAAACTGAATTTGAAAATGTAGTAAATTAACCCAAAAGAAGTCAAAAAAATATGGAAAAGGGGGACAAAGAATAAATGGAATAGAAACCAGATATAAGAATTTAATATTTAAACATGATTATACCAATAACCTTTTTATTGAAATAATCAGATATTATTGATATATGATATTTAAAGAGACAGGAATACCAGATCATCTTATCTTCCACCTGAGAAATTTGTAGACAGGTCAAAAAGCAATATTTAGAACCAGACATGGAACCATAGACTGGTTCCAAATTGGGAAAGGAGCAGATTGAGGCTGTATATTGTCACCTTGCATATTTAATTTATATGCAGAGTACATCATGTGAAATGCCAGGCTGGATAAAGCATAAGCTAGAATCAAGATTGCTGGGAGAAATATTAATAACCTCAGATACGCAGATGGCACCACATTTATGGCAGAAAGTGAAGAGGAACTAAAGAGGGTCTTGATGAAAGTGAAAGAGGAGAGTGAAAAAGTTGGCTTAAAGCTCAACCTTCAGAAAACTAAGATCATGGCATCTGGTCCCATCACCTCATGGAAAATAGATGGGGAGACAGTGGAAACAGTGTCAGACTTTATTTTTTGGGCTCCAAAATCACTGCAGATGGTGACTGCAGCCATGAAATTAAAAGATGCTTACTCCTTGGAAGGAAGGTTATGACCAACCTAGATAGCATTTTAAAAAGCAGAGACATTACTTTGGCAACAAAGGTTCATCTGGTCAAGGCTACGGTTTTTCCAGTGGTCATGTGTGGATGTGAGAGTTGGGCTGTGAAAAAAGCTGAGTGCCGAAAAATTGATGCTTTTGAACTGTGGTGTTGGAGAAGACTCTTGAGAGTCCCTTGAACTGCAAGGAGATCCAACCAGTCCATCCTGAAGGAGATAAGTCCTGGGTGTTCATTGAAAGGACTGATGCTGAAGCTGAAACTCCAATGCTTTGGCCACCTCATGTGAAGAGTTGACTCATTGGAAAAGACCCTGATGCTGGGAGGGATTGGGGGCAGGAGGAGAAGGGGATGACAGAGGGTGAGATGGCTGGATGGCATCACTGACTCGGCGAGCATGAGCTTGAGTAAACTCCGGGGGTTTGTGATGGACAGGGAGGCCTGGCGTGCTGCGATTCATGGGGTCGCAAAGAGGTGGACATAACTGAGCAACTGAACTGAACTGAACTGAAAGACATTTATAAAATATTATGGCTTGTGTAAGTTAAGAAAGAATGAGAAACCCTTCAAGAAATTTCAAGTAAAGCAGTAACTCTGTTAGAGATAAGAATAAAGAAGAGTACATTTTGAAGATATTTGAAAATATAAGAGAACATCTTTGCTTCTAGCCCCATATTGTTATAACTATAAGGAAGTTATCTTCCCATACCAAGGATTTGTAGTCTCACTCAGGATTCCTGAATTATCCAATACCCTCTCACTTTAGTTGACATCTTAATCCTGGATATAGAACTTCAAAAGCTTACCTCAAGCACCCATATTCAGTAGTCTCTATCATATCAATTTATTCTAATTTAACAATGTAAGGGTTAATTTTTTTCCTCTCACTCTGAATCTGCTTTAATCTCATCATGTATGATTGATTATTGGTAGCTTTCCTATCTCTTGTTAATTCTCTTTCTAAAGACTGCAAGACATCGACTGAAAAATGCCTATTCGGTCCAATCATCTGGAAGAGCATCTGCCATCAGAATTGTTTATAATTCTGTCCCATCACCTGCACACGCAGAATATGTAAGAAGTCTGCTCCACCAGCTCAGACACTGCCTGGGTGGCCCAGATGTTCTCTCTCATTCTAACTCATGTTGCTCTGTCAATGTCTCTAGCACTACTATGTCCTTGACTTTAGGACTCTAATGACATTTTTTCATCCTGTCTTAGGATGAAGACATTTACTTCCTCTAAAAAGACTTTAATAGAGACCATTAAGAAGAAAAATTCTGGAAATACCTTGGAAAAAAATTAAACTATCAGATCATCTTTCATCATTACTAGAGCAATATACAGGTTCAAGTAATCTATCCTATAGGTCAATGAATAAAGGAAATAATAAACATTATATATAAATTTGGAGACAATTTTTAAAAAGCTATGAGTGAATGCTGATTTCATGCATATGAAAGTCAATGTAATTGAAAATCAGTGTAATTGAACAGGAAAATGACCACTTCAACAGAGTTGAGGGGTGTCAAAAATGTTTTTTTTTTTTTAATTTGTAGCAAAATCAAAATTAGAGAAAGGATAATTTAGTAACTTTTGCCAATACAGTGAATTAGTGGTAAAGCAGGAAATAGACCATGGTTTTCTGATTTCTACTATATCTGTAAATGGTTTGACAAAACTTTTATTTAACAGTACAGGTGAAACTGAATATCACTGTACATATCAATTTAACAAAATAAGTCTTTTAATCATACATTTTCTCATTCTCAGACTTTGTCATATCATTGACTTAGGGACCACAGCTAGGTTAAAATTGGCTTATATATTCAGATAAATTTAGGCTAAATGCTCAGACCTTGCATACCAGAGCTA
Organism: Hydropotes inermis; assembly: GCA_020226075.1. Taxonomy (NCBI): domain Eukaryota; kingdom Metazoa; phylum Chordata; class Mammalia; order Artiodactyla; family Cervidae; genus Hydropotes; species Hydropotes inermis. The sequence continues at coordinate 23,880,287 of CM035295.1, forward strand.
ATATCCTTGAAAAGAAGAATATATAGGCAGATGAGGGGTCAAGAATATTTTGAGGAAAAGTTAACTGAAGTATAAATATCTGAGTCCATATTCTATTTCCATTTATGCTGTTTTGCTAAATTTCATTTGTGTATAGGTTCAGTGAAATCTGTTTATTAATTTTATCCTCATTATAATCTGATGAGGTAATTCTTACATTCTCCATTTTTGAGGATGGAAAATTGAGATCTGAGATTTAGACTGAAAGTAAAATGTTAGGAATTGTAACGTGGACTTCTTTTATACCAGAGCCCATTTTCTTTTCATTGCTCTGTATGTTCAGTTGTGTATAACTCTTCGTGACCATATGGACTGCAGCCCACCAGGCTGCTCTGTCCATGGAATTTTCCAGGAAATAATACTGGAATGTGCTACCGTTTCTTACTCCAGGGGTTCTTCCCAATACAGGGATCAAACCTGCTTATCCTGCACTTGCAGGTGAATTCTTTTCCACTTAGCCACCTGGAAAGCTCATTATTCTTTCTATTACATCCTGCTATACCTAAAGTGAACCTTAAAAAAGAGAGAGAGAGAGAGAGAGAAAGCATCTCTTCATTGACATTAATTCATTTACTTAGAGCATCATTTCTCACCTCAGTTATGTTTAAAGTACCTATAAGCAAAATCTGATCACCTTTGAATTTGAGGATGGGTTTCTTGATCAGTTGGTAAAATCTACAATTTTACTCAGCTCTGTAGGTTTCTATATGTGATTATGGTCAAGTTCTTTAACATCTTCAAACCTCAGTTCATGCATCTGAAAGACAGAAATTAAAATAAATATTTTGCACACACATATATACACACATACATATATCTCAGGTATTTGAGGTAACTGATGATAGCTCCCCTTGCTCAATCTTACCTAAATATTTTGCTTAATACATCAATGTCCATGTCTTCATAGGTGTTTAGAAATGTTATTAATCATAGTGTAACTAATAAGTCTGAAATCCCAAGAAAGATACTAAATTAAAGGATTGTGATATGATAAAAAGAATCTCCTCAACAGATGGCTATTCTCTCAGGGAGAAAAGACCTGTCTACAAAATTAGTAAGACTAACAATTTCTTTTATCTTTGACTTCAGTTAATATACTCTCACTCCAACCTACTTTAAAAAATAAAGTTTCCCAAATATTTTCATTCCATTACTCTTCAATCCACAGAGTCTATTCATCCTAAATTAGTTTCTTTCATCTAATGGGAAGAATAAATCAGCTTATTTGCTCATCCCAGTTTTACTACTACAACTTCAATAGCCTTAATATCTTGAAATATAAAAATTCAATACACACTTCTCCTGATTTCCATCTCCTGTGGCATTAGACAGAGGTGCCTTTAAACTTCTACTTATTGACAAGAATCTTTCAAATGGACCTATTTAATATGTTAATACTTTTCACTTTAACCAAGGTCATTTTTTTTTTTTTGCCTGATAATTACATGGAGAATTTTAACCAGGGTTCCTTTGATATCAACATGTATTTCATAAAAATATTTCCCTAAATTAACAAGTAAATATTTTGAGGAGATTTTTTCCATGTTTTTTCTTACAAGGATAAACTTTTGAAAAATGGAAAAATAGAAAAGATAATAACCAAAATGATGTTCATTCATTATTTATGATTTATACTTATTAATTACAATTTATACATGTTGTCTACTATTTTCTTTATACTTGTAAAATAAAATATTCAGTCAAATTTAAAGTTTGCTTTGACACTCATCCTAGGGCCATTCCAAATTCATCTACAAAGGTCAGTTAACATGTTGGTGGTATGGTGGTGAGCATAGCTGCCTTCCAAGAGAATCCTCTTATACTGTTGGTGGGCATAAAAATTAATACAGCCACTATGGAGGACAGTATGAAGATTTCTTAAAAAAATAGAAATAAAACTACCATATGACCCACTGTCCCACTACTGGACATATGAGAAATCTTGAGAAAACCATATTTGTAAGAGACCCATGTACCCCAGTGTTCATCACAGCACTTTTTACAATAGGTGGGACATGGAGGCAGCTGATATGTCCATCGACAGATGAATGGATAAAGAAGCTGTGATATATATATGAGATGAAATATTACTCAGCCATAAAAAGAAACACATTTGAGTCAGTTGTTATGAGGTGGATGAATCTACAGCCTATCATACAAAATGAAGTAAATCAAAAAGAGAAAAACAAGTCTCATTTACTAACACATGTGTATGGAATATAGAAAGATGGTACTGATGAACCTGTATTCAGGGCAGTGATAGCCACGCAGGATAGAGAACAGACTTGTGGAGATAGCGGGGGAAGAAGAGGGTGGAACGAATGGAGATAGTAGCCTGGAAACAAATACAGCATCATATGTAAAATAGATAGCCAGTGGGAATTTGCTGTATGGCTCAGGGAGATCAAATTGGTGCTCTGTGACAACTTAGAGGGATGAAATGGGGTGGGGACTGGGAAGGAGGTTCAAGAGGGAAGAGACATATGTATACCTGTTGCTGATTCATGTTGATATGTGGCAGAAACCAGCACAATATTGTAAAGCAATTATCCTTCAATTAAAAATGAATTTTAAAATGTTTTACATATAAATAGATAAATAAAACTACATCCTAGTAGAGGAATGGTAGAGTTTAGCCTCAACTTCAAGAATTTAAAGGATGTAGAGATGAAGAGCCTCATTTTTTCCTTCATTTAATTTACCACGCTGGCCAAACTAAACCAGAAGAATCGTCTTTTCTCTCTGCATATGACCTTGATTGGTCAACCACTTGTAAAAGAATGAAACTAGAACACTTTCTAACACCATACACAAAAATAAACTCAAAATGGATTAAAGATCTAAATGTAAGACCAGAAACTATAAAACTCCTAGAGGAAAACATAGGCAGAACACTCTCCAACATAAATCACAGCAGGATCCTCTATGACCCACAGCCCAGAATACTAGAAACAAAAGCAAAAATAAACAAATGGGACCTAATGAAACTTAAAAGCTTTTGCACAGCAAAGGAAACTATAAGCAAGGTGAAAAGACAGCCCTCAGATTGGGAGAAAATAATAGCAAACGAAGCAACAGACAAAGGATTAATCTCAAAAATATACAAGCAACTCCTCCAGCTCAACTCCAGAAAAATAAATGATCCAGTCAAAAAATGGGCCAAAGAACTAAACAGACACTTCTCCAAGGAAGACAAACAGATGGCTAAGAAACACATGAAAAGATGCTCAACGTCACTCATTATGAGAGAAATACAAATCAAAACCACAGTGAGGTACCATTACACGCCAGTCAGGATGGCTGCTACCCAAAAGTCTACAAGCAATAAATGTTGGAGAGGATGTGGAGAAAAGGGAACCCTCTTACACTGTTGGTGGGAATGCAAACTAGTACAGCCACTATGGAGAACAGTGTGGAGATTTCTTAAAAAACTGGAAATAGAACTTCCATATGACCCAGCAATCCCACTTCTGGGCATACACACCAAGGAAACCATATCTGAAAGAGACACGTGCACCCCAATGTTCATCGCAGCACTGTTTATCATAGCCAGGACATGGAAGCAACCTAGATGCCCATCAGCAGACGAATGGATGGGGAAGCTATGGTACATATACACCATGGAATATTACTCAGCCATTAAAAAGAATTCATTTGAATCAGTTCTAATGAGATGGGTGAAACTGGAGCCCATTATACAGAGTGAAGTAAGCCAGAAAGATAAAGACCATTAAATATACCAACACATATATATGGAATTTAGAAAGATGTTAATGATAACTCTATATGCAGAACAGAAAAAGAGACACAGATTTATAGAACAGTCTTTTGGACTCTGTGGGAGAAGGCGAGGGTGGGATGTTTCAGAAGAACAGCATCGAAACATGTATATTATCGAGGGTGAAACAGATCACCAGCCCAGGTTGGATGCATGAGACAAGCGCTCGGACCTGGTGCACTGGGAAGACCTAGAGGGAGCGGGTGGAGAGGGAGGTGGGAGGGGGGATCGGGATGGGGAACACATGTAAACCCATGGCTGTTTCATTTCAATGTATGACAAAATTCACTACAAATAAAAAAAATAATAATAAATAATAATAAAATAAAGACTTTTACACATGAATAGAAGAAAAGAAAATTTTGTGTCTCAAATCTGTGTTATACATGCCTTTATAGACAAAAAATGTATTTTCCAACCTCACCTACACTAAGATTAAACCATGTGTCTGGGTTCTGGCCAGTTTGACTAAAGGAAGTGAAATCCTATGCAAAACTGTTCATACCTTATTGTTTTTAATGCAAGTATCACAAGATAAAACCTGTATAACTGAGTCAATACATAACATATTGATACACAGCTGGTTTTGGCCTGATGGAGAAATGAATTTTATGTTTTTCTACTGAAATAATATATTGGGCATTTATTACCAATTAACAGAATACCATAGTTTATTCCCATATAAATTTTCAGTTGATTAGCCCTTATTCTTAAATATATAAATTGAAATGCATATAATTATATGAGACAGGGAAAAGTAAAACATTTTCAGCTGTAAATATAAAATCCTAATGCTCAATAACATTTGACAAACTTTACCTACAAATTAACATTTGCAGGTATTATTAAAATTACCGGTAGTCAAAATACATTTTTAGTGTTTTTAAAATTGGAGTGACTAAATTTCAAGTATTTTCTTGTAATATGAGAAAACACATTTGTAAAGTTGATTAGACTTAAAGTTGATTTAACAGTATAACTGTTAAATAGAAATAGAAAGTATTATAAAGCAGTGGTTAAGAGCATGGGTTTTGGAATGATACAGATTTGGTTTCTCTTTTTGCCCAGCAACTTGCAAAATGCGTACTTTGGAGACATTTATTTACAATCCATAAAGCTTATCTATTTTTTAAATCATTATTTCATTAATTTCTGTTAAATCCATTATAGGGCTACTCTGGTTCCTCAGTGATAAAGAATACACATGCTAATGCAGGAGATTCAGATTTGATCCCTGGGTCAGGAAGATCCCCTGAGAAGTACGTAGCAACCCACTCCAGTATTCTTCCCTGGGAAATCCCATTGACAGACAGGGTCTGGACCATAAAAATCACAGATTAAATTCTTTAAATACATTGTAGGGTTTGGAAAAAATTAGAGAATGAAATACCTTTAACAGTGATTCTGGGATATGGTATTAAATTAGAAACACATGGTATTTAAGTAATAAACTATAGATAAGTTGTAACTATTTAAAAAATGTTGCAAACAGAGAATCACACATATACACATGGTAATATGTATCATTATTATTTTTATAAGCCAAAATTGCTTGCATGATTGCAAGTTCTATGATGGTCCAACTTTAAGAGCTTCTTTAGAATTTCCATTTTGTGATACTACAGCCTTAAAAATTTTTATTAAAATCTATAAGGTATTCCAATCAATCTTAAGTATACTGATCACCAATATTAAACATAGGTCTTTAGTTTGGAGTGTTCTAGACTAGAGTTCAGTTTAGTTCAGTTCAGGCTCTCAGCTATGTCCAACTCTTTACAACTCCATAGACTGCAGTATGTCAGGCCTCCCTGTCCATCCCCAACTCCTGGGGTTAACCCAAACTCATGTCCATTGAGTCGATGATGCCATCCAACCAGCTCATCTTCTGTCTTCCACTTCTCCTCCTGCCCTCAAACTTTCCCAGCATCAGGGTCTTTTCAAATGAGTCAGCTCTTTGTATCAGGTGGCCAAAGTATTGGAGTTTCAGCTTCAACATCAGTCCTACCAATGGTCACCTAGGACTGATCTCTTCTAGGATGGACTGGTTGGATATCATTGCAGTCCAAGGGACTCTCAAGAGTCTACTCCAGCACCACAGTTCAAAAGCATCAATTCTTTGGCAGTCAGGTTTCTTTATAGTACAACTCTCATATCAATACATGACCACTGGAAAACAATAGCCTTGACTAGATGGACCATTGTTACCAAAGTAATGTCTCTGCTTTTTAATATGCTGTCTAGGTTGGTCATAACTTTCCTTCCAAGGAGTAAGCATCCTTTAATTTCATGGATGCAGTCACCATCCGCAGTGATTTTGGAGCCCAGAAAAACAAAGTCTGTCAAAGTTTCCACTGTTTCTCCTTCTATTTGCCATGAATTGATGGGACCAGACACCATGATCTTAGTTTTCTGAATGTTGAGCTTTAAGTCAACTTTTTCACTCTCCTCTTTCACTTTCATCAAGAGGCTGTCTAGTTCTTCTTCACTTTCTGCCATAAGGATGGTGTCATCTGCATATCTGAGGTTACTGACATTTCTCCCTGCAAACGACTCCAGCTTGTGCTTCATCCAGCCCCCCATTCCCCATGATGTACTCTGCATATAAGTTAAATAAGCAGAATGACAATATACAGCCTAGACATACTCCTTTTCCTATTTGGAACCATCATGTTGTACCCTGTCCAGTTCTAACTGTTGCTTCCGGACCTGCATACAGGTTTCTCAAGAGGCAGGTCAAGTGGTCTGGTATTCCTGTCTCTTTCAGAATTTATTGATATTTCTCCCAGCAATCTTGATTCCAGCTCATGCTTCTTCCAGCCCAGCATTTCTCATGATGGACTCTCACGATGTACTACATATAAGTTAAATAAGCAAAGTTACAATATATAGCATTGAGGTACTCCTTTTCCTATTTGGAACCAGTTATTCCATGTCCAGTTCTAACTGTTGCTTCCTGACCTAAATATAGGTTTCTCAAGGGGCAGGTCAGGTGGCCTGCTATTCCTATCTCTTTCAGAATTTTCCACAGTTTATTGTGATCCACATAGTCAAAGGCTTTGGCATAGTCAATAAAGCAGATATAGATGTTTTTCTGGAACTCTCTTGCTTTTGCAATGATCCAGTGAATGTTGGCTATCTGATCTCTGGTTCCTGTGCATTTTCTAAAACCAGTTTAAGCATCTGGAATTTCATGGTTCACGTATTGCTGAAGCCTGGCTTGGAGAATTTTGAGCATTACCTTACTAGCATGTAAGATGAGTACAATGGTGTGGTAGTTTGAGCATTCATTGATATTGCCTTTGTTTGTCATTGGAATGAAAATTGACCTTTTCCAATCCTGTGACCACTGCTGAGTTTTCCAAATTTGCTGACATATTGAATGAAGCACTTTCACAGCATCATCTTTTAGGATTTGAAATAGCTCAACTGGAATTCCATCTCCTTCACTAGCTTTGTTCATAGTGATGCTTCCTAAGGCCCACTTGACTTAACATTCCAGGATGTCTGGCTCTAAGTGAGTGTGAGTGATCACACCATCATGATTATCTGGGTCGTAAGATCTTTTTTATACAGTTTACCTGTGTATTCTTGCCACCTCTTCTTAATATCGTTTGCTTCTCTTAGGTCCATACAATTTCTATCCTTTATTGAAGGCCATCTTTTTATGAAATGTTCCCTTGGTATCTCTAATTTTCTTGAAGAGATCTCTCGTCTTTCCCATTGTATTGTTTTCCTCTATTTCTTTGCATTGATTGCTCAAGAAGCCTTTCTTATCTCTCCTTGCTAGTCTTTGGAACTCTGCATTCAAATGGATATATCTTTCCTTTTCTCCTTTGTTTTTCACTTCTCTTCTTTTCACAGCTATTTGTAAGGCCTCCTCAGACAGTCATTTTGCTTTATTGCATTTCTTTTTCTTGAGGATTGTCTTGATCCCTGTCTCCTCTACAATGTCACAAACCTCCGTCCATCAGGTACTGTGTCTATCATATTTAGTCCCTTAAATCTGTTTCTCACTTTCACTGTATAGTCATAAGGGATTTGATTTAGGTCATACCTGAATGGTCTAGCGGTTTTCCCTACTTTCTCCAATTTAAGTCTGAATTTGGCAATAAGGAATTCATGATCTGAGCCACAGTCAGCTCTCAGTTTTGTTTTTGCTGACTGTATAAAGCTTCTCCATCTTTGGCTGTGCAGAATATAATCAATCTGATTCTGGTGTTGACCATCTGGTGATGTTCATGTGTAGAGACTTTTCTTGTGTTTTTGGAAGAAGCTGTTTGCTATGACCAGTGTGTTCTCTTGGCAAAACTCCACTAGCCTTTGCCCTGTTTCATTCTGTACTCCAACGCCAAATTTTCCTGTTACTGCAGGCATCTCTTGACTTCCTACTCTTGTATTTTGGTCCCCTATAATGAAAAGGACATCTTTTTTGGTAATCTTATAAGACACCATCTCACTGTGCCATGCTCTTCATAAAGAAAAATGCTGCCAAGGAAGGGCATATAGCAGTTATTCGTGGATTTCTCACATCTAGCTGACCTCTTTTATTTGTGCTTGGCACAGAATTTTATATGACAATTACAGGTATGCTGCATCTCATTGCTAGGTAGAGTTGGCCTGTGATACTCCAATCTTGCTGTTCTTGCCTCCAACTATGCTTCTAATATCACATTAGCTCATGATCACAATGAAAAAAAAGAAAAAACAACAAATGTACCTCTCACTTGTCAAAAAAACTTCACCATTTTACCCTATTTGTAGTTTTCTTGAGCATTTAAGTAAACAGCCTCATTAATTTTGGCAAATGACACTTATCTGGAAATCCCTCAGTGCTGGTAGTCTTTAAATCTAAAGATTAAATGGTATAAATTTATCACAAATAAGTAGAATTATTTTATTCAGTTGATATAAACGGTACAAACTTTATCTTGTTCTCTGAAATAAAAATAGTCCTAAAAATAAGATATAACAGAGTTAGTTTGTGATTTGCCATTAGTTCTACTCCCAAAAACAGTTGAAGAAGAGGTAGGGAACTAAATGATACATAAATTAAACTTCATCAGCTTGAAATAACCTTTAATTTTATTCACAAGCTTTTTGAAACTTGATTCTTTCAGTTTTCAACTTGACACAGGCACTATATACTAAAGATAGGGAAGAAGTTTCATGACCCATTTATTATTTTTACAGTCCAATATTTCTGTCGAGTACCTAACTTCCATAGTGAGAGGCACTGCAGAGAAACATAGATCAGTGCCACAGACAGGAATATGACTCAAGAATACCAACCAGATTTGCTCTGTTTTGTTGTTTTGTTTTTATAATTTTTACCTGGATAAAGCACCCCTTCTCTCTGCAAAATATTATTTCTTTGATTTATCTAAAAGATAAATAAGCCTTTCTTATTACTAGGTGTAATTCATAATATTTATGTATAATGAAAATGCCACCTGTGAAAGATAGTTAAAGAGAACTGGAATTTGACAAATGATACTGTTAGGTTTATATTTTTGTCACTGTTTATAATCACAGTAAAGAAGTCATAAAGCAAGTTACTAGTTAACTAACTTCCTAAAAAATATCTAATGAAAAAGAACCATCCAGCTTGAAAATATCTCCTTCTGCAACATAGCAAAAAAAGGAAAAGAAAAGGATTAGTCTAGTAAAATTAAATATAGAAATAAATTAAAAGAAGAATTCATTATAAAGAATTGGAATATATTATATGAAGTAATAAAATAACAAATTTGACTCTATGACTAATATTTTGCATTCCATTTGCTTCCAGTCAATTGTGGGAATAATGCTAATTCTGGTGATCATGAGGCAAGATGATTATTTCTAAGTTCTCATCCTGTTTCTCAAAATTTTGAAAGTCAATAAGGCATTTTTATTGAAAATCTTTTAATACTTGGTCCCCAGGACAATATTATGTCTTGGCTATCACCAACTTGAATGCTTAGGACACTCCTAGGTTTCCTTTAATTGCTTTCCCATGTCTCACAACCACTAAATTTTAGAAACTGTAAGTGCTTATTTCTGTGTATCCTTTATGCACACTCAATTTTATGATGATCTTAAGGTTTCCTTGGAGGTTCAGATGGTAAAGCACCTGCCTACAAGGTAGACCCAGGTTCAGTCCCTGGGTTGAGAAGATCCTCTGGAGAAGGAAGTGGCAACCCACTCCAGTACTCTTGCCTGGAAAATCCCATGGATAGAGGAGCCTGGTAGGCTATACAGTCTATGGGGTCACAGAGAGCTGGACACGACTGAGCAACTTCACTTAATGAATACTGCAGTTTTTAATGTGTTCTATAAAACTGCTTTTGTCAAAATGTAGATCTTCTCATGCCCCCTGTTATTGACATCACACTACCCAATCTCAGTTGGTTTATTTAACGTTTTTATGAATTTTTCTCTTTTTTCCCCCCAGTTTCATTAAAGTTTATTTTAATCCATTAAATTGATTTTGTAATCCAGGGGGGCATGAATTTACTTCCCCTTGAATTTTAACTAACTGGCCATCATAACCGGAAAAAAAAAAAAAAAAACAAGCAACTCTGCATTGCTACCATGACAGATATCCATCCATCTCTGTACTTGAACGTGGGTAGATTAGAACCCAGAGGATGTGGTTGAGTGAGGGAAGTCATAGTAGAAGCAGCCTCAGCAGGGAAGGTGGGGCAGGTCTGGCACCTGTTCAGAATGACCTTTCTGACAGAGGAGAAGGAGAGTGAAAGAGGAAGTTGGGGTCTGCCTGGCCACATATACTGTAGCTGGAGGAACTCATTGCTCTACCTGAGGAGAAAGTAAATGACTAGGAGGAAGAAGTTAGGCACACCAAGAAAACTGAAGGAAAGCATGTTCTGTGGTTTAGCATCAGATTCTCTCCAGAAGACCACCCACAAGCCTCTGGAACCCCCAACTTGAACATGACTTTACCAGATAATGGGCACATCCAAAGCCCCAAATGCTGTTACACACTTACCCCTTCTCGTCTACTACACCCCTTTCTCTCCTCAACTAGCTTTTATTGTTTTAGGCACCTGTTCCAAACTTAAGAGCAAGTCTGCTCCATCAAGAGAAACCAGAAAGATGTGTGTATCACCCCCTTCTAGAAAGGCTCCTAATTACCAACCTACTGAATTGTTAGAATCAAAGAAAGTCTTTCCTAAATAAGAAAGGGTTCTGTTCCTTCAAATGTGGCAGCAGGGCACTTTTCATCAAAACCATGAAAAAATCATGGTAATAAAAAAAAAAAGCAAATTTCCAGCAACCAACCCAAAAAGCAGTTTTAAAGAAATTAAGCAAGCAACTCAGAAAGACATTAGAAATAGACCAGATCAGGTGGAAGAGAAAATAATCAAGTTAGAGGATAGGATTATAAAAATGATTCAGTTTTATGAGAAGAGACAGCTAAGATTTTAAACAGCTAATAAGCCCTACAAGATCTATCTGACTTCATTAGGAAAGCCAAGATAAATTAATGGATATAATGGAAGAAGATGAGGGGGATAGGAAAAGAGTGAGCGTATTTTTTTTAAATATACGAAAACTCCCCAAACCTAAAGAAGAACTTAATATATAAGTGCTCAAAGTGATAGAACACATTGTGATCTCAATGCAAAAGACTTCTCTCAGAATATTAAAGAAACTGTCAAAAATCAATAAATACAGAATTTTAAAGTCAGTCAGTGAGAACATGTAGCTCAGTAGGTAAAGAATCTGCCTGCTATGCAGGAGACCCGGGTTCGGTCTCTGGGTTGGGAAGATCCCCTGCAGAAGGAAATGGCAACCCACTTTAGTATTCTTGCCTGGAGAATCCCATGGACAGAGAAGACTGGTGGGTTATAGTCCATGGGGTCACAAAGAATCAGACACAACTTAGCGACTAAACTACCAACCACCAGTGAGAACAAAGACAGTAATTTTCAAAGGAAATACTCCCCACCTTAGGTTAGCAGTAGATTTTTCAGCAGAAACCCTAGCAGTCAGGAGAAAAACTGCCAGCCAAGACTACTCTATCAGAGAAAGTTATCTTTCAGATATAAAGGAAACATAAAGACTTTCTCAGACAAACAAAATCTGAGGGAATTCACCACCAGATGTGTATTATACAAAATATTGAAAGGAGATTTTCAAGCTGAAACAGATTAAATTACACAAAGCTGTGATCAAAAGTGATAAACAGAATTTAAAATGTGTAACTTTTATTAAGAATCACATATTAAACTCTTAATTATAGCATATAGTTTAAAAGAAAAGCACATTAAAAATGACTATAGCTACTACAAACTGACAATAAAACCACAGCATTAAGAGAAAATTGGTGACTTGAAAACATAAAAAGGGAAGAATAAAAAGATGGAAACGTCATAGGCAAATAAAGATATATTCTTGTCAGTAGAAAAAAGGACTATTTTATCTTTAAGTTATTTAAGGAAAACCTCAATATAACAACAAAGTCAAAGACTTTAGCATAGTCAATAAAGCAGAAATATATGTTTTTCTGGAACTCTCTTGCCAACAAATGTTGGCAACTTGATCTCTGTGGATCACCATAAACTGCGGAAAATTCTGAAAGAGATGGGAATACTAGACCACCTGACCTGCCTCTTGACAAATCTGTATGCAAGTCAGGATGCAACAGTTAGAACTGGACATGAAACGACAGACTGGTTCCAAGGAAAAGGAGTACATCAAGGCTGTATATCGTCACCCTGATTATTTAACTTATATGTAGAATACATCATGAGAAATGCTGGGCTGGAGGAAGCACAAGCTGAAATCAGGATTGCTGGGGAAATTATCAATAACTCAGATATGCAGATGTCACCACTCTTATGGTAGAAAGTGAAGAAGAACAAGAGAGCTTCTTGATGAAAGTGAAAGAGGAGAGGGGAAAACTTGGCTTAAAACTCAACATTCAGAAAACTAAGATCATGGCATCTGGTCCCATCACTTCATGGCAAATAGGTGGGGAAAGAGCAAATCAGTGGCTGCCTTTCTCTTTTGGGGCTCCAAAAATCTCTGCATGTAGTGACTGCAGCCATGAAATTAGAAGATGCTTGGTCCTTGGAAGGAAAGTTATGACCAACCTAGACAACATATTAAAAAGCAGATATATTACTTTGCCAACAAATGTCTGTCTAGTCAAGGCTATGGCTTTTCTAGTAGTTGTGTATGGATGTGAGAGTTGGACTATAAAGAAAACTGAGTGTCAAAAAACTGATGCTTTTGAACTGTGGTGTTGGAGAAGACTCTTGAGAGTCCCTAGGACTTCAAGGAGATCCTACCAGTCCATCCTAAAGGTGATCAGTCCTGGATGTTCATTGGAAAGGCTGATGTTGAAGCAGAAACTCCAACATTTTGGCCATCTGATGCGAAGAACTGAACTCATTTGACAAGACCTTTATGCTGGGAAAGATTGAAGGGGATGACAGAGGATGAGCTTGTTGTATGGCATCACTGACTCAATGGACATGAGTTTGGGTATACTGAGGGAGTTGGTGATGGACAATGAAGACTGTTGTGCTGCAGTCTATGGTATCACAAAGAGTTGGACACGACTGAGCGACTGAATTGAATATAGTAACCACAAAGCAAAATTCTTAGGCAGAGAAAAAACAACAACAACAACAAAAAGTTGTGGGGAAGACTGAGCAAGTCATCACGAAACCACCAGCTTACAAAGGTGGACAGCAACAGAAGGGAAAAGAAACAATGAAGAGATGAAATAATTAGAAGGGAAAATATAAAATGTTATGTAGTAAATTCTTATATAAAAATAATCACCCTAAATGTAAATGGCTTGAATTCACTAATCAAAAGAAACTGAATGACTGGATGGATAAAAAAACAAGACCCAACTATATTCTACCTATAAGAGACTCAGTGAAGATCTAAGGGCACACATAGACACAAAATGAAAATATAGAAGATGATATTCCAAGCAAACATAAACAAGTAGGCAGGTGTAACCGTACTTTTATTAGATCAAATAGACTTCAAGTCAAAACCATAATAAGATACAAAGAAGGACATGATATACTAATAAATGGGTCAGTACATGAAGATATATCAATTGTAAATATATACAAGCTCCTAAAACTTGAATATCAAAATATATCATTTGAACAAAAAAAGATCTTGAAAGAGAAAATAGTCTATTTCTCTTGAAAGAGAAATAGACAACAATAGAATAATTACTGGAGACTTCAGTATTCCACTTAGCAATGGATAGCTTGAGCAGACAGAAAATCAACAAAGCAAATTTGGAACTGAACCACACTATAGAACAAACCAACCTAATAGAACATTGCACCCAATAGCAGAAAACATATTCTTCTCAAGTGCACATGGAACATTCTCCAGGATATACCATATGATAGGTCACAGAATAAATCTTAGCAAATTTAAGAAGACTGAAATCATGACCATAATCTTCTCTGACCACTGTGGTGTGAAACCAGAAATCAACAATAAAGTGAGATCTACACATATTTGGAATACAACCATTCAGTCAAAACAGAAGTTCAATAAAATTTTAAAATATCAAGACAATTAAATGAAATGAAAGAGAAATACAACCTCTCAAACTGTCAGTTAAGTTCAATCACTCAGTCGTGTCTGACTCTTTCCGACCCCATAGATACAAAGTCTTCCCTGTCCATCACCAACTCCTGGAGCTTACTCAAACTCTTATGGGATGCAGCAAATGCAGTTCTCAGAGGAAAGTTTGTAGCAATAATTTCATATATTAAGAAATTAGAAGGAAATTAGAAGGCTCTTTATTTGAATAAAGAGCCAAACTTTACAACTCAAAGATCTAGAAAAAGAAAAAAATTAATTGTAAATAAAAGGAAGAATGATAAGGTCCAGTGATAGAAAGAATAAAATACATAACAGAAAAACAATAGAAAGGAGAAACAAAATTAAGAACAGGTTCTTTGGCAAGATAAACAAAATTTGCAAAACTTTAACTAGACTAAAGAAAAAGAGAAAAGACTCAAAATTCACAACAAAAGAGGAGACAGTACAACTGTTACCACAGAAATATATAGAATCATATAGACTAGGGGCAATTATATGCCAACAAATTACATAACCTAGGATAAAGGGATACATTTTTAAAACATACAAACTACCAAGACTGAATCAGGAATAAATTGACCCCAAGGTCTTCCAGGCTCCTCTATACATGGGTTTTTCCAGACAAGAATACTGGAGGGGGTTGCCAGTTCCTTCTCCAGGGAATATTCCTGACCCAATTTGAACCCGAGTCTCCCATGTTGCAGGAATATTGTTTGCCATTTGAGCCACCAGTTAAGCCCCAAGAAAATTTGAACTGACCAATAATGAACTAAAAGATTGACCCATCCAACAAAAATCTTCCAACACAGAAACTCCAGGAATGAATGGCTTCACTGGAAATTTCTACCAAAAATTGAATGAAGAATTAAAACCAATTCTCCCCAAACTCTTCCAAAATATTGATAAAGGAACACTTTCAAACCCATTTTAGAAAGCTGATTTTATCTTGTTTTGATATCAAAATCAGGTAAAATACCACAGTTAAAACTATAGTCTGGCTTAAAACTATAGAAATTATAGTCAAATATCTCTGATAAGTATAGACACAAAAATTTTCAAAAAGATATTTGCGCACCATGTCCAAGAATACATTAAAAGGATTATGAATCACAACCAAGCAAGATTTACCCCTGAGATACAATAATGGTTTATCATAAGAAACTCAGTAAATATGTACATCACATCAATACAATTAAAGATGAAAATTACATGATGATTTTAGTAAATACAGAAACAAAATATTTGACCAAATGCAACATCCTTTCATGGCAAAATCAATCAATCAATCAATCAATAAACAACTCTTAAGAGACTGGGTGTGTGTGTATATATATATATATATATATATATATATATATATATATATGGTATAATAATATCATATATAATAATTATATAATCAATATATAACATAAATATAAATTACAAAGTATAAAAATTATAAATTATTATTATTAAATAAATTTATTATTTATTAATAAATTCACCATTATAAATTTGTTATAAATTTATTAAATCCACTTATTATAAATTTATTATTTTATTATTAATAATAAATTACTATTAATAAATTATAAATATAATAAAATATATGATATATAATATAATTATATAATATATAATATATATTTATATATATAAATATTATATATATAAATATAAGAGAGAGAGACTGGGTATAGAAGGAACATACCTCAGCATAATAATGGCCATACATAACAAATCTACAGCTAACATTACACTAAGTGGAGAAAAATATAACAGGTTTCCTGTAAGATTAGAAATAAGCATGGCCACTCTCATGACTCCTATTCAATACAGTATTGACTAGTACTGCTGCTGCTGCTGCTACGTCACTTCAGTCGTGTCCGACTCTGTGTGACCCCATAGATGGCAGCCCACCAGGCTCCGCCACCCCTGGGATTCTCCAGGCAAGAACACTGGAGTGGGTTGCCATTGCCTTCTCCGATGTGTGAAAGTGAAAAGTGAAAGTGAAGTCGCTCAGTCACGTCCGACTCTTTGTGACCCCATGGACTGCAGCCCACCAGGCTCCTCCATCCATGGGATTTTCCAGGCAAGAGCACTGGAGCAGGGTACCAGTGCCTTTTCCACTGACTAGTACTAACTAGGGCAATAAGATAAGGAAATACAGGCATTCAAATCAGACAGGGTGGTGTAAAATTATGACTATTTGCTGATAATATGATTTTGCACATAGAATATCCCAAAATTGGTAAAAAATATTGAACATTTTCAGTAAAGTGGCAGGATATATAATCAATATACACAAATAAATTTCATTCTTTTACACTATTAATGAAGCAATTGGAATAGAAATGTTATCCCATTCACAATAGCATCAACAAAATATGCAATATTTAGAAATAAATTTAACCAAGGGAGTGAAAGCTATGTATAACAAAAACTATAAGTATTTGCTGAAAGAAACTGAAGACACAAACAGATGGAAAGACATCTTACATTCTTGGATTATAATAATAATTATTGTTAAAATGGCCATACTATCTAAAGCCATATACAGGCTTTAATGTAATCCCCATCAAAATACCGAAAGCATTCTTCATATAAATTGAAGAAATAACCTTAAAATATGTTTGGAATCACAAAAGGCACAGAATAGCCAAAGAGATTCTGAGAAGGAAGGAAAAAATTTAGAAGTATTATGCTTCAAGATTTCAATCTATATTAAAAAGTAATAGTAATCAAAATAGTATGTTACTGGAAGAAATAGACACATGGGCCAATAGATCAGAATATTAACCTAGAGTTAAATCCCAGCATATGCAGTCAACAATACAGTCGAGAGCGCCAAGAATACCCATGTGGGGAAAGGATAATCTTTTAAAATGATGCTTGAAAAATTGGAGAAATAGATGTGGAACAATGGAAGTGTACCCATATCTCATATCACTCACAAAAAGTAGCTCAAAATGAATAAAAGTCTTACACTAAAGATCTGATACCATAAAATCTCTAGAGAAAAATGGAGGGAAGAAGCTCTCTGATATTGGTTGTGACTATGGTTTTTTAAACACGTCAAAGGCACAAACAATGAAAGCAAAAATCAACAAATAAAACTATGTCAAACTCAAATGTTCTGCACATCAAAATAAACAATCAAAAAAATAAAGACAAAGAACGGTAGAAAATTTTTGCAAATTACATATAGAATAAGAAGTTAATATTGAAAATATATAAAGAATTCAGTCAACTTAGTAATAGCAACAATAAAAAATGAAATAATCTAGTTAAAAAAATATAAGTAAAGAGATACTTTTCAAAGAGGACATCAAAATGGCTGATAAATACATGAAAACATGCTTAACATCATTAATCATCATGGAAGTCAAATGAAAACCACAGTAGGATATAATTTCAAAATAGTTAGAATGACAGTTTCAAGAAGACAGGAGACAATGGCACTAGAAAATGTAGTGAAAGGGGAATAATTATACACTGCAGAGGAGAAAATAACTTGGTCAATCATTTTAGTAAATAATATAGAACTTTCACAAAAATTACAACTCAATCTACCATGTGGTCTCAAAATTTCACTTCTGCATATATATACTGAAAGGAAATTAAAACGGTTTTAGTGAGAAATATGTGCTCCCAGGCTTTCCAGGTAGTGCTAGTGGTAAAGAATCCGCTTGCTAATGCAGGAGACCTAAGAGATGTAAGTTCAATCCCTGACTGGGGAAGATCCCCTGGAGGAGGGCGTGGCCACCCACTCCAGTATTCTTGCCTGGAGAATCCCATGGACAGAGGAGCCTGGAAGGCAACAGTCCATAGGGTTGCACAAAATTGAACACAAGAACTTTTAGAACTAACACCCAAAAAAGATGTCCTTTTCATTATAGGGACTGAAATACAAAAGTAGGAAGTAAGGAGATACCTACAGTAACAGGCAAATTTGGCCTTGGAGTACAAAATGAAGCAGGGAAAAGGCTAATGGAGTTTTGCCAAGAGAACACACTGGTCATAGCAAACACCCTCTTTCAAAAACACAAGAGAAGACTCTACACATGGACATCACCAGATGGTCAACACCAAAATCAGACTGACTATGTTCTTTGCAGCCAAAAATGGAGAAGCTCTATACAGTCAGCAAAAACAAGACTGAGAGCTGACTGTGGCTCAAATCATGAATTCCTTATTGCCAAATTCAGACTTAAATTGAAGAAGGTAGGGAAAACCACTAGACCATTCAGGTATGACCTAATCAAATCCCTTATGAATATACAGTGGAAGTGAGAAATAGATTTAAGGGATTAGATCTGATAGACAGAGTGCCTGATGAACTATGGATGGAGGTTCATGACACTGTAGAGGAGACAGGGATCAAGACCATTCTCAAGAAAAAGAAATGCAAAAAAGCAAAATGACTGTCTGAGGAGGCCTTACAAATAGCTGTGAAAAGAAGAGAAGTGAAAACAAAGGAGAAAAGGAACGATATTTCCATTTGAATGCAGAGTTCCAAAGACTAGCAAGGAGAGATAAGAAAGGCTACTTGAGCAATCAATGCAAAGAAATAGAGGAAAACAATACAATGGGAAAGATGAGAGATCTCTTCAAGAAAATTAGAGATACCAAGGGAACATTTCATGCAAAGATAGACTCAATAAAGGACAGAAATGATATGGACCTAACAGAAGCAGAAGATATTAAGAAGATGTGGCAAGAATACACAGAACTATACAAAAATAATCTTCACGACCCAGATAATCATGATAGTGTGATCACTGACCTAGAGCCAGACATTCTGGAATGTGAAGTCAAGTGGGCCTTAGAAAGTATCACTATGAACAAAGCTAGTGGAAGAGATGGAATTCCAGTTGAATTATTTCAAATCCTAAAAGATGATGCTGTGAATGTGCTGCACTCAATGTGTCAGCAAATTTGGAAAATTCAGCAGTGGCCATAGGATTGGGAAAGGTCAGTTTTCATTCCAATGACAAACAAAGGCAATGCCAAAGAATGCTCAAACTACCACAAAATAATTGCACTCATCTCACACGCGAGTAGAGTAATGCTCAAAATTCTCCAAGCCAGATTTCAGTGATACTTGAACCATGAACTTCCAGATGTTCAAACTGGTTTTTAAAAAGGCAGAGGAAGCAGAGAAAAAATGCCAACATTCGCTGGATCGTCGAAACAGCAAAGAGTTCCAGAAGAAGATCTATTTCTGCTTTATTGACTATGCCAAAGCCTTTGACTATGTGGATCACAATAAACAGTGGAAAATTCTGAAGGAGACGGGAATACCAGACTACCTGACTTGCCTCTTAGGAAACCTGTATGCAGGTCAGGAAACAACAGTTAGAACTGGACATGGAACAGCAGACTGTTTCCAAATAGGAAAAGGAGTATGTCAAGGCTGTGTATTGTCACCCTGCTTATTTAACTTATATGCAGAGTACATCATGAGAAATGCTAGGCTGGAAGAAGCACAAGCTAGAATCAAGATTGCTGGGAGAAATATCAATAACGTCAGATATACAGATGACATGACCCTTATGGCAGAAACTGTAGAACAACTAAAGAGCCTCTTGATGAAAGTGAAAGAGGAGAGTGAAAAAGTTGGCTTAAAGCTCAACATTCAGAAAACTAAGATCATGGCATCTGGTCCCATCAATTCATGGCAAATAGGTGGGGAAAGAGCGAAACAGTGGCTGCCTTTCTCTTTTGGGGCTCCAAAAATCTCTGCATGTAGTGACTGCAGCCATGAAATTAGAAGATGCTTGGTCCTTGGAAGGAAAGTTATGACCAACCTAGACAACATATTAAAAAGCAGATATATTACTTTGCCAACAAATGTCTGTCTAGTCAAGGCTATGGCTTTTCTAGTAGTTGTGTATGGATGTGAGAGTTGGACTATAAAGAAAGCTGGACACCAAAGAATTGATGCTTTTGAACTGTGGTGCTGGAGAAGACTCTTGAGAGTCCCTTGGACTGCAAGGGAATCCAACCAGTCCATCCTAAAAGAAATCAGTCCAGGGTGTTCATTAAAAGGACTAATGTTGAAGCTGAAACTCCAATACTTTGGCCACTTGATGCAAAGAGCTGACTCATATGAAAAGACCCTGATGCTGGGAAAGATTGAAGGCAGGAGGAGAAGGAGACGACAGAGGAGGAGATGGTTAGATGGCAGCACCGACTCAATGAACATGTTTTTGGGTAAACTCCAGGAGTTGGTGATAGATAGGGAGGCCTGGTGGCTGTCCTTCATGGGGTTGCAAAGAGTCGGACACAATTGAGTGACTGAACTGAACTGAACTGAGCTGAAGTGTCTTAGCAGGCATATTTACACTCCCATATTTACTGCAGGATTATTCACAATTGCCAAGATATTTAAACAACCCAAAATCCCATTAATATATGAATGTGTTAGGCAAAAATTTGGGCATGAGCAATGAGGAGTGGCCTAGCTGAAAAGGATGCAAAGTGATCTCTAAACCCCAGACTAGACATGCCCAGGAAAGTTCACAGATATGCTACGAAAATAGCCACAAAGACTTTTCCAACTCCTGTGCATGTGCCTCTAGGCACACGGTAGATACAAACTAACCAAAGGGGTTTCTCCAATTCCAGCACAATGGTCTCTGATGCACAGGTATGTCCTCAACTAACCTTAGGCAACCAGGAGCCCATTAAGGGTTCATAAACATTTCATACTACTGATTGTAACAGACTAAATTATGGGAAAGACATGGATAATAGAGCCTGTCATTATGTAACTTGCATCTGTCAATCAAAGTTCTCAGTCCATGCCAGCCTAGATGAATATGAAAATGTCCTATTTTTCATGTATCCAGATACTCCCCCCTCACTGATTGGCCTTGAGCATACACCCATTTTAATTCCCTTTCCTGATTGGTGGCACATATGACTGAGGGCAGGAGGAGAAAGAGACGACAGAGGATCAGGTAGTTGGATGGCATCACCAACTCAACGGATGAGTTTGAGCAAACTCTGGGAGACAGTGAAGGACAGGGAAGCCTGATGTACAGCTATACATGGGCTCACAAATACTCAGACAAAACTTAGTGACTGGACAGCAACAGCAAGAAGCCCTGTTTTGCACAATGCAGAACCCAAAGGAGAGGAGGAGATGGGAAGTATAAAAAGCAAAGTCAAGATGGATCATTGCCACTCCTTTGGAGTCAGCCTGTTCCCATGTTTTGGGATGTAATATCTGCTGTCTGTTTAATAAAAGTTCTGTCTGCTTGAGCTCTAACTGAGCTGTAACTAGTCTGTTGTTTCAAGTTCTTTCTATGAGGAGACAAGAGTTGAGAAATCAGCCTGCGTGAGCTGCAATTATTCCATCATTCCAAATCATTGTTAAGATGAGACAAGAACTGAGGGAGAGAAATAAACCAACTTAACAAACGAATATAAAGATGTGGTACATATTCACAAGAAATGTTCAGTGATGAGGAAAGAGGCTTTCCTTCCACTTGTTACAAAATGCTGAGCACTTTATGCTAAAGCAAGTTAAGTTACATAGAGAAAGACAAATACTGCATTATATCACTTATATGTGGAATCTAAAAAAGGTAAACTTGGATAAAACAGTAAAATGGTGGTCACCAGGAGATGGAAGAGAATGGATAAGGGTGGACTTTGTTTAAAGATACAAACTTTTAACAAGTAGTAAATAAGCCATAGAGATCTAAGACACTGTACAATGAATATGGATAATAAACCATACTATAGTTATGTAATATGATAAATCACAACATTGGCAATGATATTGCAATATAAAAATATATCAGATATGTTGTAAACCTTAAAATTACATAGTGTCATGTTTATTTTAGTTTTAAATAGGCAAATAAATTTAAAATATTTATATATTAAAATATGATTTTAATATATATGTAAAAGACCAAATGGCACAAAAAGTTGCTCAAAATATGTGTCATTAGAGAAATGCAAGTTAAAACTAGAATGAGATATCACTTCACACCTGCTAGGATGGCTTAATTAAAAAATAGACAAAAAATAGAAAGTGTTAGAAAACATGTGGGAATTGGAACCCTTGGATATTTCTGGTAGGAATGTAAAATGATTCCGTTTTTCTTGAAAACAGTTGAGCAGTTCCTCAGAAAGATAAACATAATGTTCCATATGGCCCAGCAATTCTATTTCTATAATAGGTATGTACCCAGGAGAATTGAAAAATGTAAGTTCTTGCAAAAATGTGAACACAAATATTTATAGCAGCATTACTCATAATGGGAAAAAAGTAAAAATTGATAAATACATATATATGTATATATATATATTATTTATACAACAATATATGTTTCAGCTAAAAAAGCAACAAATACATTCTGGAACATTGAAAAATCTGGAAACCATTATACTAAATGAAATAATCAAAATATAAAAGATCATAGATTGCAAGATTATATTGTTATGAAATGTCCAGAAGAATCAGAGGGACAGATAGCAGATTAATGGTGGAAAAAGACTGGGGAAGGAGGTTGAAATGGACAATGATTGTTAGTGTTTGTGGAGATCTCTTTACTTGTCTAAGAAAAATGTTCTAGAATTACAAAAAAGTGATAGTGGCATGGCTATGTGAAAATAATAAAAATCATTAAATTATAGATATATAAAGGTTATTTTATAGTATACAAACTATATTTCAATTAAATAATGATAAATAATTATCAAATTCACCTACTTGTCATCTACTTGATTAATGTGGAGGTTACTCAGTCGTGTCCAAATCTTTGCAACCTCATGAGCTATATGTGAAAGTGAAGTCACTTAGGTCTGTCATACTCTTTGCGACATCATGGACTGTAACCTTTCAAGTTCTTCTGACCATGGGATTTCCCAGGCATGACTGCTGGAGTGGGTTACCATTTCCTTCTCCAGAGTATATCCCCAACCCAGGGATCTCCTGAATTGCAGGCAGACCCTTTACCATCTGAGTCACCAGGGAAGCCCCATGAGCTATATAGTACATGGAATTCTCCAGACCAGAATACCGGAGTGGGTAGCCTTTCCCTCCTCCAGGAAATCTTCACAACCCAGGGATCAAACCCAGGTCTTCTACCCTGCAGGCTGATTCTTTACCAGCTGAGCCACAAGGGAAGCCCAGTAATACTGTAGTGGGTAGCCTATCCCTTCTCCAGGGGATCTTCCCGATTCAGGAATCGAACTGGAGTCTCCTGCATTGCAGCGGATTATTTACCAACTGAGCTATCAGGGAAGCCTACTTGATTATTAGACATATCAAATCTACTTTATGACACTCAGTCTTTTGTCTGAAAAAAAATATCAATAGACACTAATGACAACATGGAAATACTCCTTTCAGTTTTTCAAAATTTAGTGACAAGTCTACTTGCCAGTTGTCCAAGTCAAAATCTTAAAGTATTACTTGTTTCTCTATCATATCGTGATGGCAAATTACTGAAATTTTACCTTTCAAAAATGTCCATTAAAAAAAAAGAAATAAAATCCACATAACATAAAACTAATTTTTCAAGTTAAATAATTTAAGGTTTTTAGTATAGTTAAAAGTTGTGCAATCATCACTATCTAATTACAGAACATTTTCAACAGCAAAATAAAAAAAAACAAAATAAAAAACTTAGGACTGGCTTGTTTTATTCCTGATTTAGAGGATAAACTTTCAGCCTTGCACAACTAAGTATATGTATGTGCTCAGTCATGTCTGACTCTTTGCAACCCCATGGACTGTAGCCTTCCAGACTTCCTGTCTATGAAATTTTCCAGGTAAGAATCCTGGAGTGGGTTACCCCTTTCTACTCTAGCATATCTTTCTGACACAGGATCAAATCCACCTCTCTTGATTCTCTTGCATTGGCAGGTGTGTCACCTGGGAAGCCCAAAATATATCCTAGCTCTGAGTTTTTCATGGATGTCATTTTTCAGGTTGAAGAATTTTCATTTTATTTCTAGTCTGTTAGATATCTTTATCTAGAAATAGTGCTGTGTTTATCAAATACTTTTTGAATCTATTGAGATAATCATGCATTTTACCCCTAAATACCCATATCTAACTACTTAACTACTTCTCAGCAACTTCCAATTACTACATGGATCAAACTATTATCATTTATGTAGGCTATGACAATATCCCACTAAGTGAACTTCCTCCTATTTTCATCCCTCACTACTATGTACTCCTCTAACTACATGTGTTATTGTTCTAAAACATAAATCACATTATGTCACTCTTTTCCTTTCATTTTCCAAAGGCTTCTGATTCCCAAAGCGTAAAATCTAAATCCATTACCACAACCAAAAGACCTTCTGTATTATGCCCCTTTCATCCTCATATCTCACATCCTACAATATTTTATCTCTTAAAATACTGTTTTACAAATGTACTTGTTGCTTTACTATACAGGAGTCATTTATTGGATTTTTAGTAAATGTCAAATATCCATGACAATTATTATGAAAGATACAAAAGCTAAGAAGTTCCAGACTCTAAGCTAAAAGTATCTTAAGTTTTCATAGTAAACAACTAGATACACAAATACGTAGTTAAAAATTAATATACTACAAAAGTTAAGAGGTTTTTTTTTATGATATCCTAGAAGTTTAATATAGTGAGAGATTTCCCTAATGGATAAGATCAAGAAAATATTGATTGGCAATAAAATATTTTCAGTTGGCCTGGAAGAATAGGTTGGATGGAAAAAAACAAACAAAAATAGCTCATCTCAAATGGATGGAAAACAAGAGATGGACTTTCTTTTTCCTTAATTCTTTGTTCCCCAGAAATTTTTAATGATATAAGAGATATCCATTGCATAATTTTTAAGTATTGCTGAAAATAATATTATTTTATTTGTTTTGGGAATCAACTAAAATAATAAGAGGAATGTAACAGAATATAGAACACAAAGTAACCCTTGAACACATTATTTGTTATTATGAATTATTTGCATGGTTATTTCAAAAGCTCTTTCCAAAATGCAAAATTGAGAATACCAAACTAATGAGAAAATATACTTGCATGAAATCATTTTATATTGTTATACAGACAAGTCAGAGGATGTTGGTGATGTTATTAATTCACTACTTTCTTTGTGGCATATGTGATAAGAATTTTAGTGCAATAATGAAATGAATTTATACTGTACTTTCAAGGCAATATTTCAATATTTATAAAATGTTCACATTTTGGTTTAATAGATTATAATGGGCAGAGTTGTAATGGCAGCATAAATGAAAGGGAATTTTCATTCATACATAATTTCTACATTGTAATTTTGGCTAATATTAAAGTTACTTGAACTGAATTCAAATAAGAATTGAAATTCATTAACTGATCTCATGAATGTGGATGATTATGAGGAAAAGTAAAGATGTATTGAATAAGACAATTGGATAAAATTAGCCAAGTAAGAATTGTGTGGTTTAACAAAGTACAAATGGCCGACATTACTTAAGGTTGACAAAAATGGCCATTCTCAAGATTATGTATAGTTATGGAGGAATTACCAGAATAGTGAAAATGGATTTTAGATAATTCTTTGCACCAAGATTTTGCATATTTGCACATGAACTGGTCTTTTTCTGGACTTCCCTTGTCTAGACAAGGTTGATTCTTGCAAATAAACACTAGAGTATGTGGCTAGTTCAGGTCACAGAGTTATAAAATGCAGATGGGCATTGCCATGTTGATGAACAATGAAAGGTTGACTATATAAGTATTACTGCAATGATCTCCTCTAGAGCCATCTGGCATTGTTTTTCAGATGTACCTCTGGGGATTCATCGGAACCTTAAAGCAGTAACTCTTTTCTCACAAGCAAAACTACTATAATAGAATCTGCTGGTATTTCTATGTCAATAGTCTTTAGGAAGTTTCCCTTTAAAAATTATATTTTCTAGAGATTGATGCAGGGTGCTATTACCATTTAGCTTTCCCCTTTTATTTCTCATTCCTTCATATTGGGAACCTGATGATGAAATAGAAAGGCCAGTAATAAGGAAGATACCTAGGTATAATGTGACAAGTGTATGTGTTTTGTGTATGTGTATGCATCTGAGTACAAACATATGCACATAACACAGTTTAGAGCAATAGAAATTGTGTTACAAATTTTTATTGTTGAGGGTAACTGAGGTTATTCCTTGAAGAAATACATAGTCTAATTGCTTACATTGAAATCCCACAAAATACAAGTAATGCTATGATAATTTTCTGAATATCTGGATAAAAATGACATAAAGTTAAATCACTGAAATGAAATAAAGCTGAAAAGCTTATAAAGATATAACTTCCCTTTCTGCAGGTCAACATTATAATCTTATAGGTCTAATATAAAATTGAAAGCATAGATTTTTAAAAGCTTATATTTCCAATGAGTTGGTAAGATTTTTAGGTGTAATCAATTTTGAGGTATTGATCATAATTCTGAAAGACACTAAATTTACTTGCTGTCAAGGTAACAAAATGCAAAGAAATCAACATATCATTGCCAAATTTTGATTTGATTTGATTAAATATTGATTCAAGGTTATTACATGAGGTATTTACAACTCTTTAAATAATAGATGATAATGAGCATATGTTACTTAAATGAACAATTCTGGGATTACTTAATTAAAAATGTCTATAGGAAAAAATACTTCATTGGACTTTATACATAAATGGAAAACAGGTTAAGCACAAAAAGAACTAGAAAATAATAACTCTTAAATTAAAACTTAGGAACTGTTTGAAGAAAGTTTAAATAGGAAATAACAGACTCTTAGACAATGTCAATATCATCTGGAATGGAACATTTTTTGTTTACTTTTTTATAGAAAAAATAAAGCTTAAAAGCAAACCAGAAAGAACTGTTTTTACTGTGAGAAAGTTAATATAAAGTCATTTTAAAAAGTGAAAGCAGTATCCAAGTAACAAAACATGAAATATATATTTCATTGAGTATTCCAAAATGATTAAAGTTAAAATTCTAAAGTAAGATTTAATGAAATAATTAATGATTCTAAATAAACAGACAGCTATAGGAATCATAATTGAAAATTAATTTTCTGGTAATGAGATATTTAAATGTCTTAAAATTCCTTTAAAATAAACAAAAAAAATCTGTTTAGAAAAGTAACAAGCACCCAAATTTATAACTATACTCCAAATTTATAACTATACTACAAAGTAATAGTAATCAAAACAGCATGGTACTGGCAAAAAAGCATATACATACATAAATGGAACAGAAGAGGGAGCCCAGAAATGAACCAACCTCTATATGGTCAATTAATCTACCAAAAAGAGGGCAAGAATATTCAATGGATAAAAGACAGCTTCTTCAAAAAATGACATAGTGAAAACTGGAAACTTACATGCAAAAGAATCAGACTTAGTTTCTCATGCTATATACAGAAATAAACTCAAAATGGATGAAATGTAGGACCTGAAGCAATACAATGTCTAGAAAAAAATATAGGCAGTAAACTCTTTGATATAGATATTAGCAATATTTTTGGATATGTTTCCTCAGGCAAACAAGAAAAACAGAAGCAAAAGCAAAAAATAAATAGAAAAGACATCAAACTAAAAAGTTTTTATGCAATGAAGAAAACTACCAATAAAGCAAAAGGCTGACCATTGAATGGGAAAAAATATTTGCAAAATATATGGCTGATAAGGAAATATTATGTATTTATATAATATCCAAAATACACAAAAATTCATTTAGCTCAACATAAAAGAAAGAAATAACCTGATTATAAAATGAGCAGAAGACCTGAATAGACATTAGTCTAAGAAGACATACAGATGGCAAATAAATACATGAAAAGATTCTCAACATCACTCATTATCAGGGAAACAAAATCAAAACCTCAATGAGACACCACCTCACACCTATTAGAATGGCTATTATCAAAAGACAAAAAATAGCAAGTGTTGACAAGGATGTGGAGAAAAGGGAACTCTGAGGCACTGATGGTGAGAATGTAAATGTGTACAGTTACTATGGAGTTTCCTCAAAGATTGAAAAGCACACTAGTGTATGATTGAACAATTCTACTTCTGTATAATTTTCCAAAAACTTCCCAAAACACTAATTTGAAAAGATATATGCACCCATATGTTCATTGTAGAATTATTCACAGTAGCCAAGATAGGGGAGCAACCAGAGTGCCAATCAATTGAAGAATGTATAAAGATGTGGCATACATATATCATGCACATTCACACAATGGAATATTAATCAGCCATAGAAAAGAGCAAAAATTTGCCATTTGCAACAACATGGATGCATTGTATTTTGCAAAATGAAATTACTCATAAAAAGGCAAAGAGAAAAAATGATTTCACCTATATGTGAAATCTAAAAATTTCTCCCCAAAGAGTCACAAATCAGAGTCCCATATCTGGCTCCCTAGCCCAGGAATCCTATATTGGGAAGTTGAGACCCCAGAACATTCGAATTTAAAGACCAGTTGAGACCCCAGAACATTCGGATTTAAAGACCAGCAGCGCTTTCTTTGGAGCCTCCCAGGTTGAACTAGTGGTAAAAAATCCACCTGCTAATGTGGGAGACTCAAGAAATGTGGGTTTGCTCCTTGGGTTGGGAAGATCTCCTGGAGTAGCAAATGACACCCCACTCCAGAATCCTTGCCTGGAAAATTCCATGACGAGAGAACCCTGGCAGGCTATAGTCCATGGGGCTGCAGAGTCAAACAAGGTTAAGTACGACAACAGTGCTCTTTTTTGGGAGACTCAGGGACTCTGGGAGACAAGAGACTCCATTCTTAAAGTGCACACAAAATTTTACATAGTCTGGAACCCAGTGTAGAAGCAGTAATTTGAAAGGAGCCAAAGTCAGACCCACCTGCTGATCTTGGAGACTCACTGGAGAGGCAGGAAGCAACTAGAATTTGCCCTGGGGATACATACACTGGTGCCAGTCATTTTTGGAGACTCATTCTATCACAAGAACACTGGTAATAAAAAGTACCATTCTGTAACCTCCCCTCTAGCTTATTAGTAAATGAACCCATTCCATCCTCCTCCTCCTTTTCTGTACCAACACTGAGACACTTCAGGCCAAGCAATAATCTAGATGATTACACGTCCCCACCTATTAGCAGGCATGCTGTCTGTCCCCTGAGCCCACAGCTGTCCTATGATGTGGCAATGTCCACAAGAGGGCCCAGGACCCAGATCCATACACCAGTAAGCAGATACTAGTTCTAGGATCCCCAGGAACTTATAGCCAGAGACCCTGTGGCCCAGCTCTTCTCACCAGTGGGCAGGCACCAGTTCCATGGGCCCCAGCCCTGTAGACACACCAACTCCAGATTACCCAAGGCCCTACAACAAGAGGCTCTGGGATGTAGCTTTGCCCATTGGTGAGCTGGCACTAGCCCTAGAACCTCCTGCACTAGGGCCACTGTAGCCCCATAGCCTGCCTTGTCAGAACCCAACCAACACACCAGCAAGCTGGCATCATCCCTGGAATATCTGGGCCCAGGCTCTGCCCACCAGAAGTGCATACCAGCTCAGGGACTCCTTGGGTCCCTTAGCCAGTGGCTTCAGTATCCAGTCTATCTACCAACAGGCTAACACCAGATTCAGTATCCCCAAGGCCCTATAGCCAGAGATTCCAGGGTGAGGCTCTGTCTATCACTGAGCCGGTACTGGCCCTGGAACCCACTGGGATTCCATAGCTAGGTTTCTCATGACCCTTCCAATTAGCAATCAGCAACCTCCACAAAAGGCAGGGCCTGGCAACCAACCAGACCAGGGACCCAATCATGCCTAGCATACTGTCTGCAGTAATCAGTCATCCACTATAAAAGGACCCATGCAGCCCATATGTGGGATACCCTGAAAGCATATGGCTTTGGTGATTAGACAGAAGCATGCACTTGGATGCCCAGCACATCTCTTAGAAAAGAGAAATCTCACATCTCTTTCTCCAAGACTGGGAAACTCAGCAACTTACCTGATACATAGAAATAGAAAGAGAAAATTAGGCAAAATGAGGCAATAGAGGGACATAGTCCAAATGAAGAAACAAGATAAAACCCCAAAAGGACTAATGAAGTGGAGATAGATAACCTATCTAATAAGAGTTCAAGGTAATGATCATAAACATGACTGAAGAACTCAGGAGAGGAAAGGATGAAGAATACAAGATACTAGAAGTTTTCAACGAAGAGTTAGATAGTATGGAGAAAAATCAAATAGAGATGAAGAATATAATAACCAAAATGAAAAATAAACTAGTAGGAAATGAGCGTAGTTCAAAGGATGCAGAAGAACAGTTCAATAAGCTGAAAAGAAAAAAAAAAGATTAGTAGAAATCACTGAAGCTGAGCAGATAAAAGAAAGAAAACTAAAAAGAAACGAAGGCAGTTCAAGAGACCTCTGTGACAAAATCAAGCATATAGTATTTACATTATAGAGGTCCCAGAAAGAAAAGAGAGATAAAAGGGCAAAAATTATATTTGAAGACATAGAAGCTAAAAACTTCCTAACCTGAGAAAGGAAACATACAGGTATAGAAATCACAGAGAATCCCAAACGGGATTGACACAAAGAAGACCAAACTAACCTACATTTCAATTAATTGAAACAAATTAAAGATAAAAAAATATTAAAAGCAGCAAGATAAAAACATGCTATATATGAGGAAACTCCCTTATATCAGGCTGATCTACTTTTCAATAGATTCTACAGGTGAGAAAGAAGTGGCATAAAATCTTAAAATGATGAAAGGGAAAGCCCTACAACCAAGAATACTCTTCTTAAGAAAGCTTTCACACAGATTTTGTGGAAAATTGAAAGATTTAAGATGAGCAAATGAAAAATGAGTTTAGCATCACCACTCTAACTTTACAAGAACAGTTAGAGGAAATTATCTATGCAAGAAAGGAAAAGATCACAACTAGAAACATAAAAGTAGTGGGAAAAAAAGCTAATTGTTGAAGGCAGATATACAGTAAATGTGGTAAATCAACCGTGTACAAAGCCTACAGAAAGAATAATAGACAAAAGCAGTGAAAGTACTATATCAGAAGTAAGTACGTTATTGACACATAAAACAAAAAGACATGATATATATTAACTAAAATGGTAATTATGGAGGAAGGGGAGTAAAAATCAGGATTATTAAAATGTACTTGAAATAAGAAATCAGCAAGTTGAAACACACACACACATACATATCTGTAGATATACATTGCTATGACAAGCCTGAATAAAACTAAAGAGGCAAAAGATCTGTATTTGGAAAAACATAGACAATGTTGAAAGGAACTAAAAATGATACAAACACATAGAAAAAATATATTACATCCCCAGAGTGAGAGAATTAAATAACAATAACACTCAAGGCTATCCACAGATTCAATGCAATTCCTATCAAAATACTGATTGCACTTTACTCACAACCAGAAAGTTGTGAAAGTTGTTTGGAAACACAGAACACAAAATTCTAAAATTTGTTTGGAAACACAGAACACAAAATTCTAAAATTTGTTTGGAAACACAGAACAC
>CM035295.1:23912242-24039600 GCA_020226075.1 Hydropotes inermis
CACAAATAACCAAGGCAATCTTAAGAAAGAAACACAGATCTGGAGGTATCAGACTCCTAACTTCATATAAAAAAGATAAAGTAATCAAAACAGTATGGTACTAGCACCAAAACAGACATATCAATGAAATGGACTAGAAAGCCCAGACATAAACTTATGCACTTATAGTAAATTAATTATGACAAAGAGGGCATGAATATACAATGGGCAGAAGGCAATTTCTTCAGGAAATGGTGCCAGGAAAATGATATCTGTATGTAAAATTTAGTATGAAATTAGAACATTTTCTCACACGATTTACAAAAATAAACTCAAAATGGACTAAAGACTTAATAATAATTGAGACCCAAAATATCAAAAAATGTCTAGAAGAAAACATATGC
This sequence comes from Hydropotes inermis, assembly GCA_020226075.1. NCBI lineage: Eukaryota > Metazoa > Chordata > Mammalia > Artiodactyla > Cervidae > Hydropotes > Hydropotes inermis. Next base: position 23,912,626 of record CM035295.1, read on the forward strand.
AGAACAATCTTTGACAGAAATGGTAGTGATTTTTTTTTCTATCTGTTTTCTAAGGCAAAGGAAACAAACAAAAAAAAATGAACATATGGGACTTAATTTAGCTTAAAATGTACAGCAAAGGAATCCATCATTAAACAAAAGATAACCTACTGAATGGGAGAAACTATTTGTAAATGACAATGAGTACATATGGAGTACATACAGCTTAATATCCTAAAATACCAACCCAATTAAAAAATTGACAGAACTTGTAAACAGATATTTTTCTCAAGAAGATATGAAGAGGCCAACAAACTCATGATAAATATTTGACACCATTAATCATTGGAGAAATGCAAACTTAAATGACAATAAACCTGTCAGAATGGCTATCATCAAAAATACTACAAGTAAAAAAATTTGCAAGGATGTGGGGAAAAAATGAATATTATATATTGTTGTTGTGAGTGTAAATTGATGCACTTAAGGAAAACAGTATGGAGGTCCCTTAGAAAAAACAAAAACAAATATAAATATGGTCCAGAATTTCAATTACTGGGTATAGATCTGAAGAACACATGCATAATAATTTGAACAGATACATGTATCCTAATATTCATAGCAGTATTATTTACAGTTACAAAGATAGGAAAGCAGCTAAGTGATCATCAACAGATGAATAGATAAAGAATATTTATACATATATAATTATACATATGTATATACACACACACATACACAAAATTAAATAGTATTGATATTTCATCTTCAAAAAAGAATGAAAGTCTGATATTTGCAACAACACAGATGGACCTGAAGGATATATTGAAAAAAGTCAGAAAAAAGAAAGAAAATGGTGTTATCAATTTTATGTGAAATCCAAAAAGTAAAACAAATGAATGTAACAAAATATATAGTTTCTTCTGGATATATGCCCAAGAGTGAGATTGCTGGACCATATCATAGTTCTATTTTTAGTTTTTAAGGAATCTCCATACTGTTCTCCACAGTGGCTGTACCACTTTACACTCCTACAAACAGTATAGGAAGGTTTCTTTTTCTTCACATTTTCTCCAGCATTTATTATTTTGTACACTTTTTGATGATGGCCATTATGACTAGTGTGTGGTGATACCTCATTGTAGTTTTGATTTGCATTCACCTGAAGCAAAGAGCCAAGTTATTGGAAAAGACGCTGATGCATGGAAAGATTGAAGGCAAAAGGAAAAGGTAGCAGCATAGGAAGAGATGGTTAGTTAGCATCACTGACTCGATGGACACGAATTTGAGCAAACTCTGGGAGATAGTGATGGACACAGGAGCCTGGCATGCTGTAGTCCATGAGGTTACAAAGAGTTGAACAGGACTTAGAGACTGAACAACAACAACAAACAGTTAGTGATGTTTATCTTTTCATGTGTTTTTTGACCATCTGTCTGTCTTATTTGACCATCTGTCTGCTTAGATCTTGTACCCATTTTTTTTATAGAGTTTTTTGTTTTTTTGATATTGAACTGCATTCAGTGTTTGTATATTTTGGAGATTAACTCCTTCTTTAAAACAGACTCACAGATAAACAGAACAAACTGGAGATCTATTATCAGTGGGGAGGGAGGTAGGGATTAAGAATTAAAAACTACTATAAATAAAATAGATGAGATATAAATATATATTGTATAGTCCAGGGAATATGGTCAATATTTTATAATAAATTTAAATGGAATAATATTGAATGACTATGTTGTACACCTGAATCTAATATTATTAATCAATTATACTTCAATTTAAAAAAAAGGACAAATAGAACAAAACAGAAACAGAGTTATAGGGAATTTAAAGGTGATTTCTAAAGGGGAGGTGGATGATGGATGAGGAAAATAAAATTTAATAATATATTTAAACTATTTTATACGGGGCATTAATAAAACTAAAGTAATGCCCATCTTTTGATTTTGGGAACAAATCCAAAATAATATTTTGAAAGAAAATTTGAATAAAAACTTTGATTATAATACACTACATTAAGAAGACACCATTTGTGCATGACTTATGACTCATCAATGATCCCCATTTGTTAGTTTCAAATATTTTGCATAATATATACCTGTGCTTCTTATCAAGTAACTGGCACAACAATTTCCCAGGAAAGGGAATTAACATTGTGATAAAATTTCTTTCTTACTATAAAATTATTAAAAGATCATTTATATATACACACACTGCCAATATTTTAACAATGTAGATTTTTGTGGTAAGGTTTTGTGTATTATTTTTATATGGAGAATTAGATAGTTAAAACTGAAAGATTTAGGAAAAATAAACTATAAGTTGTGTGCAGGTTTATTTCTCGTCTTTTACTCTCATAATATGTAGTGAACATTTTACTCTGTATTTAAATATATCATTAATCATTTAGTTTATTTTCAATTTTTCATTAGTATCTAGAAATAATCTAAAATAAAATATAAAATTTTATATTTCATGAAAGAAATTGGCTTTGAATTCATATTTGAATGGGCAGGATAGATTGGATAAGTGGTCAAAATATAATTAGTTTTTCATAAGGAAACATTGTTAATAGGGACTACTATGCTAAGAAATAATAGAGGATACTTAATTTAGCCAGTAATACCAAATTAGCAAAATCAATAAAAGAAAAAGTCATATTAGACTATTTAGCAAAGTATCAAATAATATGTCCATATGTGTAAAAAGTAGGTTGCTCTGGTTATAATAGGAATTACTGGGAGTTGCTGTAAGGTGTGATGGATCTGAAAACCAGAGGAGCAAGCAAGACTTTTAAAGGTATTGGTTTTCTGTAGATGGAGATAAAGGAATATAGTTTTGGCAACACTATAGAGAAGTTGTATCTGTGTAGCCACAAATTTAGCACTAACACACACACACACACAAACTATACCAGTGATAAATACAGGAAGAATTAGCAGTCTTGACTGGTACAAAAATATGTGACATCTTTTAAGTATACACTCTGGTGGCTCAAAGGGTAAAGTGTCTACCTGCAATGTAGTAAACCCGGGCTCAATTCCTGGATAGGGAAGATCCCCTGGAGAAGGAAATAGCGACCCACTCCAGTACCCTTGCCTGGAAAATCCCATGGATGGAGAAGGCTGGTAGGCTACAGTCCATGGGGTCGCAAAGAGTCAGACACGACTGAGGACTTCACATTCTTTCTTTCTTTCTTTCACTTTCCATAAGGCCATTACCTTCACCAACCTATGATCACAAGAGTGATATGATTCCATGCATTCAGTATGCTTGGACAGAAATCTGAGTTAGAAATTGTACAATAACCATGTGCCTACAAACGCATAATAACAACAAACAGCCAGTGAACACAGAATTTAGAAGTTGAAATTCTCCTGTGCAGAGAGAAGCAGATATGAAGAAATGGAAGGAAAGAAGCTGCCTGATCATGATACTCTACCTGTCCCTACTATCAGTCCTTTCAAGGTCCAGCTAAATTTCCTCTTTTTTTGTAACATATATCCTTAAGAAAGATAACCTCTGCTTAGGGCTATATAAACTGGGCTTAGCATACTTCCAACCAAAAGAATATTCAAACTTTCAAACAGTATAGAGAAAATATGTTAGGGGTGTCTTAATTTGATGACATAAATGAATTCTTCCTAAATGTAAAGTGTAAATAATAAATTTAGTATTCCTAAATCTATCCAATTATCCATGAAATATAATAGGATTATAATTTGAAAGTATAGACAGTGAATACATTTTACATGAAACTGAGAACAGTGATTAATAAACAGAACAAGTGAATTATTCTGTGAACCATATAAGAAATGATACCCGACATTTAATCACAAAGCAGGGGTTGCTCAAAATCTCTTACTTGTGTTTTTCTGAATATTATTTGGATAAAAATAAGTAGCAACAAATGTTATTTTAATCATGAAGTACAATTCTTCAAGTGTAGGTGATTTCAACAAGTCTCAGATAACTTATGAGGTTCATGTGGGTTTAAAAATGACTGTCAGAGACATTGTAATGATAATAGGAGCTAATATTCAACCACTTGACCTCTTGATACTATGTAAAAAGTTGCAAAAGAAAGTTTTGCAATATAGTTAACTTTCATAAAAAATCTACAAATCAAATTTTACTGTTAGTCACCTTCAGCAGAAGACATTGAGGAACAAGGAAGTTTGAGAAACTGATCAGCTAAACAGAAGTAGCAAGTTATTCAGTCTGAGTTCAAAATTAGAACCCCTGCCTCCCAAGTCCGACTTTTAAAATCCTTAGGCTGTATCTCTTCCTTGATAAAGAAAATAGTGTAACAGTAAGATCACTGAGTCTAGAGTTAGAACACTTAAATTTCTGTTCTTAATTCTGCTAATTATTATCTCTGGGTCTCTAGCAGATAACTTAATCTCTCTGATTTAATTTTCTTAATCTGTATACTAGAAACAAGAATTGACCTCTTGAGAATCAAATTGTGACAATATAAGTATAAAGTGTTATATAAGAGAAAGTTTTATAAAAAGTCTCGTGTTTCCTTTGAAACATCCTAGGTTGTGCCATAGTGTTTAAAATATACAATCTTTACAAATACTGATTTGATTATAAAGACTGTGTTGAAGCAGAGAAAATACACAGCTTTAGCCCAGTTGACAGAAATAAATTTTGTGCCACAAACAGAAAAAGAAAACTAAAAGAGAAAAAAAGTAATTTTTGAGACAACATGTAGAACTGCTATATTGGATAATTTAAAATACAGGGCAAAAGAAGAACTTGTACTGATCATTCTCAAACATTTCTAAAAGATTGAAGAGGAAGAAATACTCCCAAAGTCATACTATAAAGCTATTATCAGCTTGATGCCAAAACCAGATAAAGACAATACTAAAAAGGAAAGTTACTAGCCAATATCTTTGAAGAATATAGATTCCAACATTCTCAAGAAATATTAGCAGACCAAATACAGCAACATGTAAAAAAATTATACATGCTTAGTCGCTTCAGTTGTGTCTGACCCTGAGACCCTACGGACTGTAGCCCACCAGTCCATGGGATTCTCCAGGCAAGAATACTGGAGTGGGTTGCCATGCCCTTCACCACAGTCAAGCTGGATTATCCCAGGATCACAAGGATAGTTCAACATATACAAATCAATGTGATTCTCCACATCAATAAAGTTCAGTTCAGTTCAGCCACTCAGTTGTGTCTAACTCCTTGTGACCCTATAGACAGCAGCATGCCAGGCCTCCCTGTCCATCATCAACTCCTGAGCTTCCTCAAACTCATGTTCATCAAGTCAGTGATGCCATCCAACCATCTCAGCCTTTGCCATCCCCTTCAACTCCCACCTTCAATCTTTCCCAGCATCAGGATGTTTTCAAATGAGTCAGCTCTTCCCATCAGGTGGCCAAACTACTGGAGTTTCAGCATCAGTCCTTCCAATGAACACTCAGGCCTGATCTCCTTTAGGATGGACTGGTTGGATCTCCTTGCAGTCTGAGGGACTATCAAGAGTCTTCTCCAACAACAGAGTTCAAAAGCATCAATTCTTTGATGCTCAACTTTCTTTGTAGTCCAACTCTCACATCCACACATGACTACTGGAAAAGCCATAGCCTTGACTAGATGGAACTTTGTTGGCAAAGTAATGTCTCTGCTTTTTAATATGCTGTCTAGGTTGGTCATCTTTACTTCATTAAAAGGAGTAAGCATCTTTTAATTCCATGGCTGAAATCACCATCTGCAGTGATTTTGGAGCCCAAACAAATAAAGTCAGTCACTGTTTCCCCATCCATTTTCCATGAAGTGGATCATTTTCCATGATCTTAGTTTTCTGAATGTTGGGCTTTAAGCTAACTTTTTCACTATCCTCTTTCACTTTCATCAAGAAGCTCTTTAGTTCTTCTTCACTTTCTGCCATAATGGTGGTATCATCTGCATATCTGAGGTTATTGATATTTCTCCAGCAATCTTGATTCCAGCTTGTGCTTCATCCAGCCCAGAGTTTCTCATGATGTACTCTGCATACAAGTTAAATAAGCAGGATGACAATATTCAGCCTTGAGGAACTCCTTTCCCTATTTGGAACCAGTCTGTTGTTCCATGTCCAGTTCTAACTGTTGCTTCCTGATCTGCATACAGATTTCTTGATTCTCCACATGAAGAAAAGAAAAGAAAAATGCATCAGTATCTCAATAGATGCAGAAAAAGTGTTTGAAAAATTCAACATCTATTTATGGTAAAAACTCCTACCAAAGTGGGTATAGAGAGAGCATATCTTAACGTAATGCAAGCCATTCATGACAAACCCACAGCTAATATAATACTCAAGGGTGAAAGTTAAAAGGATGTTCACTCTTATCACTCCTATTAAACATAGAATTGGATGTGCTAGCCATAGCTCATACCAAAAAAAAAAAAAAAAAAAAAAGGTGTGCAAATTAGAAGAAACAAGATATAATTGTCATTATATGCAAATTACATGATAATGTACAGAGAAAACCCTAAAAACTCCACACAAAATTAGTGTAACTGATTAATGAATTCAACAAGGTGGCAGGATACATGATTAACATATAGAAATCTGTTGCATTTCTTTATGCTAACAAGGAAGTATCAGAAAAGGAAAATAAAAATAATAATAATAATAAATCCTTTTAAATCACATCTATCTATCTATCTACATACATACACACTTAGGTATAAACCTGACCAATAAGTGAAATATTTATATGTTTAGAACTATAAAACAATGATAAAGGAAATAGAAAATTATCCAAACAAATGAAAAGATGTTCTATGCTCTTAAAATGAATTAATACTGCTAAAATAAGCATGCTCCCCAAAGCAATCAACAGATTTAATGTGATTGCTATAAAATTACCCATGATGGTTTTCGCAAATCTAGAACAAATAATCCTATCATTTGTATGAAACCATAAAAGACTCAGAATTGTTTGATAATTGTTCTTTTGGTAAAATAATAAAGCAGGAGGCATAGCCTTCCCAGATTTCATGTAATACTACATTACTGCAAAGGTGCAGTAACCAAAAAACAGACACACACATCAATGAAAAGAAATAAAGAGTCCAGAAATAAACCCACACACCTACAGTCAATTAATCCTCGACAAAGAAGACAAGAATGTGCAACAGAGACAGTCTCTTCAGCAAGTGATATTTGGGAAGTTTGACAGCCTTAAGTCAAAGAAGCTAGAACACACCCTCACATTATAACCAAAAATAAAATGGCATAAACTTTTAACCATAAAACATGGCACTAAAAACTCCTAGAAGAGAACATAGGCAGTACATTCTCAAACACACATTCTACCAATGTTTTCTTAGGTCAGTCTTCCAAGGCAACAAAAGTAAAAGCAAAAAAGGATTAATCAAACCTATAAGCTTTAGGACAGCAGAGAAAACCATAAACAAAACAAAAAGACAACCTATGGACAGAAAATATTTGACAACAATATGGCTGACAAGGGCTTAATTTCTCAACTACACAAAAAGCTCATACAATGCAATAACAAAAAATCAAATAACCCCATCAAATATGGGCAGATGACCTAAATAGACATTTCTTCAAAGATGTACATTTGTCCATAGGCACATAAAAAGATGCTCAATATAATTAACCACTAGAGAATATAAGCTATGACAAACCTAGGCAGCATTTTAAAAAGCAAAGACATTACTTTGCTGACAAAGGTCTATATGGTCAAAGCTATGGTTTTTCCAGTAGTCATGTATGCATTTGAGAGTTGGACCATAGAGAAGGCTGATTGCTGAAGAACTGATGCTTTTGAATTGTGGTGTTGGAGAAGATTCTTAAGGGTTCCTTTTACTGCAAGGAGATCCAACCAGTACATCCTAAGGGAAATCAGTCCTGAATATTCATTGGAAAGACTAATGTTGAAGTGAAACTCCAATATTTTGGCCACCTTATGTAAAGAACTCACTCATTGGAAAAAGCCCTGATGCTGGGAAAGATTGATGGCAGAAGAAGAAGGAGATGAAAGTGGATGAGATATTTGGATAGCATCACCAGCTCAGTGGACATGAGTTTCAGCAAGACCTGGGATATGGTGAGAGACAGGGAATCCGGGTGTGCAGCAGTCCATGGGGTTGCAAAGAGTCAGATATGATAGAGCAACTGAACAACAACCAAAGAGAATACAAATCAAACTACAATGGAGGTATTACCTCACACCAGTTAGAATAGCCATCATTAAAATGTATACAAGTAACCAATGCTGGAGAAGATGTGGAGAAAAGCAAATCTTCCTACACAGTTTATGAGAATATAATATGATGCAGCCACTGTGGAAAAAGTAGTAGGGAGGTTCTTAAAAAAATTAAAACTAGAGTTACCCTATGATTCAGCAAACCCAATCCTAGGCATATATCCAGAGAACATTCTAATTAGAAAAGACACTTGCACCACATTGTTCATAGTGGTGATATTTATAATAGCCAAGACATAGAAGCAAACTAAATGTCCATAAACAGGTGAGTTAATGGTTAAGATATGATATATTATACACACAGATACAATGGAATACTACTCAACCATAAAACAGAATAAAATGCCATTTACAGCAATATGGATGGACCTGCAGATTATCATACTAAGTGAAATAAGTAAGATAAGGAGAGACAACCACCATATGATATCACTTACATGCAGAATCTAAACTATGACACAAATGAATTAATTGCAGAACAGAAACAGACTAAGACATATAAAATAAATTTATGGTTGCAAAAGGGGAAAAGGGGTGGGAGAGGATAAATACATTAATTAATTAAAAAGTTATGAATCTGGGTTTAGCAGATACAAACTACTACATATAAAATAAAATAAACAGCAAACTCTTCCTGAATAGCGCAGAGGACTATAGTCAATATTCTGTAATAAAGCATAACAAATGAGAATATGAAAAAGTATATATGTGAAAAAATATGTGTATATATATATATATGCAAAAAACTGTTTATGTGTAGCCTGCCAGGCTCCTCTGTCCATGGAATTCTCCAGACAAGAATACTGGAGTGGGTTGCCATTTCCTATTCCACGGGATCTTCCTGACCCAGGGATTAAACTCACGTTGTCTCCTGAAGCTTCTGAATTGGCAGGTGAAATCTTTACCTGAGCCACTTGGGATGTTAATACACACACACACACACACGCGCACACACACACACACACACACACACACACACACATAACTGAGTCACATTGTTGTACAGCAGGAAGTACCACAACCTTGAAAATCAATTAAGCCTCAATAAAATAAAAATAAATAATAAAATAATAGGAGCACATATATGTAATTTAAAGAAACTTAAATTTTAGATGCTTGCAAAATATGAGTGAAGCTTCTTGGAGAAATTGATATTGGAGATGGATTTTAAGGCATCAGTGTATTACTAGAATATATCTGCCTAAACTTTTATTTGTCTTCTATTTCTATCAGATAAATTTCCACAAACTTTATGGCATTAAAAATACACCTTTATTATCTCAAAGTTTCCTGGATCAGGATTCCAAATATGTGTTAACTGGGTCTTATGCTCAGGGTATCACCACACTGAGACAAAGGTCTTGACCAGGGCTGCAATCTGAAATGAAGTTGGCATTCTATTCCATTCTTAGTAGTTGTTGAATTTCTTAAATCTATATAACTGGAAATGTCCATAACTAAACCTTGCCCTGTCCATATGACCATCTCTATGTGGGAATTTGTTTCTTTAAGGAAAACAGCAGAACTTTGCTTCTGTTCCTTTTCATTTTAAGGATTTATCTGATTAATTCAAGCCTATCTAGGATTGTTTCCTTTTTGATTAACACAAAGCCCACTGATTAGGGAATTTAGCTACATCTGAAAAATACTATTTTACCATAATATGTAACATAATCATGAGAGTGATATTATATTCATAGGTTCCACACTCATCTAAGGGGAAAGGATTATACAAGGATATCAGGGATCAGGGTTCGTCTTAGCATTCTATCACCAGAGAATCAGTATTCTTTCATTCTCTTTTTTCTGATTTCTCTGAAAACACGAGTGAAGATAATAGATCATGAGCAAAGAAATCAAATTATTTCAGTAAATAAGAGAAGTCTTCATCTTATGTGAAGCTTATATAATGAGGCAATTATAAAATCACAAATAATTTTAATTTTGTTTTCTAATCTACCTACAGTGTGATATTTTAATAAATTTTATTTGCAAAGGACATCATAAAATTTTCAACAAATTATTGGCATTACATAAGAAAAACTAAGTCTTGGGTTTTGGACATTTTTAATACATTAAAGTATGGTTTAAAAAGACCTTGAACTGATAATTGGAAAACATTCTATGAAATGTGATTTGTGCATTCAATGAGGAAACTCAATTAAGAAACAGGTGAATTTGTATCATTTAAAATATATTTGTTACTTGAATGAAAATTTCAAAAGAAATTAAATAAATGCTCTGAATTAAGCCATGAGTTTTTAAACTTTTTAAAACTGATTCCAGGACTATATTTATAAAGATGACACTTTGAGTTGACAAAATATTAAAGGAAAGCTACATAGCAAACCTCTTGACAAAAGAAAAAATTAAAAATAAAAGTAAAAAATTACATACATGGATATATAAGCAAACAAGGATAGAACTATTAAAGAAAGGAAATATTAAAATACTTTGATGCCTTATGTTATAATGGTTGCTGGAAAATATAGAATACTCTAGGAAAACATGAGCAGCACTTAATACCCACCAAATATGATTCTATTAAAAAATATAACTACAAAATTCTGAGTATCTCACCATTATCATCAATTTGGACAAAGAAACAATGTGGGAAAAGATAAATAGTACACCCCAAATTTCTGCTTGCCACCATGAATATAACAAGAACTAAAATATAATTTTTATTATTGTGTATGCCTAAAATGTATATAATGTACTATCACAACACTGCAACATAATTATATAATTATATTTACAATTTTCCCCTTCATGTATCACTCTCTTGTCATGGCGAAGGAACTGGCTTAAGGCAGCAGTTATGAGCTATGCTGTGCAGGGCCACCCAAGGTGAACAGGTCATATTGGAGAGTTCTGACGTGATCCACTGGAGGAGCGAATGATGAACCACTCCAGTGTACTTGCCATGAGAATCCTAGGAACTGTATAAAAAGTCAAAAGAATGACACCAAAAGATAAGTCTTTCCAGTCAAAAGGTCCAATGTGCTACTGGGGACGAGCTGAGGACAACTACTAATAGCTCCAGAAAGCATAAAGTGACTGGGCCAAAGCGGAAACTATGATAGGTTGTGGATGTGCTTGGTGATGAAAGTAAAATCTGCTGCTGTAAAGAAGAGTATTGCATCAGTTCAGTTCAGTTCAGTCGCTCAGTCATGTCCGACTCTTTGCGACCCCATTAATCGTAGCATACCAGGCCTCTTCACCCCATCACCAACTCCTAGAGTCCACCCAAACCCATGTCCATTGAGTCAGTGATGCCATCCAACCATCTCATCCTCTGTTGTCCCCTTCTACTCCTGCCCTCAATTTTCCCCAGCATCAGGATCTTTTCAAATGAGTCAGAACTAGGCATCAGGTGGCCAAAGTATCAGAGGTTCAGCTTCAACATCAGTCCTTCCAGTGAACACCCAGGACTAATCTTCTTTAGGATGGACTGGTTGGATCTCCTTGCAGTCCAAGGGACTCTCAAGAGTCTTCTCCAACTCTACAGTGCAAAAGCATCAATTCTTCTGCGCTCAGCTTTCTTTATTGTCCAACTCTCACATTCATACATCACCACTGGAAAAACCATAGCCTTGACTTGACGGACCTTTGTTGGCAAAGTAATGTCTCTACTTTTTAATATGCTATCTAGGTTGGTCATAACTTTCCTGCCAAGGAGTAAGCGTCTTTTAATTTCATGGCTGCAGTCACCATCTGCAGTGATTTGGAGCCCTAAAAAATAAAGTCAGCCACGGTTTCCAGTATTTCCCCATCTGCTTGCCATGAAGTGATGGGATTGGATGTCATGATCTTAGTTTTCTGAATGTTGAGCTATAAGCGAACTTTTTCACTCTCCTCTTTCACTTTTATCAAGAGGCTCTTTAGTTCTTCTTCACTTTATGCCATAAGGGTGGTGTCATCTGCATATCTGAGGTTATTGATATTTCTCCTGGCAATCTTGATTCCAGCTTGTGCTTCCTCCAGCCTAGCATTTCTCATGATGTACTCTGCATATAAGTTAAATAAGCAGGTTGACAATATACAACCTCAATGCACTCCTTTTCCTATTTGGAACCAGCCTGTTGTTCCATGTCCAGTTCTAATGTCACTTCCTGACTTGCATACAGATTTCTCATAGGAACCTAAAATGTTAGGTTCATGAATCAAGGTATATTGGACAAGGTTAAGCAAGAGATGATAAGATCACATTTTAGGAATCATGAACTAAAGTGGATGGGAATGGGTGATTTTAAATCAGATGACCATTATATCTACCACTGAGGGCAAGAGGCCCATAGAAGAAATGGAGTAGCCCTCATAATCAGCAAAAGAGTTCTAAATACAGTACTTGGGTGCAACCTCAAAACAACAGAATGATCTTGGTTTATTTCCAAGGGAAACCATTCAACATCACAGTAATCCAAGTATATGTCCCTACCCCTCATGCCGAAGAAGCTGAAGTTGACTGGTACTATGAAGACCTAGAAGAACACCTAGAATGGACACACACACACACATACACACACACACACACATACACACCTATGATGTTCTATTCATCATGGAGGATTAAAAAACAAGAGAAAGAAATCAAGACATACCTGAGTAACAGGTGAGTTTGGCCTTGTGTACAAAATGAATCAGGGAAAAGATGAACAGAATTGTACCAAGAGAACACCCTGGTCATAGCAAACACTGTTTTCAATGGCACAAGAGATGATTTTACACAAGGACATCACCAAATGGTCAATAATGAAATCATATTGGTTACATTCTTTGTAGCCAAAGATGGAGAATCTGCATACACTCAGCAAAGTCTATACTTAGAGCTGTCTGTATTTCATATCATCAGCTCCTCCTAGCAAAATACAGGCTTAAACTAAAGAAAGCAGGAAAAACCACTAGGAGAGTCAGATAAAACTTGAATCAAATCCTCTATGCATATACATTGGAGATGACAAATGGATTCAAGGAATTAGATCTAGTAAACAGAGCCAGTTTCTGCTTCATTGACTACACTAAAGCCTTTGACTGTCTAGATAACAATGAACTGTGGAAAATTCTTAAAGAGATGGGAATATCAGACCACCTTACCTGTTTCCTGCAAAACCTGTATGCAAGTCAAGAAGCAACAGTTGGAACCAGACATGAAACAACAGACTAGTTTAAAATTGGAAAAGGAGTACATCAAGGATATATATTGTCAGCCTGCTTATTAAACTTATATGCAGGGTACATCATGTGAAATGCCAGGGTGGATGAAGTACAAACTGGAATCAAGATTACTAGAAGAGATATCAATAAGCTGAGATATGCAGATAACACCACCCTTATGGCAGAAAGCAAAGAAAAACTAAAGAGCCTCTTGATGAAGGTGAAAGAGGAAAGTGAAAACACTGGCTTAAAACTCAACATTAAAAAAGAAAGATAGCATTAGTCCTATCACTTCATGCAAACAGATGAGGAAACAATGGAAACAGTGGGAGACTTTATTTTCTTGGGCCCCAAATCACTGCAGATGGTGACTGCAATCATGAAATTAAAAGAGGCTTGCTCCTAGGAAGAAAAGATATGACCACCTAGACAGCATATTAAAAAGCAGACATTATTTTGCCAACAAACATCCATATAGTCAAAGCTATGGTTTTTCCAATAGTCATGTATGGATGGGAGAAATACCAATGACCAAAGATATGTGGATGACACCACCCTTATGGCAGAAAGTGAAGAACTAAAGAGCCTCTTGATGAAAGTGAAAGAGGAGAGTGAAAAAGTTGGCTTAAAGCTCAACATTCAGAAAACTAAGATCGTGGTGTCTGGTCCCATTACTTCATGGCAAATGGATGGGGAAACAGTGGCAGACTTTATTTTGGGGGGCTCCAAAATCACTGCAGATGGTAACTGCAGCCATGAAATTAAAAGATGCTTACTCCTTGGAAGAAAAGGTATGACCAACCTAGACAGCATATTAAAAATCAGAAACATTACTTTACCATCAAAAGTCTGTCTAGTCATGGCTACAGTTTTTCTAGTAGTCATGCGTGGATGTGAGAGTTGGGCTATAAAGAAAACTGAGTGCCAAAGAGTTGATGCTTTTGAGCTGTGCTGTTGGAGAAGACTCTTGAGAGGCCCTTGGACTGCAAGGAGATCCTACCAGTCCATGCTAAAGGAGATCAGTCCTGGGTGTTCATTGGAAGTATTGATATTGAAGCTGAAACTTCACTACTTTGGCCACCTGATGTGAAGAGATGACTCATTGAAGAGACCCTGATGCTGGAAAAGATTGCAGGTGGGAGAAGAAGGGGATGACAGACGACGAGATGGTTGGATGGCATCACTGACTCAATGGACATGGGTTTACATAGACTCCAGGAGTTGGTGATAGACAGGGAGGACTGGCGTGCCACAGTCCATGAAGTCATAAATAGTTAGATAAGACTGAGCAACTGAACTGAACTGATGTATGGATGTGAGAGTTGGACAGTAAAAAAGCTGAGCACGGAAGAACTGATGCTTTTGAACTGTGGTGTTGGAGAAGATTCTTGAGTGTCCTTTAGACTTCATGGAGATCCAACTAGCCAATTCTAAAGAAATTCAATTCTGAATATTCATTGGAAGGACTATGCTGAAGCTGAACCTCCAATACTTTGGCCACCTGATGTGAAGATCTGACTCACTAGAAAAGACTCCGATGCTGGGAAAGATTGTAGACAGGAGGAGAAGGGGATTAGAGAGAACAAGAGGTTGGATGGTATCATCAACTCAATGGACATGAGTTTGTGCAATCCCAGGAGGTGCTTACAGGAAAGCCTGGTGTGCTGCAGTCCATGGGGTCACAAAAAGAATTGGACATAACTGAGCATCTAAACAACAACTAAACAGAGTGCCTGAAGAACTATGGACAAAGGTCCATAACATTGTACAGGAGGCAGAGGATAAAATCATAAAGAAAAATAAATGCAAGAAGGCAAAGTGGCTGTCTGAGAAGGCTTTACAAATAGTTGAGGAAAGAAGAGAAGCAAAAGGCAAGGGAGAAAAGGAAAGATACACCCAACAAAATTTTAGAGTTTCAGAGAACAAGAAGGTCTTATTCAATGATCAGTGCAAAGAAACAGAGGAAAGCAATGGAAGTGGAAAGACTAGAGTTCTCTTCACGAAAATTTAAAATGTCAAAGTGATATTTAATCCAAAGATGAACACAATAAAGACAGAAACAGTAAAGACCTAATAGAAGCAGAAGAGATCAAGGAGAGATGGCAAGAATACCCAGAAGAACTGTACAAAAATGATCTTAATGTCCCAGATAATCATGATGGTGTGGTCACTTGTCCAGAGCCAGATATCCTGGAGTGTGAAGCCAAGGGGCCTTAGGAGGCACTGAAGCCAATAAAGTTAGTGGAAGTTATGGATTTCCTGTTGAGCTATTTAGAATCCTAAAAGATGATGCTATTAAAGTGCTGCACTCAATATGTCAGCAAATTTGTAAAAACCCAGCAGTGGCCACAGGACTGGAAAAGGCCAATCCTCTTCCCAGTTCTTAGGAAAGGCAGTACTAAAGACTGTTCAAACCACTGGATAATTATACTTACCCCCATGCTAGTAAGATTATGCTCAAAATCCTTCAAGCTATACTTTAGCATTATGTGAACTGAGAATTTCCAGATATTCAAGCTGCATTTTGAAAAGGTAGAGGAACCAGAGATCAACCACCTACATTCACAGAATCATAGAGAAAGCAATGGAATTCCAGGAAAACATCTACCTCTGTGTCATTGACTACACTAAAGCTTTTGACTGTGTGGATCATAACAAACTGTGGAAAACTCTTAAAATTATGGGACTATCAGGCCATCTTACCTGTCTCCTTAGAAACCTTATGCAGTCCAAGAAGCAACAGTTAGAACCCTGTATGGAACAACTAACTGGCTCAGGATTGAGAAAGGAGTACAAGTCTGTTGATTGTTACCCCGTATGTTGAACTTATACACAGAGCACATCATGTGAAATGCTGGGCTTGGTGAGTTGCAAGCTGGAATTAAGATTGCTGGGAGAAATATCAACAATTTCAGGTATGTGAGTGATACCATTCTAATGGCAGAAAGCAAAGAGGAACTAAAGAGTTTTTTGATAAGTGGGAAGGAGGAGAGTAAAAAAAAAAAACAGCTTAAAACAGTGTTTAAAAAGAGAGAGAGAGACTAAGATCATGGCATCATGTCCCATCATTTTATGGCCAATAGAAGAGGAAAATGTGGAAACAGTGATTTTCCTCTTCTTAGGCTCTAAAATCACTGCAGAGGGTGACTGCAACCATGAAATTAGAACACAATTACTTCTTGGCAGGAAAGTTTTGACAAGTTTAGATAGTGTGTTAAAAGGCAAAGATATCACTTTACTGACAAAGGTTCATATAGGCTATGATATTTCCAGTAGCTGCATACAGATGTGAGAGCTGGATCACAAAGAAGGCAGAGGGCCAAAGCATTGATGCTTTTGAACTGTGGAGCTGGAGGAGACTCTTGAGAGTCCCTTGGACTGCAAGGAAATCAAATTCCTCAATCCTAGAGGAAATCAACCCTGAATATTCAGTGGAAGCTGAAGCTAAGTTCCAATATTTTTGCCACCTGACACAAACAACTGACTCATTGGAAAAGACTCTGATGCTGAGAAAAATCGAAGGCAGAAGGAGAGGAGGCCAACAGAGGTGAGATGGTTGGGTAGCAGCACTGATTCAATGGACATGAACTTGGGCAAACTCTGGGAGATGGTGAGGGACAAGGAAGCCTGTTATTTTGCAGTCTAGGGTCATGAAGAGTTGGACACTACCTGATGACTGAAAAGCATCAATTCTTCTAGAAAGAGATTTTTTTTTTTAAAGGACAGTTTACCAATTACCCTTATGAATCAAAATTCTATTACTTTCAATAATGAATAGATTTAAAAAAATTAAAACTAAAGGGAAAACAAATATGACAGAACTCACAGGGAAGTAAGTTACCAGGTAGCCTGAGGAAAAAGAATGCTATCATTTCCTCACACCATTATGGCTTAATAAACAATTGCTTCAAACAAAGATGCTAGTCATCATGTACCTGCTGCACTTTTAAATGAGGTGTAGGTTTTATGGAGAGATTTAATGATAAAGGAAAAATAATTCATTGAAATTGACAGTATTTCTAAATCAGAGATACTGGGAATTCCTAGTAAGTAAGAAAATAATCTAACTGAACAGAGACACAGAATATCTTTGAATAGGTGGAATGAAACCTGGTATAGGAATTTAAACAAAACTGCATAAAAGAGAATAATGTTTATATCCAACAAAATGACTATTCACATATTTTCTCCTACAACATACATACTGATACATCAAGAATCTAGTGAATTTGATTCTGTAATGTCACACAATAGAAAAACCAAAACAGAAATTCAATGTTCTGCTTCAAATAAAGAACTGAAGGTAGAAATAACAAATTTTAGGTATGAGAGACATGTGTTCTATAGGAATTCTGCAACTTTAGATCAGTGGAAATCAAGAGAGAGACCTTTTTATATATGACTAAAAGTAAAGACAAATATGGTAACCAAAAACTACTGAGGATAAAAGCATATGATGTGAATGGACACACACACACACACACACATACAACAATAGAGTCATTTTACAATGCTCTTCTTCACCATCAGTTCAGTTCAGTTCAGTCACTCAGTCGTGTCCAACTCTTTGCGACCCCATGAATCGCAGCACACCAGGCCTCCCTGTCCATCACAAACTCCCGGAGTTTACTCAAACTTATGCCCATCGAGTCGTTGATGCCATCCAGCCATCTCATCCTCTGTCATCCCCTTCTCCTCCTGCCCTCAATCCCTCCCAGCATCAGGGTCTTTTCCAATGAGTCAACTCTTCGCATGAGGTGGCCAAAGTATTGGAGTTTCAGCTTCAGCATCAGTCTTTCCAATGAACACCCAGGACTGATCTCCTTTAGGGTGGACTGGTTGAGTCTCCTTGCAGTCCAAGGGACTCTCAAGAGTCTTCTCTAACACCACAGTTCAAAAGCATCAATTTTTCAGTGCTCAGCTTTCTTCACAGTCCAACTTTCACATCCATACATGACCACTGGAAAAACCATAACCTTGACTAGACAGACCTTTGTTGGCAAAGTAATGTCTCTGCTTTTTAATATGCTATCCAGTTTGGTCATAACTTTCCTTCCAAGGAGTAAGCGTCTTTTAATTTCATGGCTGCAGTCACCATCCACAGTGATTTTGGAGCCCCCCAAAATAAAGTCAGGCACTGTTTCCACTGTCTCCCCATCTATTTTCCATGAGGTGATGGGACCAGATGCCATGATCTTAGTTTTCTGAATGTTAAGCTTTAAGCCAACTTTTTCACTCTCCTCTTTCACTTTCATCAAGAGGCTTTTTAGCTCCTCTTCACTCTCTGCCATAAGGGTGGTGTCATCTGCATATCTGAGGTTATTGATATTTCTCCCAGCAATCTTGATTCCAGTTTGTGGTTCTTCCAGCCCAGCATTTCTCATGATGTACTCTGCATGTAAGTTAAATAAGCAGTGTGACAATATACAGCCTTGATGTACTCCTTTTCCTATTTGGAACAAGTCTGCAGTTCCATGTCCAGTTCTAACCATTGCTTCCTGACCTGCGTATAGGTTTCTCAAGAGGCAGGTCAAGTGGTCTGATATTCACATCTCTTTCAGAATTTTCCACAGTTTATTATGATCCACCCAGTCAAAGGCTTTGGCGTAGTCAATAAGCAGAAATAGATGTTTTTCTGGAGCTCTCTTGCTTTTTCGATGATCCTGGGGATATTGGCAATTTGATCTCTGGTTTCTCTGCCTTTTCTAAAACCAGCTTGAACATCTAACCCTTATGACTATACACTGGAAGTGAGAAATAGATTTAAGGGGTTAGATCTAATAGACAGAGTGCCTGATGAACTTCTTCACCATAGAAAGTTTTAAATGACAAAATAAAGTAAAACATAAATGTTAAGACAACTAAATAGAGATTCAATGAAGATTTCAAGCTTTAAAAAAGGCATTCAAAGGGTATTAATATAGAATTGTTAAAGAAAATATAAATAGCAATAATTCGACCAAACATAGCTTAAAATCAAACTAGTAACATGGAGAATATTGTTCAAATTGCTTTAGAAATTTAGAGAAAAAAATAGAGAAGTTTGTACATATAAAAGGTAATACAAATCAATAAATGTAAAACTTTTACTGTTTTAGGAAACTTGGAATTGAACAGATTTTCCTTTCTAAATGGAGAAATTGTTTTTAACAAAAAGAATTTATTTTCAAATTGAAAGAATTGATAAAATCTATTACTATCAGGCAAAATTGTTCAACATCAAACAATAAAACAGAAATTTGATTTAGGTCATGACAGAGTAAGTTACATGATTAAATGATAGCCTTTTTACATAGATAATAATTATATGACACCACAGTTCCTAGACACTGGCTGTTAATACAAGACACATCTCTAAAATAAGTGCCTTAAGACAGTTTAGCATCTGTGTGGGGCAATTTTCCAACTGCAGTGGGTACAGGTAAAGCACTGTTTTTTGTTGTTGTTGTTGTTTGTTTGTTTGATTTTAACTGAAGGGTCAGATATCAGAGTGTGGGAGTTCTAACACTACTGGAATATGTGAGAATGACCAGAGGAGAGAAAAACTCATAAATGTAGGCTCTACAAGTCTGTGTGGCAGCACCTGATGGGTCTCTGGCTAAGGGTTTGGTTACAAATGCAAATGGAAAACATCATGAGGTGAATTAGATGCAGATGTTATGGGCCTGAGAGGAAACAAGTGTTAGAATGTTGAAAACACACAACACAAAACCAAGCAAATTGAAAGCAGAAATAGGCATAGTTATAGACTTTTGGTAACACTGGGATTAAATGACCAAATTATTAATTACTTTTATATGCTAAGTTGCTTCAGTCATGTCTGACTCTGCACGACCCTGTGGACTGTAGCCCCCCAGGCTCCTCTGCCCCTGGGATTCTCCAGGCAAGAATACTGGAGTGGGTTGCCATGCACACCTCCAGGGGCTCTTCCTGACTCAGGGATCAACCCTGCATTTCTTATATCTGCTACACTGGCAGGTGGGTTCTTTACTTCTATGCCAATATCATCACATGATTTTTATATAGTTGACAGGATAATAGTACATATAACATCTTCAGAATGAGCACATGGAACATTCACCAAGACATTTATAATAGCATAAAACTCCATATATACAAATTTTACAAGATTTAAATTATGCAAAGCATATTATTTATTAGAGATGATTCAATCCGGTAACATTAAGGTATTTTTTAAAACCCTCAAATTTATGGAAGAGAACATACACTTAAATAACTAGAATTCAAAGAAGAACTCACAGTAGATGTATATTTTAAAATGAATGGTATTACAACATAGTATATCAAAATTTGTGAGATAGAGTTAACCAGGGAAAAGTAAATTTATAGTTTTAAATGATTATATGAAAAAGAAAAGCTTAAAAACAAAATTCTTACTTTCAATTCTGGCAATATTGCTGTCACTTTCGCTAATTCTTTTGTTCACTAGAAAATTGGACGAGATACATGAAACTTATTTTCTTACTTGGACCACAGGTGGTTTGTGAATGTGATGCAAGAAGAAGGAGGCAAATGAGCTGTGCACAATGAACACCTCGGTATTCTCTGGAGGCATCTTCCAGAATTAAGCATAAGAGAAGGGAATCCAAGAAGAGCATAGTAGTGTTACTGAGTGAACAAGGAAGGGAGCAGAATGGGTTAAGGCTTAGTTAGCTGGAACTGGGGGAGCAGAGAATCAACAGGAGGAGACTATGACAGAAACATAGCTCTGAAAATAGTCATGAGATATCCTAGGGCCTTTGCTACATACAAGCTGATCACGGGCATGGTAAAACACTATACGACCTGGTATACATGTTCTAGGAAGTTATAAACTAAGCAATTTACAGATTTCACATGTTACAATCAAAATTCAAATTCCAACCAGCCAAAGTCAAATCCTGATTTAATATACAGGGTATTTAGTAGACTCTCCAGAATGTTCTTGCATCAATAATTGAGCTAAAGTATCTTTATAAGACAGTAAAGTGCCACCTTAAGAAAACTTTTCAAAAGGAATTGGAAATAAAATTGATGTGCACGTTTCTTACATACCTACTTCAAAACAAATTCAAATATTTCATTAAAGGAAGATAACAAAATCCCATATTCAACAATGAAACTTCCTTTATACTCAATAAGTCAAAGATTACTCAACATTCAAAGAAACAGATTAAGAACCTCATCCAGGCAGTAGAACTATCCATCATTAGGAAAAGATAGATCTAGAAATGACAGGAAAGAATTTCTCTGACAAAGCTTTTTAAAGCCATATTATACATAGCTGAAAGATTTAAGAGAAAACATGAACAAAATGTGGAGAGAAATGGAAGACATAAAAATTTAAATTGTATAGGTGAAAATTATATATATATATATATATATATATGATTAAAAAATAATTGGCATAACACAAGATAAGGCACTGCAAAATGGATGAAAGCACTATACAAACTGAAGTGTACATGAAAACAATAACCAGGAAAAGAAGTCTCAGCGACCCTAGAGAAGTACACATATTGGAGTGGCAGAAAAGAGGAGTAAGAAAATATGTGACTAATTAATGACAAAACATTTTCCCAATTTCATAAAAACTGTAAACCCAGAAATCCAGCCAGTTCAATAAAAGACCAAGCAAAATAACCACAAGAAACATGACATCCAGGCTTGTGATGATAAAATAACCTAAAGAAAACAACAGCAAAGTGGGAGTTTTCTTATTCCTCTACAATAAGTTAGTAAATCAAAAGATAAGAATAAGACCAGATTTGTCAGTAGAAATGATACATTCCAAAGAAGAAAAAAAAAATAAATTTATTAAGGCAAATAAAAAAGCAATAACCACATATGAACAATATTAGCAATAGAACATTTAGGACATGGGGGTGATAAAATTTTGTGCTTTTTTTTTTCAATAGAGAGAGATTCAGTTGGAGATTAGAGTATAAGATATACTCTATCAGGTGATGTTTTCATTTGAAAATAGTTAATATTTTAATACTAAAATATATATGGTTTTATTTTTTGATCTAAATATATTTTATGTGTCCTAGTCACATCAGTTCGGTTCAGTTCAGTAACTCAGTCATGTCCGACTCTCTGCGACCCCATAGACTGCAGCACATCAGTCTTTCCTGTCCATCAGCAACTCCCAGAGCTTGCACAAACTCATGTCCATCCAGTTGGTGATGCCATCCAACCATCTCATCTGTCATCCCCTTCTCCTCCTGCCTTCAATCTTTCCTAGCATCACAGTCTTTTCCAATGAGTCAGTTCTTTGTATCAGGTGGCCAAAGTATTGAAGCTTCAGCTCAGCACCAGTCCTTTCAATGAATATTCAGGACTGATTTCCTTTAGGATTAACTAGTTGGATCTCCTTGCAATCCAAGGGACACTTCAAGAGCCTTATCCAACACCACAGTTCAAAAGCATCACTTTTTTGGTACTCAGCTTTCTCTTTGGTCCAACTGTCACACCCACACATGGCTACTGGAAAAACCACAGCTTTGACTAGACAGACCTTTGTTGGCAAAATAACATCTCTGCTTTTTAATATGCTGTCTAGGTTAGACATAGCTTTTCTTCCAAGGAGCAAGCATCTTTTAATTTCATGGCTGCAGTCCTATCTGCAGTGATTTTGGAGCCCAAGAAAATAGTCTCTCATAGTTTCCACTGTTTCCCCATCTATTTGCAAGAAGTAATGAGACTGGATGGAGAGATCTTAGATATTTTAAATATTGAGTTTTAAGTGGGCTTTTTCACTCTCCTCTTTCACTTTCACCAAGAGGCTCTTTAGTTCCTCTTTGCTTTCTGCCATAAGGGTTGTGCCAGCTGCATAACTGAGGTTAAGGATATTTCCCCTTGTAATATTGATTCCTGCCTGTACTTCAACCAACTCTGCATTTCACATGATGTACTCTAGATATAAGTTAAATAAACAGTGTGACAATATACAGCCTTGCCATACTTCTTTCCCACTTTTGACAGTCCATTGTTCCATCTCTGGTTCTAGCTGTTGCTTTTTTGACCTGCATACAGATTTCTCAGGAACCAGATAAGGTGGTCTGGTATTCCCATCTCTTAAGAATTTTTCACAGTTTGTTGTGACCTACACAGTCAGAGGATTTAGTGTAGTCAATAAAGCAGAAGTATATGTTTTTATGAAACTCCCTTGCTTTTTTGATGATCCAACAGTTGGCAATTTGATTTCTGGTTCTTTTGCCTTTTCTAAAGCCAGCTTGAACATCTGGAAGTTCAGGATTCACATACTGTTGAAGCCTCACTTGGAGAATTTTGAGCATTACTTTACTAGCGTGTGAGATGAATGCAGTTATGGGTAGATTGAGCATTCTTTGGCATTGCCTTTCTTTGGGATTGGAATGAAAACTGACCTTTTCCAATTCTGTGACCCCTGCTGAGTTTTCCAAACTTGCTGGCATGTTGAGTGCAGTGCTTTAACAGCATCACCTTTTAGGATTTGAAATAGCTAAATTGGAATTCCATCACCTCCGCTAGCTTTGCTCATAGTGATGCTTCCTAATGCCCTCTTGACTTCACAATCCAGGATGACTGGCTCTAGGAGAGTGATCACACCATGGTGGTTCTCTAGGTCATTAAGATCTTTTTAACATAGTTCTTTGGTGTATTCTTGCCACCTCTTAATATCTTCTGCTTCTGTTGGGTCCATACCATTTCTGTCCTTTTTTGTGCCCATCTTTACATGAAATGTCCCCTTGGTATCTTTAATTTTCTTGAAGAGATCTCTAGTCTCTCCCATTCTATTGTTTTTCTCTGCATTCTCTGTTGTTTTTCTTTGCATTGATCACTAAGGAAGGCTTATCTCTCTTTGCTCTTCTTTGGAACTCTGCATTCAGATAGCTATATCTCTTCTTTTTTCCTTTGCCTTTAGCTACTCTCCTTTTCTAAGCTATTTGTAAGGCTTCCTCAGAGAACCATTTTGCCTTTCTGCATTCATTTTTCTTGGGGATGATCTTGATCACTGCCTTCTGTACAATGTCATGGACCTCCATCTAGAATTCTTCAGGCACTCTATCAAATCTAATCCCTTGAATCTATTTGTCACTTCCACTGTATAATTGTAAGGGTTTTGATTTAGGTCATACCTGAATGAGCTTCTCCATGCTTGGCTGCAAATAGTATAATCAAGCTGATTTCAGTATTGATCATCTGGTGATGTTCATGTGCAGAGTTGTATCTTGTGTTGTTGAAAGGGTGTTTTCTATCTCTATACTGCTATGACCAGTATATTCACATAATAAACATGTAAAACCATTTCATCTATTTCTCTCTCTCTCTCTCTCTCTCTCTCTCTATATATATATATATATATATATATGTATATATATATATATATATATCCATGAATCTTTTCATATTTCTGCTTATTTTTCTATCCCTTCCACTCATTCATCCACCCTTATATTCATTCTTTTAGCTGTATATTCATTCAACTGTATGATACATATATATATGAATTAGCAATGATGTTTTTATGATGATATATGGCTTACATCTGCATGGTGATGTCTTGGAGATTAAATGTTTTACAAAATAATATTCATCTTTTTCTATTGCTTTTACTCAAGTATGTTAGTTATTACATTTGTAATATTATTAAAATGATTACATTTCTCACATACAATTTTTATTGCCATAGGTGCATGCCTCGCAGGGAAGGGTTACTTTCTGCTTAGTATATGGAACTGTATGTGTCAAGATTCCTATTACACATATAGTAATTCATTGCTAAATAGGAAATGTGTTTTTAGAAGATGCTGCTCAGAGGGAAAATGTATTAAACAAACCCAGTAAGCGGTTAGATGAACTAGCTGTGATGAGGCTGTGCTTGTGAATATTTCTGCAACAACTCCTCATAAGCTTGGTATTACATGATGTTCAACATCTTGGCTAAAATGATATTAATACTTTATTTTTATCTGCTCTGGAAATATAAATGAAGTTATTTTAGCTGCCTGATATAAATACCTTTATTTTCTAAGAAGTTTTAATTCCACACTGAAGAGGAAAATTGAAGGGTGAAATTACTGATAAATATGCCTCATGCCCATAGTTATTGATATGTAAACTGAATTTGGTCCATAGACATTTTTTCCCTAGGAAAGTAAACCAATTTTAACCCTGTCAACATTAGTAAAATGTCTAAAACATGCTATTTATGAGAGGCTAACATTGCCATTTCTTGTAATTATGCTATTTAACCAAGTAACCTCAACTTAGAGAAAGGTTGCTTACCTGGAAGTTTCGACTATAGCTCTGTTCAGTTTCTAGGGATATTTATAATACTGAAAATGTGGTGAAGGGCTATACCACATGTCGAGTTCTTCAGTATAATTTGCCGCTAGCTGTGGGCCTTATGCAGGGAGGCTTGATGAAAACCTTGTATCGTCTTTACAAATGATTTTTAGTTACGGATTCTTACAATCTTCCCCAAATGACTTGTAGTGCTCTTATTTTCATCTAACTGCAGCAATTTGCAGCTCTGAACTAGTTATTTTCAGCACATGCTTTGCCTGGCACTATTATTTTAAACAATGAGTTTGGATTTCCTATTTATTTCTGTGGTGTTTAAGGATATTGTTGAAAGAAGCCTCATCTATCCTGTCAGGAGGAAAAATCTACGCCCAGTGAGAAAACATCCTAAACTGATTATTGATGGTGACTAGACAAAATGACTAGATATTTCTTACTTCACAGCACATTACTCATGACTAGCAACAATACTAAGGTTTCTTTTTTTTAAATTACAAATGAAGTGAGGTGCCATTAATTTTCTACTCAGATTTAGTGGCAACCACTCAATGTGGTTTAAAAAAGGCAGACACTATTATCAAACTGACTAGATTTGAGACTTTATTTCATCTTATCTTCTCTTTGTGGAACTAGACAGTTTGGCTAAAACTCAACTTTCAGAAAACTAAGATCATGGCATCTGGTCCCATCACCTCATGGCAAATTGATGGGGAAACAATGGAAACAGTGACAAACTTTATTTTGGTGGTGGTGGGGGCTGCTCCAAAATCACTGCAGATGGTGGCTGCAGTCATGAAATTAAAAGACGTTTGCTCCTTGGAAGAAAAGTCATGACCAAACTAGGCAGCATATTAAAAGGCAGAGACATTACTTTGCCAACAAAGGTCCATCTACTAAAGGCTATTGTTTTTCCAGTAGTCATGTACGGATGTGAGAGTTGGACTATAAAGAAAGCTGAGCACCGAATAACTGATGCTTTTAAATTGTAGTTTGGGTGAATACTCTTGTGAGCCCCTTGGACTACAGAAGATACAACCAGTCCATCCTAAAGGAAATCAGTCCTGAATATTCATTGGAAGGACTGATGCTGAATTAAACAAACTACAATGCTTTTGCCACCTGATGCTAAGAACTGACTCATTTGAAGAAAACACCATGATGCTGGGAATGATTGAAGACAGGAGCAGAAGAGGACGACAGAGGATGAGCTAGTTGGATTGCATCACTGACTCAATGAACATGAGTTTGAGTAGGCTCTGGGAGTTGGTGATGGACAGGGGAGACTGACGTACTGCAGTCTGTGGGGTTACAAGGAGCTGGACATGACTGAGCGATTGAGCTGAACTAAGACAACTTACTGAGCCTTATTAGTGATTCGATTTACTCATCTTTAAACTGGGAGTAGATTTTTTTTTTGTACAAGTATATGCAGGTATATGCTGTAATACATGCAATCACCACAGGTATATGCTGTGGTGATTGCATGTATTAATTCATTTTAAAATGTCTAGTTCTATATGTCTCTGTGTTAACTAAAAATAAGCTCTAAGATTGATTTATCTGTCACTTATTTTTACCAAATATGCTAACCTATTCCAGAAATTATAAAACTAAGCTAAGATTTATGCCCTAAAATTAAAGAAATAAGATTGTTACCCAAATATATTCACTCTCATAATTCCATCTGAATAAATACTAATACAAAGAAAATCCTTCTATAGCACATGACAAATATAGAGCTCTGAGACTTACCTCTTTAGAGCTCAATTAAAATTATTTGATTTACTAAAGATGACCCAACTATTATTTCAATACCCACTGGAATAACTCTAATATCTTTGAAAAATGATTCTCTTTGTATTTAAATATTAATAGATGGGGGAAATAAAGACATTTTTAATTTATAGAATTTTCTTTCCTCCTTTGGAAGCTCTGTAACTGTGGTTGCAATAATTTATAAAATTGCCTGTGATACAAATGTTGCAGAAAACCTACACCTTCTTAATATGTTTATTGACTTGTGACAAAAAGTAGTATCTAATTCCTAAGGAACATAATTTTGTGGGAGTTTAATGCAATCATCACCTTCATGGATAATAGCCTTGTGGTGGTAAAAGGGCTTTGTAATTCAATGAAACCATGTAAAGAACAATATTGCAGAGGAACATGGAATGTTGGTCCATCAGTCAAGATAAATTAGACATGATCAAGCAGCATATGACAAGAATGAAGAATGACATCTTAGGAATCAGTGAACTAAAATGGATGGGAATGGGAGAATTTAATGGTCATTCAGATGACCATTATATCTACTACTATGGGAAAGTGAAGAAATTGAGTAGCCCTCACAGTCAACCAAAGAGTCTGAAATGCAGTACTTGGGTGCAGTCTTAAAAATGACAAATTGAGCTTGGTTCATTTCCAAAATAAACCATTCACATCACAGTAACTCATGTCTATGCCCCAATCACCAACCCTGAAGAAAACAAAGTTGAACAGTTCTATGAAGAGCCACTCAAGACCTTCTAGAACTAGCACAAGAAAAAAACAAAAATCCTTTTCTTCTTAGGGGAGTAAAAAAGAAGTAAGTCAAAAGATACCTGGAATAACAGGCAAGTTTGGCCTTGGAGTACAAATTGAAACATGACAAAAGCTAACAGAGGTTTGTCAAGACTGGTCATAGCAAAAGCACATTTTTCAAACAACATAAGAGTGGAATTTATACATGGATATCATCAGATGGTCAATACCGAAATCAGATTGATTATATTATTTGTAGTCAAAAATGGAGAAATTCTATATAGTCAGCTAAAACAAGACCTAGAGCTGACTGTGGCTCAGATCATGAGCTCCTTATTGCAAAATTTGGGCTTAAAGAAAGGAAAACTACTAGACCATTCAGGTATGACCTAAATCAAATCCCTTATGATTACATAGTGGAAGTGAGAAATAGATTCAAGAGATTACAACTGGTAAACAGAGTGCTTGAAGAACTATGGACAGAGGTTTACACCATTGGACAAGAAACTGTGACTAAAGCCATCCACAAGAAAGCAAGGCGGTTGTCTGAGGAGGCTTTACAAATAGTTGAGGAAAGAAAAGAAATGAAAAACAAGGGGAAAGAGAAGGATATGTCCAACTGAATGCAGAGTTCCAGAGAATAGCAAAGAGAGATAAGAAAGCTTTCTTAAGTGAACAATGTGAAGAAATAGAGGAAAACAACAGAATGGGAAAGACTAGAGATCTCTTCAAGGAAATTGGAGCTGTCAAGGGAACATTTCTGGCAAGGATGGGCAGATAAGGATAGAAAATGTAAGGACCTAACAGAGGCAGAAGAGATTAGGAAGAGGTGGCAAGACTACCCAGAATTGTACAAAAATATCTTAGAGACCCAGATAACCATGATGATGTGATCATTTGTCCAGAGCCAGATATCCTGGAATGTGAAGTCAAGTGGCCCTTAGGAAGCACTACTACAAACAAAGCTAGTGGAGGTGATAGGATTCTGGCAGAGCTATTTAAAGTCCTAAAAGATGCTGCTGCTAAAGTACTAATATCAATATGCCAGCAAATGTGGAAAACTGTAGCGATGGCCACAGGACTGGAAAAGGTCAATTTTCACTCCAATTCAAAATAAATGCAGTGCGTAAGAATGTTCCAACTACTGGACAGTTGTGCTCATTTTGCATACTAGCAAGGTAATGCTCAAAATCCTTCAAGTTATCCTTCAATAGCATATGGACTGAGAGTTTCCACATGTTTAAGGTGGATTTAGAAAAGGCAGAGGAAGAAGAGATCAAATTGCCAACACTTGTTGAATCATAGAGAAAACAAGGGAATTCCAGGAAAAAAAAAAAAAACTACCTCTGCTTCATTGATTATGCTAAGCCTTTGACTGTGTAGATCACAACAAACTTGGGAAAACTTCAAGAGATGGGAATGCCAGACCACATTACCTGTCACCTAAGAAACCTACACTACATGCAAGTCAAGAAGCAACAATTAGAACTGAACATGGAACAATGGACTGCTTCAAAACTGGTGGAAAAGTATGTTAAGGCTGTATATTGTCACCATGCTTATTTAACTTATCTACAGAGTACATCATGCATAATGTTGGGTTGGATGACACACAGCTGGAATCAAGATTTCCAGGAGAAATATCAATAACATCAGATAACTCTCTAATGGCAGAAAGTGAAGAGAAAATAAAGAGCCTCTTAAGGATAAAAGAGAAGTGAAAAACCTGCCTTAAATTTCAACATTCAAAAAACTAAAATCATGGTATCCAGTCCTATCACTTCATGGGAAATAAAAGTGAATAAGTAGAAGCAGTGACATTTTACTTTCTTGGGCTCTGAAATCAATGTGGATGGTGACTGCAGCCATGAAATTAAAGACATTTCCTCCTTGGACATCAATATACCAACAAAAGCCTGTATAGTCAAAGCTGGTTTTTCCAGTAGTCATGTATAGATATGAGAGTTGGACCATTAAAGAAGGCTGAGCAATGAACAATTGATGCTTTTAAATTGTGCTCTGAAGACTCTTGAGAGTTCCTTGGACAGCAAGGAGATCAAACCAGTCAATTCTAAAGGAAATTAATCCTGAATATTCATCGGAAGGACTGATACTAAAGCTGAAGCTCCAATACTTTGGTCATCTGATGCAGAGTTGACTCATTGTAAAAGATCCATATGCATGGAAAGATTGTGGACTGGAGGAAAAAAGAGCAGCAGAGAATGAGATAGTTAGATGGCATCACCAAGTCAATGGACATGAGTTTGATCAAACTGCAGGAGGTAGTGAATGACAGGGAAGCCTGGTGTGCTGTGATCCATGGGATCTCAAAGAGTCAGGCATAACTTTTAGTTAGTATTATAATTTTTATTCACTGGAACCATTTCTATCTGCAAAATATTTGCCTTAAATTTTGACTATTATTTTTTTTTATTTTAGGATAAAACAAATATTATGCATGAATGCATAAGTTAAAACAATTCTTTCATTTACCTGTGTGTAGAGACTGATGACTTAGAAATAACTAGTTTCAATCAAGATTAGATGTACTTAAGCTTGTCCAAAATACTAAAACCCAACAATACATTCTCTGTGCAGCCTAAACCATCATAAAGTTGAATACTACTGTAATTAGATGACACATTACACTTACTGATTTAAAGATGTTACTATATCTTGAATTCCTGAGATAAACTCCCAATTTGTTATGATGTATTATCATTATTATACACTGATGGATTCAATTTTGCCTCTATATTAACATGAAATATTAGTGCATAGCTTGTATTCTTATGATGACTTTGTCTGATTTTGCAATTAACATGAGACTTCACTATTTTCCAAAGGATTTGTGAAATAGTATTATTTTTCCTAAGATGTTTCTGGCAGAAATAATTAAGACATACAGGCCTAGAGTTTTCTTTGTAGAAATGCTTTTAATTTTAAATATAATTGTTTATATGATTTACAATTGTTTTATTTCCCTCCCTCCAGGGAGAGGATAAGTAAATCTTAATTTTTTTGTCTTAAACTAATTCATCAAGGTTGTCAAATTCATTGGCATAAAATACTTCACAAGTGTCTTTTTATTATTTTATTTTCTGAGAAGTCTGTAGTGATGTCCTCTATGTCATTCCTGATTATGGCAATTTGTGTCTTTCCTTTTATCTTGCAAGTCTGAAAAGATCTCTAGGTATTATTATTTTTTCATAAAGAATGAGTTTTTGGCATTATTTTATTTTCTATTGATATCCTATTTCATTTATTTCTGTCCCAACTTTGCATGTTTCTCTCCCATCTGTTTCCTTTTTAACGTCATTTTTATGTTAAATTATTATGTTGGACATATATAGAAACCTTTGTTTCTAGTAAAATCTTTCATAACTATATATTTTCACCTATGCATGGATTTGGCTACTTCCTAAATATCTTGACATATTTAGTTCAAAATATATTCCAATGTTACTTGTCATTTCTCACATCTCATCCAATGTTAGAATTATTTATGGTACATCTATACACATTATAAATTGTACAATACACAATATTATAATTATTCCTCTTAGATAAATATACTTAATACATAAGTTAATGGTGCAAAAATATTTATTTTTGTATTGATTCAGATATTTGTCATTTCTGATGCTTCTCATTCTTTTCCAAGGATATGAGTTTTCATGTCATTACATATGACTTTGAAGAATTGCCTTACCTTGCCTATAGTGGAGGTCTGCTCCTGATTAATTCTCTTACTTTTCTTTTATCTGTTTCACCTTCATTCATGAAAGACATTTTTTCTGGATGTTTTCCGTTTTCTTTTGTGTTTTTTGAAGTTGTTTTTCCACTATGTCTGTCTCTATGTTTTCTTTTTTAATATGTTAGCCATTACCTGGATCATTGTCACCCTCTATGTAATACTGATTTTTGTCTTTCTTCATCCAAGCTTTATTATATGTTTTTGGCCTACAACAGTTTAAATATGATGTTTCTCAGCCTGAAACTTATTTGCATTCATGCTGCTTGGTGTTAATCTTGTGTTTGCAACTTTCTTTCAACAAATTTGGAGAAATTATGAGTACTTATTTTTTCCAATTTTTCCCCATTCTTGCTATCTTCCCCATTGTTTTTCCAGTTATAAATATGCCTGATCTTCTGATATCATCTGATTCTGTTAATATTTTCACTGTTTCTATCTATATTCTTCACCTTAGATTATGTCTGCTGATACATATTCAGTTTACACTTTCCTTTGTCATGTGTACTTCACTAAGTTCATCCAGGGAATATATTTTTCAAAAATTTCAATTTCCAGCCTAGGAATCTGTACAATTCTTTTCATTGTTTCTTTCTTGAAAGTTCCTTCTTTTTTACTGACATCTCATGCATTAAAAATATATGTTCTTTATATATATATATATATATATATATATATACACAAACACACACACATACACATATATATGTGTGTGTGTGTGTGTTTACCTAAGTGAATAGAGTTGTAACAATCACTTGAATCACTTGGTTCTAATGGCTGATTCTTCACATGGCCCATCTTGATTGCTCTTCTTTATCTTGGTATGTGTTCTGTTCTCTTGGAGCAATTTTGGATTTTATATTAGATATTTTGCATAAACATCATTTCTTCTTTTTAGTTGCAGAGATTTATTATTGTTGTTATATTCTATTCAGTGAGTATTCTTTCAGCATGTAATTTTGTGCACCTGGTTTGACAGTGTACTCTTTCCTTTGTTAAGCATAAATTTTATCTGTAGTTGGGACTGCTTGGGTCTGTTGGAAAAATACAAGACTACTGGGTTAGATAGAGGTGTGGGTGAACACAGCTTGTGGATCTTCACTTTTTTTTTTTGTCCTTAAAATATTTTCCCCACTCTGTTAAGTGTCATGTCAGGCCCCTGCCATTCCCCAAGCCAGAAAAACTGTGAGCTTTTGACATGTACCTTCATATGAAGTTGTATGAGATACGTGTACTATCCATGGTCACAGGCTAAAAGCCAAGGATGTGGAAGCTTTCATGTACAGCTGCATCTCTCCCCTCCCTCAGACAAGTATGCGCTCCCAATAGAGTCTGTCAGTTTTTGTTCATTCTCCAGTACCTTTGGACAGTCACATTTTGCCCTACAGGTGGAGGAGTCTAATAGTAGAGTCTTAGCCTGTCAGATGAAGAAACAGGACCAGCCTCAAATAATATTCTGTAAATTTTAAAAATTCATACTCTATGTTATTAGTTAGCTTTACATAATTGAAATATAGCTCACAAGTTTTTAATGTGTATAAAATTAAATGATAATGTAGTCACATTGTAGAAAAAATAAAATACCATATGCAAAAAAAAGAGGTAATAGTCATCAGTCATCATAACACATGAAGGTAAAATTTTTGAGATTTTTGGTGTTTAATTCTCCTTTCTAGTTTTTCTCTGAAATATGTCTTATATTTTCTACTCATTGGTATGAATAAGTACTTCATACATACTTCAATAGTATGAATATCCTATTTTCCTTTTAACTTAGTTACAGCAAATATCAAGTTATGTTTAAACATTAATTTCAACTTCAATGCATTAACACATTTACCATAAATACATATATACTTATATATGTTTCATAAGATATGCAGCAATGCCAAATTCCTATCTTTGACATTAAATACTCAAGCTGATTAGTGTGAAATTTGCTGCACTAAATAGCCTGAGAAGAGGAGAGCATGAAATTGACTTGACATGTTAATATCATATTTTACAGTGAGTCACATTATAATTAAATGGGAAGTTCATTGTAAATACACATGGTGCCTTTGCCTTCAGAAACTACTTTTATTTTAAATAATTCTTTGGGAATATTAATGGTCCCAAAAAGAGATATGCTTATTTGAAAACTATTGAAGTTTCTAAGATTTACATATGTCCAAATTTAGAGAAGATCCATAGTGTTTAATTATTCATAGTGTGAATGGAAAATAAACTAATGAGAAAAATCAGAACAAGTGGTGTTTAAACAAATGATACCTGTATTTTTAAACTGAAGCTGGTAAATATTTTATGCCTAATCTAGGAAATTTACCTGTTCCAGAATAAATACTAAAGTGATATCTAAAGTTAATGTCCAAACTGAAACTACCAGCCATTAATGAGAATAAGAATAAGCTTGCATCATTTTAACATGAGGGAATTGTCCAGTTTCCTAAATTTTTGCTCCCTCTCTAGTCAAATTTGAATTAACTTTTTTTTTAATATTTGAAAAACTAGGCTTACTATCTAATTTGTATGGAACTGTGTATACATGTATTTTTTACATAGGAATCAGATGACATTTTAGTTACAGTCTGTATCATTATAAAAAGGGTTACATTTATTACAATAATTCCTCTGCTCATAATTATAAGCATGCAAATAATGTTGACAGCTGGGTTTAATGCCTTTTTATTTGATTTTAATGGGTTTATCCCTAAGAACAAAGTGATGATCAAAGAAGTTTTAATTTTGTCAAGGTCACAAATTGATTTGCACATGGTTTTGGTGCCAAGTCATAAGTTCAATCCCAAATTTTTCATTCCCTTCTCCCCAAATCCTTAAAAATCTTCTCTTGTTAACTGTACTCAGTAAAATTACATCTTCAAGATCCATAAATACTGGCTGATATCTTCATATGAATGCTATGTTGAATAGCATCTATGAATTGAATATTTTCATGACAGGGTTTTTAAGTTCAATATAAATGAATGGTAGCTGCATATTTTTTTGTTTCTTTTTGCAGTCAGCTAATGGCTTGTTCATTGTGGAAGAATAATACAATGTAGTTGTTAGAGCATCATCTCTGGAGAAGCATTATCTAGATTTAAAGCTTTGGTCTGTGAATTACTATCAGTTTGATACAAGGCAAGTTATACCAAAATCACTATGGATGATGACTGCAACTTTGAAATTAAAAGTCTCCTTGGAAGGAAAGCTATGACAAAACTAGACAGAGTAGTATAAAAAGCAAATAAATCACTTTGCCAACAAAGGTCTGTATAATCAAAGCTATAGTTTTTCCAGTAGTTGTGTACAGATATGAGAGTTGGACCATAAAGAAGGCTGAGAGCTGAAGAATTAAAGCTTTCAAATTGTGGTCCTGGGGAAGACGCTTGAGAGTCCCTTGGACGTCAATAAGATCAAACCAGAAAGGAAATCAACCCTGAATACTCACTGGAAGGACTGTTGCTGAAGCTGATGCTCCCTTACTTTGACCACTTGATAGGCAGAGCTGCCTCTTTGGAAAAGGCCCTGATATTGGGAAAGATGGAAGGCAAAAGAAGGGGGTAGCAGAGGATGAGATGGTTAGATAATACCACCAACTCATTCGACATGAATTTGAGCAAGCTCTGGGAGTTAGTGATGGACAGGGAAGCCTGGTGTGCTGCTATCCATAAGGCTACAATGACTTGGACCACTAAGCGACTGAACAATAATAACTAGTTACACTATGCTCAATTTTCCTATCATCAAAATAACACAAACATAGATGCATCAAAAATTTATGTAGGTTTGGGGAATTGATATTTAGAAAGCACATAGAATGGTAAGTAGTGCTATTCCTATTATCAAGCAAACATGGTATGACAAATATTATTATGTCTTGTTTGCTCTTTTAACCATTGCATATCCCCAGATATTTTATAAGATCTCCAATGAGCAATTACCATTTACATTGATTACTTGCTTACAAAAAAGTGGCTAAATATTTGATGATCCCATTCTATTTTTATATCCAAAAGTCTCTGTTCCTAGTGAATTTAAAAAAGCATTAAATAAGATACACCCTTATATTTGACAGAAGAAACAGCTTAATTCAGTAGAACCTGAATAATGGAAGACAGAAAATTGAAAATAGAGTATCAAAGAGAAAAAAAAAAAAGGAGGACTACCTTTCAACACTATCAGATAGAACTCTTTGGATGTATTTGTGGGTGTGGAAAGCTAGTCAATACTTCTGTATTCATTCAAGAACTCTGCATTTTAGTGTCTGCATGCCCAGATAATAAAATCTGGAAACAGTTGGACTTAAAACTTCAAAGCTACATCTGGTTTGCAATAAATTGAAGTCACCAAAAACAAAACAAATCAACAAAACAGCTTTTTTTTGGCAATGACACACACAAAATTATATGAAAGAATATGTAAGAGATTGTATGGATCAAACTACTAAATTGAAGACAGTATATTGTGCTTAGTTTTTTCTTTTTTGGCTTTCTGTTTAGGTAGTCAAAAACAGTCATCCAACATTTTTGAGGACCTGGAGAATCAAAAATTTCTAAAGTTGATTTAAGAAAGATGCTTGGAAAATATTGTACTGAGCAAAACCAGGAGAATACATCATTTTTCTTCTTGATTGAAAAGACTCACTATTAAATATTATTCATAAAATGGACATTGGTGATATAATATAAACATCAATTTAAACATTGAAAATACTTGCCCCTCAGTCACAACAGAGAACTACTGCTTTGATGGAAAATCTATTTAATTAATGAAATGATTCTGCTTGTTTGAGTCTTCTTCTTTTTTTTTTTTTTGCCTTTGAAAGTCCGGTTGAATTTTTATGTTGAAATAGAGACATGAACATAAACGCAAATTATGATTTCAATATAATCAAATTTGGCATTTGAAGATCTATAAATATGCAGGTTTACATTTATATGTTTCAAAGAAAATTATCACTTTAAAATTATTAACCTGCTTTTCTATAAGTGAGCAACATCAGGAATTTAAATCTTAGAAGTTTATTAAAATTATCCAGTTATTATTTAAAATAAATTCTGCTTATAGTTTTTGTTCTCAGCATTGGGAATAAACAGAATGATTCTGGTTCTATCCTGTGGACCTTGCCATATGTAACACCAGCAGTTTCATAATGTGAGCATGAACACTCTTTAAATTTTTGAAAATTTTTAAATTTGAAAATTCATTATTTAAAATTTGAGCCAAGATTTTTTCTTTCCAAACTCATTTGTTCACTTGAGTTACAAATTACTTCATATTATGATGGAAATGTCAAAACTATATCTGCTTAAAAAGGTATTAAATTTATCATAACTAATGAATGTCTGAAAGTCTTAGGGAAACTATTTAAATCAATAAAACTCACAATGACCCATATTGCAAGTCAGAGTAAAAATGTTTATAAACAGAAACATGTCCAAAAAATGAAAACTTAATACAGTAAAATAAGGATAATAGTGGAAAACAGAGAGCAATGAATAAAAAGTGAAATGAAGAGCACCTAGGATTACACCCAGTTTATTCATTTATATATTCATTTGACAAATATTTATAAGGGGCTGATTACACGACAAAAACTTTGTTAAGTACTGACGACATGGGATGGAGAATATATGTGCATGTTTACCTCTTCATAAAATGCAATACCTAATGAAGAAGGGTTTTGCAGAGTGGCAAAAACATGAAACAGAAACATATATATTTCACACAGGTGGTTATGTGTTTCTTTTACTGGTTTGTCTTCTGATTTTTGAATGGATAGCATTTGGTCAATATATGCTAAAAATGCCTGGCAACCTGGTGAACATATAAGTTGAGTTTAGAATCATAAAGAAAATTATGCTTCTCTAGAGGAATTTGCTTCTTTTTTTCTTAAGATTAATAGTAGTTGAAATTATTATTATTGTATAATTAGTCTACTTTAGATTGGCCTTTAATAAGTTCAAGGACAATTATATGGAATAATTTTTAGAGACCTTTTGTAACATATATTTTCTACATATAATCTCCCAGACTTCATCTGACTGCTTATTATCTTAATTATGTATTTTATTTAAAAGTTATCATGTTGTATGTATACATTCATATAAAATTTTTATTTTAGAGTAGATTTAAATTTTGATAAAAATGATAAGGCTAATACAGAAAACTTCCATATACTCCATACCCAGTTTTTTCTTATTGTTAACACCTTAATATCTCAAATCACATGAGATATTTCTCACCACTGATGTATTTCTCACCACTGATGAGCGAATATCAGTACCTTAGTGTTTTTAAAGGTCATGGTTAATTCATATTTTGTTAGTTTTTGTCTATTATATTTTACCTGTTCCAGAATCTCATGCAGAATCCCACATTACATATTGTTTCCTTCATTTCCTTTTCGCTGTGGCAATTTCTCTGACATTCTTTGTTCTGATGTCCTTGACAATATTGAGAGATTTTGGTCAGGGTTTTAGAATGTCCTTCAACTGGGATTTATCTCAATTTTTTCTATAATTGAAACTGTGTTTTTGTGAGCAAGTCCACAGAGAATTACAGTTCTGTTCTTGTGACATTCTTCCAAGGGTACATACTGTCTCATGAACCATCACTGTAGATTTTAAGTCTGGTCAGCTGGCTGAGGTGGTTATTAGATTTCCCCACTCTAAACTTTCCATGTTCTCACATTGTACTATTTGGAAAGAAGGCACTATGAGCATCTCACACTTAAGGAATGGAAGGTTATACTTCACATCCTTAAAAGTCAAATATCTACATAAACCGATTTGGAAGTATTCTTCACAGGAGATATGTCTATTCCCTTCCATTTATTTATTTATTCAACCACTTATTTATATCAATATGGACTATTAATTTTGTGTTTTGGATTATAATTCAACTTAGTTTCTCTGTTCCCTCTATTTTGTTCAAATTGTTCATCCTTGGTCACTCAAATTCTTCCATGGACTGATGTATGCTTTTACCTTACCTCCCCCCTCTTCATTTGATCTAGATTCATTGTGCTTATTTACCATCCCAGTCCTAAAATTTTCTTACTTTCTGATCTAGATTCATTGTGCTTATTT
Source organism: Hydropotes inermis (assembly GCA_020226075.1). NCBI lineage: Eukaryota > Metazoa > Chordata > Mammalia > Artiodactyla > Cervidae > Hydropotes > Hydropotes inermis. The sequence goes on from CM035295.1 coordinate 23,951,667, forward strand.
ACTATCCCAGTCCTAAAATTTTCCATTGTTCCAAGGAGCTCTGTTTTTAATGAAAGAATAGTAGTAGAAACCAAGAGTTGAATGTTCATTGTGTTCATTTCTCCTGGGGTGTCATTGTCTTCATGTCCTCTCAAGTGGCCAAGCAAGGAGATATAAATATGAAAGCCAACCTGTGTATAGATGCATATCTATAATCATTTCTACATGTGACCATCTGTGTCTATATTAAGCTACACATAAGTTCATACTGGTACCTCTAACCCTGATCCATTACCATGTACATCATTCTAGCCTCCTTCTTTAGCTTATCTGAACTTCTCACATCTACAGTGATACTTCTGGCTCTAGCCATTCATGAGTCATTTAATTAAGTGTTCAGTTCCAGTATACATATATAATAGTTTTAGAGTTGCTAACCTGCACCCTATGGGAAGAAACTTCATAAGCAGAATACAGTGCTTATGCACAATTTCTTTTGTGATTAGCCTTACAGACTCCATTCATTTCCCAAGTCAAAAAGGTCAGCACCTTATTCTCCAACTCCCTTCACTAAGAAAGTTTCATATAATTTTAATACATTTAAATAGTTTGCCACATCCTGAATTCCCTTCCTGGATCCTCTGACCTCATATAAATGATTTTAAAAAAATTTTCATTTATGAATGAGTATTCTTTGTGCTGTAAGTTCAATGAATTTTGACAAATCTACATTTTATATTCACCATAACAGTATTAAAAAGAACAATTCCACTGCTCTTATAAAAATGCCCTGTACTTCACCTATTCTACCCCCCTGCCTTCTACAATCCCAATCTTCATTATATGTGCCCCCCCTACACCTGACAACCACTGATCTAATATCTTTAGATGTATTTTCCAGAATAGTATGTGCTGGGAATCACACAGTATGTAGGTATTTCAAAATTTCCTCTTATTTAGAAATATGCACTTTTGATTCATCCATGCATTTTTGTGGTTTGATAATTCATTTCTTTTTATCACTTCCCAATATTTTATTCTCTAAATGTTCCAGAGTTTATTCACCTATTTCCTTCACCTATTGAGGAAAATTTTAATTGTTTCCAATTTGGGACAATAATGAATAAGCTGCTGTGAATATTTATGTGGCATACTTTTATGCTCAGACAGTTTTAATAAGTTGGGTAAACATTTAGAATTGTGGTTGCTGAATCTTATAGTAAAAACTAAGTTTACTTTTATAAGAAACTAGAAAATTGTCATTGAAAATAAGAGTACTATGTTTTATCCTACCAGCAATGAATGAGAGTTTTTTAAGAATGTTCAGTATTGTCAGATTATTTGGATTTGAGTTATTCTAATAGGCACATACTTGCATTTGCCTAATGACATTATACTAAGCACCATTTTATGTGCATGTCATTTGTACATCTCCTTTAGTGAGGTGTCTATTAAGATAATAAATTCATTTTAGATACATTTATAGAGATGATTTTTAAAAACTCTATGTATTCTGTATATAATTCATTACTAGATATGTATTTTACAGATATTTTCTCCCAGGTTCTCTCCTATTATTTCATTCTCTTCAGAGTGTCTTGTTCACAATGGAAGTTTCTAATTTTAATACAGCTCAATTTTCATTTTTTCTTTAAGTTATATATCTGATATATCATCATCAAAACCAAGATCATGTAGTTATTGTTATGCTTTCTTCTGGATATTTTATCTGTCTGTAGTTTATATTTAGGTCTATGATTCATTTTGAGTTGAGTTTTTAAAAAGGGTGAGGTCTGTGTCCAGACTTCTTCTTTTTTTTTTAATATGAACATATCATTGTTCTTGCACCATTTATTTAAAAGACTTTTATTTCACATGTGATTTATTTTTGTCCAAATTATCAGCTGACTATATTTACATTAGTCTATTCTATACTTTCTATTCTGCTGCACTCAAAATAGAATGTGTCTATTTTTTTTCTTAATATCAATCTATCTTACTTAATTAATATAGCTTCATTTTAAGTCTTAAAATCAGGTGTTTCAAACCAACTTTCTTATTCTTCAATATCGTGCTGGCTATTCTGAGATTTTTTTCTCCATATAAACTTTAGAAACAGGTGGTCAATAACCACTAAAGTAACTTCCTGAGATTTTGTGTGAGATTGCATTGAATTTATAAATGAAGCTGGAAAAGCATGACAGCTCAACAATTTTAAATCTTCCTTTTCATAAACATGGACTAGTTCTTCATTTATATTAAATCTTTTATTCCTATCATCAGTGTTCCATTGCTTTCTGCATAGATTTTAAACATATTTTCTAGGATTTATACCTATATAAATTTGGTATCATTATAAATGGTATTTTTTACTAATTTCTCATTTCAATTGCTCATTAGTGATATATTGAAAATAAGCTCAATTTTTTAAAAAAATTACATTCTGTTACACTGTTATGTCATTTATTAGTTTCAGGAATATGTTTTTAGATTCTGCTTTATAGATATTCAATTTTGCCATCTATGAATAAATACAATTTTATATCTTCCTCTTTACTCTCTACCTCTGACTTATTTTATATTAAGTGAACGGTGCTGAAGTGTTTAGCTGTAACTGCCAATTTGTCTATTTTTTATTTCAGTTCTATTAAGTTTTGTCTCATGTATTATTGTACTCTGTTGTTACTAATGCATACCTAGTTAAGATGATTATACATGTTGGAAGACTGACACTTTTATCATTACTGAATATCTTTTTCACCCTTCATAATTTTCCTTCTTCTGAAGTTTGCTTTGACTGAAATTAATATTACAACTCCAATATTACAGTTACTTTCTTTTAATTAATGCTAGCATGTATGTTTTTTATCATTCCTGACAGGCAAGCCTGGCATACTGCAGTCCATGAGGTCACAAAGAGTTGGACGTGCCTGACTGTCTGAACTGAATGCTCAACATATCTGAGACCCAGATTTAAAGTGGATATTTTGTAGAGGAGAGATGAAGATGGTGGAGTATGAGAACATTGAGCTCGCTTTCCCCCATATACACATCAAACACATCTACAGTAAAGACAACTCTTGCTAAAAAAATTTCAGTTCAGTTCAGTCGCTCAGCTGTGTCTGACTCTTTTGTGACTCTATGGACTGCAGCACCCCAGGCTTCCCTGTCCACCTCAACTCCCAGAGCTTACTCAAACTCATGTCCATCGAGTCAGTGATGCCATCCAACCATCTCATTCTCTTTTGGCCCTTTCTCCTCCTACCTTCAATCTTTCCCAGCATCAGGGTCTTTCCCAATGTGTCAGCTCTTCACATCAGACGGCCAAAGTATTGGAGTTGCAGCTTCATCATCAGTCTTTCCAATGAATATTCAGGACCAATTTCCTTTAGGATGGACTGGTTGGATCTCCTTGCAGTCCAAGGGACTCTCAAAAATCTTTTTCAACACCACAGTTAAAAAGCGTCAATTCTTCAGCGTTCAGCTTTCTTTATAGTCCAACTCTCACATCCATTCATGACTACTGGAAAAACAATAACTTTGACTAGACAGACCTTTTTTGACAAATTGGAGACTGTCATAAAGGCTTTCCTACAATCAAGATTGTAAAGAAAGATCCTCATGGAGTCAGGGAGGAAAGGAAGAACAATAGGGTCAGGGACCTCTGTCACCAGCAGGGGACACAAATGAAGAATGGGATATCATGGGCTTAAAGATCTTCTCTGAAGAGTGAGGGGTTGAGTCACACATTGGGTATCCCAGAGGTCTGACACCAAGAAGATGAGTATCCTGAGTTGATTTGAAAACCAATGGGACTTATCAAAGGGCTGTGAGAAACCAAGACTCTAGTTGTTAAGAGTGCATGCACATGCTGACTTCCTTCCAGGTGTAGCATGGAGGAAGCATATTGAAAACTGCAGGTGTTTCTGGCCATTTTCCCATGACAGTCTTAGCAAGCACCCAGCTTGCACTGGGTGTTTAGCCCCTTTGCTCTGGCACTTCTCTCCACTAGGGAAGAAGTGCTGTTGTCAAGAAGAGTGTGCATATTTAAAGGGAATTGGGTTGGCTTGAACCCAATCCTGCCTCTGAACAAGGTCAAGGAATACAGTATCAGTGTGCACAGAAAGAGAATTTTGAAAACTGTCTGTGGCTCTGAGAGGTTGATGAACCATCCCAGAACACACCCCAGCCTGTACAGGATCGTGCTCCAGCACCTCTTGCTACAGCTCTGCCTTCTACTAAGGTAAAGGCTGCTGTTTCCAAGCAGAGTGTATATACCAATACTTAGAGGGAACAAAGCCAGCTTAGACAGAAACCTAAGAGCTTCTGCTTCAGTACCTTGGGCTCTGAACTCATATCCTGTAGGGTGATGACTGAGACTGAATACAGGAAGAGTCTTGGATCACACCAGCTCTGGCTGTAGGTCCTCTATCTCCAGTCTATCTTTGACTGAGAATAGTGTCTGCCAACATGTCCCGGGGGAAGAAATGACTCATGGTCACTTCAGCTCCAGCTTCCCCACCAAAACCATTGGGCATACACTGACTACATAGGATTATCACCTCCAAGGACATTCTTGCAAGACTAGGATAGATATCAGTTTCACCTGCTTTCATAGAGACAGATAAAGTGAAACAATAAGAGATAACAGAGGAATATGCCTCAAATGAAAGAATAAGAAAAAAACCCTGAAAATGCCTATAAAAGATAGATACACTATTTATCAGATAAAGAGTTCAAAGCAATATTAAGATTACTAACTGAACTTTGGGAAAGAACAGATGAACATGGTGAGAATTTTAACAAGGAAAAGGAGGAACCAGGGACTGAAAGCTGAAGAACAGAATAACTAAGATGAAAAATACACTAGATGGTATCAATATTAATAGCAGACTAGGTGACTCAGAAGAATGCACAAGTGATATAGAAAATAGAATAATGAAAGTCACCAAATCAGAACAGCAAAAAAAAAAAAAAAGAAAACAAATTTAAAAATAAGTGTAGTGTAAAGGACCTCAATCAACATAAAGTACTAACATTTGCATTATTGGGGGTCCCAGAAAAAGAAGAGGGAGAAAAAAGGATTGGAAATATATTTGACAAAATTATGGTTGAAAACTTCCTTAAACTGAAGAAAGAAACAGACTTTTAGGAATCATAGAGAATTCCTATAAAGATGAACCCAAAGAGATCCACACCAAGACATATCATAATTAAAAAGGAAAAAGTTAAAGAAAAGATTTTTAATGACAGCAAGAGAAAACTAGACTCTCACATGAGGGGATTCCCATAAGGCTATCAGTTCATTTTTCTGCAGAAAATGTGCAGGCCAGAAGAAAGTGTCATGATATCTTTAAAGTGATGAAAGGGAAAAACATACAACCGAGGATAAGGAAAGGTTATTACTCAGAATTTAAAAAGAGATAAAGAACTTATTTGTCAAGCAAAACTAAAAGAGTTCATCAGTACTAAACTTACAAGAAGTATTGAAAGGTCTTGTTTAAGAGAAAAATAAAAGGCTACCACAAACAGTAAGAATTTATAGGAAAAAAATTCATTAATAAATGCAAATGTATAGTAAAGGCTGTGGATCAACCACTTAAATAAGCTAGTGTGACAATTAAAAGACAAATATTATGAAATTAACTGTAACTACAATTAACAGTTAAGAGATAAACACAAAGATGTAAAATATATATTAAAAAAAACATGAGAAAGTAAAAAATGTAAATCTTTAAGAATATGCTTGAACTTAAAAGACTATCAGTCTAAAATAAGTTGATACATTTATAGATCAATATATACAAACTCTATGGCAAACACAAATCAAAAACTTATAATAGATACACAAGAACTAGAGAGAAAAGACCACAAATTATAAAGAAAATCTTTAAACCACATGGGGAGAATCAAAAGAAGAAATTAGCAGAGAGCTAATGAATGAATTCAACAAAGTTGCAGGATAAAGATCATTATTAATATACAGATAATATGATTTTTCTTTAGATAAATAATGAACTGTCAGAAAAAGAAATCAAATAAACAGTTCCATTTAAAATTACATGAAAAAGAATAAGATACCAGAAACAAACCTAACCGAAGATATTAAAGACTTCAACTTTGAAAAACATGAAACATTAATGAAGGAAACTAAAGGTGATACAAAGAAATGAAAAGATACCATTTTCATGGATTGGAAGAATATTTTAAAGATGTCCTTACTACTCAAAGCATAGCTTTAATGCAATCCCCAACAAATTTCACATTTCATTTTTCACAGAACTAGAATAAATATATATGGAAATAAAAAGACATTAAATAGCCAAAACATTCTTAAACAAAAAAAAAAAAAAAAGAAGAAAGAAAGAGGAAAGATAAGGGTAGGATAAGAAGTAAAGCAATTATATACAAATTAAATAAGATACCATCATATATTACACAGAACAGAAAATATATATTCAATATTATTAGTTTCAAGTGTATAACATACTAATTGAATATCCCAGCTGTTGTCAGCTACAGAATGCTTGGCCACTCCTTGAAGAGTCATTCTTGTCTATAACATTTCCTGATCTAAGTGTTGGTAAGTTTGATATATTCTTTTTCAACCCCTTAGATGTCATGGCTTGCCATTCTTTGATCTATTTCTCTATAATGCTCTAGTCTTCACCCTCTTCAGCTATATAATTCATTTTTCAGCTTCCTGACTTTGCCATTGTTAGACATCATTTCTAAGGTGAATTATAATTCTACATTTTGATATCCACTTTAATTTATTTTCTTTATTTAATTATTTTCTTTAATGTTGTCAATCAACAAATTTTGACTTCTAATTTATAGACTATAACACTTTAATTTTTTCTCATTTCTCATTAAATTTTTCTTTAATGGTCTTGCTTTCTTCTTAGTCAAGTTAGACTGCTGTCATCTGATAAATCAGTCAGTTCAGTTGCTCAGTTGTGTCTGACACTTGTGACCCCATGGACTGCAGCAGGCCAGGCCTCCCTGTTCATCACCAACCTCCACAGTTTACTCAAATTCATGTCCATTTACTCAGTGATGCCATCCAACCATCTCAACTTCTGTCTTCCCCTTCTCCTCCCACCTTCAGTCTTTCACAGCATCAGAGTCTTCTCAAATGAGTCAGTTCTTTGCATCAGGTGACCAAAGCATGGGAGCTTCAGTTTCAGCATCAGGCCTTCCAATGAATATTCAGGACTGATTTCCTTTAGGATGGACTGGTTGGATTTCCTTGCAGTCTAGGGGACGCGTGAGAGCTTTCTTCAACACCACAGTTCAAAAGCATCAATACCTTGGTTCTCAGATTTCTTTGTAGCCCAGCTCTCACATCCACACATGACTACTGGAAAAAAACTATAGAATTGACTCGATGGACCTTTGTTGGCAAAGTAATGTCTCTGCTTTTTAATATGCTATCTAGGTTGGTCATAACTTTTCCTCCAAGGGGTAAGCGTCTTTTAATTTCATGGCTGCAATCACCATCTGCAGTGATTTTGGAGTCCAAAAAATTAGTCTGTCACTGTTTCCTCATCTATTTGCCATGAAATGATAGGACTGGATGACATGATTATGGTTTTCTGAATGCTGAGCTTTAAGCCAACTTTTTCACTCTCCTCTTTCATTTTCATCAAGAGGCTCTTTAGTTCTTCACTTTCTGCCATAAGGATAGTCTCATCTGTATATCTGAGGTTATTGATATTTCTCCTGGCAATCTTGATTCCAGTTTGTGCTTCATCCAGCCCAGCATTTCTCATAATGTCCTCTGCGTTTAAATTAAATAAACAGGGTTACACTAAACAGCATTGAAGTACTCCTTTCCCTATTTGGAACCAGTATGTTCCAAGTAGAGTTATAACTGTTGCTTCTTGACTTGCATACAAGTTTCTCAAGAGGCAGGTCAGGTGATCTGGTATTTCCATCACTTTCAGAATTTCCCACAGTTTGTTGTGGTCCACACAGTCAAAGGGTTTGGTGTAGTCAATAAAGCAGAAGATGTTTTTCTGGAACTCTCTTGATTTTTTGATGATCCAATGGATGCTGGCAATTTGATCTCTAGTTCCTCTACCTTTTCTAAAACCAGCTTGGATATCTGGAATTTCACAGTTCATGTACTGTTGAAGCCTGGCTTGGAGAATTTTAAGCATTACTTTACTAGCTTGTGAGATGAGTACAATTGTGCAGTAGTTTGAGAATTCTTTGGCATTGCCTTCCTTTGGGATTGGAATGAAAACTGACCTTTTCCAGTCCTGTGGCCACTGCTGAGTTTTCCCAATTTGCTGGCATATTGAGTGCCGTGCTTTCACAGCATCATCTTTTAGGACTGAAATAGCTCAAATGGAATTCCATCACCTGCACTAGTTTTGTTCATAGTGAGGCTTCCTAAGGCCCACTTGACTTCACATTACAGGATGTCTGACTCTAGGTGGGTGATCATACCATTGTGATTATCTGGATTGTGAAGACTTTTCTTTCTTTTTTTTTGGAAGTGCCACCTCTTCTTAATATCTACTGCTTCTGTGAGGTCCATACCATTTCTGCCCTTTACTAAGCCCATATTTGCATGAAATGTTCCCTTGTATCTCTAATTTTCTTGAAGACATCTCTAGTCTTTCCCATTCTATTGTTTTCCTCTATTTCTTTGCATTGATGGCTGAGGAAGGCTTTCTTATCTCTCCTTGCTATTCTTTGGAACTCTGCAATCAAATGGGTATATATTTCCTTTTCTCCTTTGCTTTTCACTTCTCTTCTTTTCTCAGCTTTTGTTAAGACCTCCTCAGACAACCAGTTTGCTCTTTTTGCATTTCTTTTTCTTGGGTATGATCTTGATCCCTGTCTCCTGTGTAATGTCATGAACCTCCTTCCCTAGTTCTTTAAGGCACTGTGTCTCTCAGATTTAATCCCTTGAATCTGTTTCTCACTTCCACTGTATAATCATAGAGGATTTGATTTAGGTCATACCTGATTTGTCTAGTGGTTTTCCCTACTTTCTTCAGTTTAAGTCTGAATTTGGCAATAAGGAGTTCATGATCTGAGCCATAGTCAGCTCCCAGTCTTATTTTTGCTGCTTGTATCAAGAGCTTCTTCTTGTTTGGCTGCAAAGAATATAATCAATCTGATTTTAGCATTGTTCTTTTGGTTATGTCTATGCATAGAGTCATCTCTTGTGTTGTTGAAAAAGGGTATTTGCTATGACCAGTGTGTTTTCTTGGAAAAACTCTATTAGAATTTGTCCTGTTTCATTCTGTTTTCCAAGGCCGAATTTTCCTGTTACTCCAGGTATTTCTTGAATTCCTAATTTTGCATTCCAGCCCTCTATAATGAAGAGGATATCTCTTGGGGGTATTAGTTCTAAGGTCTTGTAGGTTTTTATAGAACTGTTCAACTTCAGCTTCTTCAGCATTACTGGTCAGGGCATAGACTTGGATTATTGTGATACTGAATAGTTTGCCCTGGAAATGAACAGTAATCATTCTGTTGTTTTTGAGATTGCATCCAAATACTTATAAATGAATATGCCTTCTAAATTTATGAATTCACTAATTGTATAACACTTGTCTATTAAAAATACAATCATGATCTGCAGTCTATTTCACTATTAGAGAATGCAAAAGTAAAAATGCATAAAAAATATTCACAATGTTCTGAGTGGATGAAAGTTGAAGAAATGGAGGGCATAAATAATTGGAAGTGATGTCCTTATAAAGAAATCGCTCATATATATCAATGGGATGGGGGATGGAGAATAGATGGGCACACATTCAGGGACTAAAGGAGATAAAAGTATTTAATAAACTTATGTGAAATGTGATTTGGAGTTAAATTTCTAATGTTTTGAATTACACTAGGATTAAAGAGCAAATTATATATATTGGAGCTATGGGCATTGCTATGTAGTAATTATTCATAATGTTTGGTAGACTGGGAACAGAAAAAAATCAAACAAATAATTGTGACTGCCTGGATTTTGTGGACTGGAAAAAAAATGACAAACTTTACAAAATCTAAGCTCTCTATATATTATATATATCTACATAGTATCATTTAAAAAATCTGCTGATTGATCCATGAAATTCAATCTTTTGAATCTTATTTGGGAGGAAAATAAAATCAAACATTGGTAGTTTGATAGAAATAACAAAAAATGAAGTAATAAAATTCAGAAGATTAAAGGTCGAGAGAGTATATTATTGAAATGATCTAAGTGAATTTTGTGTTCCACTTCTGTACACTGCATTTACTTAAGCTCTGTCAAAATTTTGGGACATGGATGTGGCAGTCTGAACCAATGATTTATAAGATTCAGTTTCAGTGAATTTGAAGCTTGCCTAGCCATCTGGGCTTGTCAATTCCTTGAATGGAGACTATATTTTATAAGATGATGCAAATAATTCACAATTTTTCTGTCTGATAATATTGCCACTCTATAGAAACAAAACCACATAGTTCATAATTTGACCTTGAACTATGTCAAATATGAGCTTCCCTGGGGGCTCAGATGGTAAAGAATCTGCTTGTAGTGCAGGAGACCCGGGTTCAATCCTTGGATCAGGAAGATCCCCTAGAGAAGGAAATTGCTACCCAGTCCAGTATTCTTGCCTGGAGATTTCCATGGACAGAGGAGCCTGGTAGGCTACAGTCGACAGGGTTAAAAAGAGTTGGATATGACTTAGTGACTAAACAACAATATCTCAAATATGCACACTTAGTATAAACTCAAGTTCAGAATTAAAGAAAGCATGATTCATCCACATACCTTACTTAATAAATAAAGGCTTTATATAACTGGCACCTGTAAAGTTGCTCAACACCACTAATCATCAAAAAATGTAAATCAAAGCCATAATGAGATCCTACTTCTAACCTATAAGAATGGCTATCATCAAAAAGTACACTAATACCAAATGCTGGCAAGGAAGAGAAGAAAAGGGAACCCTCATACACTACTTATGGTAATGTAAATTTGTGCAGCCACTGTGGAAAATAGGAAGCTTTCTAAAGGGGGGGCGGGGGGCGGAACTAAACTAAAAATAGAATTATGATGTGAACCAGCAAGTCCACTCCTGGATGTATCTCTGAAAAAAAAAAAAAAACAACACTAATCTAAATAAAGATACATAGACCTCAATATTCATAGCAGCATTATTTACAATTGCTAAGCTATGAAACAACCTTAATGTCTTACAACAGGTGAATGGGATACATACAGATATATATGTGTGTGTATATACATATATATGTATATAATGGAATACTACTCATCCACAAAAAGAATGAAATTTTGCCATTTGCAGAAGCACTGATGGACTTTGAGGGAATTATGCAAAGTGATTTAAGTCAGAGATAAAATATATATTATTTATATGTGGAATCTAAAAAGTACAACAAACTATTGAATACAACAAAAATGAAGCAGATTCATACATCGAGAGAATAAACTAGTGCTTACCATGGAGAGAGGGAAGAAGAAGAGGAAATATAGGTTTAGGAGATCAAGAGTTACAAACTATTATGGATAAAATAAGCTACAGAAATAAATTATACAACACATATGGAATATAACCAATATTTTATAAAAACTATACATGGAGCATAATCTTTAAAAATTTTTCTTTGTAAAACCCTGTTACATACTTATATAATATTACATCAACTACATTTCAATTAAAAAGTCTCATGCATGTCATCAAGTATATCCAATATTATGTAAAACTCATATGTGAACTATCAAATTCATTATGAACCTAGCTGAATTCACAGTTGTTTCTCTTAGCATGTTTAGAATACCAATATTCTTAACAAGAGAGAGAAAAACTCACAAAGGCACTCATAACTTTTTAAAACGTCATCTTTCTCAAAAATAATTTCTTTTTACAAAAAATACACTTGAAAAATTAGCACGCTGAAATGTAGACTTCATCACAGGCAGCTTCCCTAGGTCTGAATTACATTAGTCCAAGTTCTAGTGGTAATTATTAGAGATGGGTCATTTAACTGGCCTGCAATTAGAATACCAATGAGCCAGTTCTCTTAGAAAATTTCCCTACCATAGACAGACACCTCTTCAATTTGAATATTTTAGTCATAAAAGCTGCTCTCTATTCAAGGTATATTATTTTCCAGATTGAAAAAGGAAAATGTGTAAGCAGGCCATCCTTATAACCCCTTAGGAAAATCACTCTAGGTATTCTAATGCATTTTTTCAGCCATTAGGTAGAACTGACAAACTTAGACAACTGATGGACCAAAGTTTTCAGAGCAAAGAGTTTGATTTTAAGGAGTTAGGAGGAGAGTGATTATGATACATTGTATCATGTATTAGACCCATGATCTAGGGTAAATGACATGGTGAATGTCAGCTCTCCTGGGATCAGCGGGAAAAGAATAGTGGTGAGCAATAATTAATCTAGCTTGAAAATCAGATTTAGATAATGTTTGAGTCAAATATCAATAAATGTATTTTTCCAGACATTTGATACTTTGCAGTTATGAGTTTTTGAATAAATGATGTATTGAAATGAAAATGTATATATATTGCTCAGAATGATTTCTCACAATAACAGTTTTCAGGCTAATTTATTTATACATTCTCTTTCTCTCCCTCCTTTTTTCTCTCCTTCCTTTTTTCTCTCTTTCCATTCTTTCTTCTGTATTCTGTTTCTGTATCTGTATGTGTGTGTGTCTGTGTTTTGCTTTTTCACTTCAGTCTTAAATGCAATGAAGCAGGAACAGAATAAAAATGGTTAGTGTCTACTCACTCTAGAGGCAGCATTAATTCAATTTATATAGGCTATGTTGTGGCTCAGTTCTTCCCATGTCCAATTCTAAGTTTGACCTTTCATTTGGTTCTGAGACCCTCTCCTACCATCACCATCACCATCACCACCACCACCATCATCATCTTTAGCAGATTTCCCTATTGCATAAGTTAATTGGAGCCACCCTTTATAACAAGCAAATAATCTGAGTGTAGGGTGTTTGATTGGCTGGTTATATACATTTTTAATATCATGTAAAATGAATACATATGCCCACCTTTAAGGCAAGAGTTTTGTAAATCTTTTCTCAGAAAAATTTTTATAATTTGAATTGCTATAGATAGGATGAGACATTCTATGCTGTGGCATAGGGATAAGTTGTATAACAAAATCAACATATCATTTTTTTTTATTATGTTTTAACATAATCTGATCACTCCCATTTATTTGACATATGTAATACTTGCTATTCTGTTTGCATAAGAATTTATCACTACCTTTGTAAACAACTGACCAGGATAGTTTAATGTATTTAATTTTCAATGTAAAACAGCATCTTTTTACAAAAAGGGATTTAAGATTTTCTAATGGGAAAGAGTTAGGAAATTATATTATTTTACAGTAATCCAGAAATCAAAAACATAAAAATAAAAAATCGGTATAGATACCAGAGCAGCAGCATTAGAGATTGCTAGGGGCAAAAAAATCTGGGCAAGAGTTATTAAGATGCCACTACAATATTGTAAAGTAATTAGCCTCCAACTAAAAAAAAAAAACAGAAAGAAATTGTATATACCATAAAAAGAAAAAAGAGTTATTAAGATGCATTCCTAGTAAGTGTGTTAGTCACTTGGTCATGCCTGACTCTTTATGACCACATGGACTGTAGCCCGCCAGGCTCCTCTCTCCATGGAATTCTCCAGCCTAGAATACTGGAGTGGGTTGCCATTCCCTTCTCCAGATTCCTAGTAAAATCCTGCATAATTATCCTCTGTTCCAATGAGTTATTCTATCTTTTTGCTTAATGGTTATTTGCCAGGGTATATAAAATCCTAAAAGGACAACTTTCTGTCTACTACCTAGTTCTTCTGATGACAAGTAGGAAAAGGTAGCCGCAGGGATTCTCTTGGCAATACTCTCTCTTTGAAAGTTTTGCTTTATCTGAGTCAAATCCCTTATGGTGAATGTCAGGCATATGCCCTCATTTTGTCTCCAGTAGGAGGAAAATTCTTAAAGCATAATTTTTAAGAACAGTTGTAATAGTTAAGAGTACCAGTTTCTAGAGTCAAAACCTTACTTCTTTCTTGTGTTATCTTTGTGATTTTATGCAATCTGTTTCACCCATTGAAGCCTTCATTTTTCATATGTAAGGCAAGAATATTAAAGACAACTACTACATTCAGGAATTTGTTACGGTTAACTGAATAATATATGTAAAATTATCAGTACACTAAATGGTATGATTCCGCTTTTATATTATTTTTATAAATTAATTTTAATTGTATTTATGTAGCCTGTATTTACATAGACAGGCTGCCTGGCGCTGGAGCAGCTGAGAGGAGATATCCCACGTCCAAAGTCAGGAGCAGCGGCTATGAGGAGATACCCCACACCCAAGGTCAAAAAACCCCAGTAAGATGGTAGGCACTGGAACGGCTGTGAGGAGATACTCCACATCCAAGGACAAAGGAGAAGCCCCAGTAAGATGGTAGGAGACATGAATTCGCATTTAGAATTAAACCCTGTTCCTGCCATAGACTCTCTGAGGGCTCAAACAAACCTTGTGTGCACCAGGGACCCCACAGAGACTGAGACAGAAGCGTGTTTGAGCGTCTCCTGTGGAGGTACGGGTTGGCAGTGGTCTGTTTCAGGGACCGGGGCTCTGGGTGTGGATAAGGCATAAGTCCTCTTGGAGGATGTCACCATTAACCCCACTATAGAGCTGCCAGAACTTACATAGAATTGGGAAATAGACTCGTGGAGGGCTCAACAGAAACTTGTTCACCAGGACCCAGAAGAAAGGAACAGTGAGACTTGCCTGTGGGTGTCCAGGGGTCTCCGGTGAAGGCATGGGTTGGTGGTGGCCTGCTACAGGGTTGGGAGCATGGATTGTGGCAGTGCCTGCCTGGGATCTTTTGAGGGAAGTTACCATTAACTTCATTACCTCCACCATAGTCTGGCCCCAGGTAAACAGCAGAGAGAGAACACAGCCCCCTCATCAACAGAAAATTGGATTAAAGTTTTAAGGAGCATGGCCCTGCCCATGAGAACAACACCGAATATCCCCTCAGGAAGCTTTCATAAGCCTCTTATTCTTCTCCACTATAGAGCAGAGAGACTTAAAACCACCATCACAGACTCATTAGACTCAATCTAATCACATGGACCACAGCCTTGTCTAACTCAAAGAAACTATGAGAGATGCTGAGTAGGGCCAGCCAAGACAGACAGGTCATGGTGGAGAGATCTGACAAAATGTGGCCCACTGGAGAAGGCAATGGCAACCCACTTCAGTATTCTTGCATTGAGAACCCCATGAACAATATGAAAAGGCAAGAAGATAGGACACTGAAAGATAAACTACCCAGCTTGGTAGGTGCCCAATAAGGTACTGGAGATCAGTGGAGAAATAACTCTAGAGAGAATGAAGGCATGGAGCCAAAGCAAAAATAACACCCAGTTGTGGATGTGACTGGTGACAAAAGCAAAGCCCAATGTTATAAAGAGCAATACTGCATAGGAACCTGGAATGTTAGGTCCATGAATCAAGGTAAATTGGAAGTGATCAAATAGGAGATGACAACAGTGAATGTTGACATTTTAGGAATCAGCGAACTAAAATGGACTGGAAAGAGTGAATTTAATTCGGATGACCATTATATCTACTACTGTGGGCTAGAATCCCTTAGACGAAATTAAGTAGCCCTCATAGTCAACAAAACAGTCTGAAATGCAGTACTTGTATGCAGTCTCAAAAACAATAAAATGATCTCTGTTTGTTTCCAAGACAAGCGGTTCAATATCATGGTAATCCAAGTCTATGCCCTGACCAGTAATACTGAAGAAGCTGAAGTTGAATGGTTCTATGAAGAACTACAAGACCTTCTAGAATTAACACCCCAAAAAGATGTCCTTTTCATTATAGGGGACTGGAATGCAAAAGCAGGAAGTCAATAAACAGCTGGAGTAACAGGCAAATTTGGCCTTGGAGTACAGAATGAAGCAGGGCAAAGGCCAAGAATTCTGCCAAGGGAATGCACTGGTCGTATCAAACACCCTCTTCCAACAACATAAGAGAAGATTCTATGCATGGACATCACCGGATCATCAACACCAAAATAAGATTGATTATATTCTTTGCAGTCAAAGATGGAGAAGCTCTATACAGTCAGCAAAAACAAGACCAGGAGCTGACTGTGGCTCAGATCATGAACTCCTTATTGCCAAATTAAGACTTATTGAAGAAAATAGGGAAAACCACCAGACCATTCACATATTTCCTAAATCAAATCCCTATTGATTATACAGTGGAAGTGAGAAATATATTTAAGGGACTAGATATGATAGACAGAGTGCCTGATGAACTATGGATGGAGGTTTGTGACATTGTATAAGAGACAGGGATCAAGACCATCTCCACGGAAAAGAAATGCCAAAAAGCAAAATGGCTGTCTGAGGAGGCCTTACAAATAGCTGAGAAAAGAAGTCAAAAGCAAAGGAGAAAATGAAAGATATATCCATTTTAATGCAGAATTCCAAAGAATAGACAGGAGAGATAAGAAAGACTGCCTCAGTGATCAGTGCAAAGAAATAGAGGAAAACAATAGAATGGTAAAGACTAAAGATCTCTTCCGGAAAATTTGAGATACCAAGGTAATACTTCATGCAAAGATGGGCTCAAAGGACAGAAATGGTATGCACCTGACAGAAGCAGAAGATATTAAGAATAGGTAGCAAGAATACACAGAAGAACTGTACAAAAAAGATCTTCATGACCCAGAAAATCACAACGGTGTGATCAATCACCTAGAGCCAGACATCCTGGAATGTGAAGTCAAGTGGGCCTTAGGAAGCATCACTATGGAAAAAGCTAGTGGGGGTGATGGAATTCCAGTTGAGCTGTTTCAAGTCCTAAAAGATGATGCTGTGAAAGTGCTGCATTCAATATGTCAGCAAATTTGGAAAACTCAGCAGTGGCCACAGGACTGGAAAAGGTCAGTTTTCATTCTAATGCCTAAGAAAGGCCATGACGAAGAACGCTCAAACTACTGCACAATTGCACTCATTTCACATGCTAGCAAAGTAATGCTCAAATTTCTACAAATCAGGCTTAAATAATATGTGAACCATGAACTTCCAGATGTTCAAGCTGGTTTTAGAAAGGGCAGAGGAATCAGAGATCAAATTACCAACATCCTCAAAAAAGCAAGAGAGTTCCAGAATAACATATATTTCTGCTTTATTGACTATGTCAAAGCCTTTGACTGTGCAGATGACAATAAGCTCTGGAAAATTCTGAAATATATGGGAATACCAGATGACCTGAACTGTCTCTTGAGAAATCTGTACACAGGTCAGAAAACAACAGTTAGAACTGGACATGGACCAACAAACTGGTTCTAAGTAGGAAAAGGGGTATGTTAAGGCTGTATATTGTCACCATCCTTACTTAACTTATATACAGAGTACATCATGAGAAATGCTGGGCTGGATGAAGCACAAGCTGGAATCAAGATTTCTGGGAGAAATATCAGTAACCTCAGATATGCAGATGACACCACCCTTATGGCAGAAAGAGAAGAACCAAAGAGCCAGTTGATGAAAGTAAAAGAGGAGAATGAAAAAGTTTGCTTAAAGCTCAACATTCAGAAAACTAAGACCATGGCATCCGGTCCCATCACTTCATGGCAAACAGATGGGGAAACAGTGGAAACAATGGCAGACTTTATTTTCTTGGGTTCCAATAACACTGCAGATGGTGATTGCAGCCATGAAATTAAAAGATGCTTACTCCTTGGAAGAAAAATTATGAACAACATATACAGCATGTTAAAAAGCAGAGACATTACTTTGTCAACAAAGGTCTGTCTGTCAATTCTATGGTATCTCTGGTAGTCATGTATGGATGTGAGATTTGGACTAAAAAGAATGGTGAGCACCAAATAAATGATGCTTTTGAACTGTGGTGTTGGAGAAGACTCTGGTGAGTCCCTTGGACTGCAAGGAGACCAAACCAGTTCATCCTAAAGGAATCAGTCTTGAATGTTCATTGGAAGGACTGATGTTGAAGCTGAAACTCCAATATTTTGGTCACCTGATGCAAAGAACTGACTCGTTGGAAAAGACCCTGATGCTGCAAAGATTGAGAGGAGAAGGGGATGACAGAGGATGAGATGGTTGGTGGCATCACTGACTCACTGTACATGAGTTTGAGTAAACCCAGGGAGTGATGATGGACAGGGAGGCCTGGTGTTCTGCAGTCCATGAGGTAGTAAAGAGTCAGACATGACTGAGTGACTGAACTGACCTGTAAATAAATGAGCCTGTAAATAAAACATGATTCAGATATTTTTATTATGCTAAAATATTCACTGAAAGGACAATATAGGTAAAATGTGTTTTTCTTTCAACAACACAAACATTTAAGTGTTTCCTGTGTAATAATGCTGTTAGAATTAATGAAATTTCATAGAGGAAATGTAGATCATACATGAAAATATCTAACATAATAATTGGTTGATTTTTTAAGAGAAGTAATTACTAACATCAATTAGGTCTATTTGGTTTGCAATTCTCAAACAGTTTGATGCGACAGCTGTTGAACAAGAGCAGCATAAATTTCTAACCCAGTATTCTTTTTCTAAACCAAAGGACATTACACATTTTACCTGCTATAACACTATAAAGCCTTTTGAATACAAAGACTCTAGTGCATGAAATGATTGATGATGGTACTTCTGATGTTGTAAAGTTATAATCTGTCTCTTGTTCAAATGGGATGCCAAGACAACTAATAAATTTCCCAACACAGAAGAGAAAAGCCTGTGGCATGTAGAGGGTCGGTTGGAAGAGAACAGATTCCTTTTCTCAGCTTGCTCAAAGTACAGATCCAAAATCGCTAATTCACAAAAGTGTTTTTCATAAATTTGTTGCAATCTTATTTGGCAGCCAAACCTGATGGGAAAGATGAGAGGATTACAGCCTTTAGTCTATAGTCCTTATGGTAAATATAATATTGATGTTTTTTTATTAGTGTGCTGCTATAGACCCCACCAAGAGTGTTACAGAATATCTAGTTTATATATTACATTGCCTCTAAAAAATGAAAAGTGCTTAATTCTGGAGTATAACTGGACTCAAGGGTTCTAAATAAGTAATTGTGGACTTCTTTAAGAAACTGGAAATGTTCTTTTCTTTTTCTAAATTTTACTTTCCCATATTTGTCAGTCACTACATGTGTGTGCTCATGTTTTAAAGATATTTCATATATATATATACAAGATATGTTACAAATGTTTTAATATTTGAATAAATATATATTTTTAAAATATTCTCATAAAATGAGTGTAAAAATACAAAGAGTTTTATAGTTCATGAATCTAGTAATAAACTGTTTTGAAAATTCATATCATTTTTTATAGTCTTGATTATTATAAATGTGATTGCATATTTTTCAATATATTTCTAGGATTTTTATTAAAACAGAAATTTTTTATACTCCAGTAATTTACATTTTGTCTTTGTGCCTATTTCACTCATATAACTTGCCCTGTTTTAGGTCAATAGCCATTTATCAATTTTGTTAGTTTACAGTTATATTACTTCAATATGTGTATTATAATTTTTAAATAATATTTTTGAATACAGATATGCACTACAAATATTTGGATAGAAAAAATTTAAAAAAATTAATTTTCCCTTAAAATGTATATTTTGAGGTTTTTACACAAATTTCAGTCACCAACAGGTTTTCTCTTTCTTATGCTAAAAATTGCTAACTTTAGCTATTTTAACAATGGTGATATTTACTCCTGTGTAAAATGTGAAGGGAGAGAATTATATTTTCCTGGAATAATTTCCCAGAAGTTTTTAGTTTTCATTTAGAGTTCTTATTTAGTTAAATCACTATACTTTTAAAATTAGAAAAGGCAATGCTAATGGACTTTATCTTTTATGCCAATTTTGATCAAATGACTGCAAATATGCAATATGGTAAGAATGATTGGAGTTCCATGTCAAGAATCAGCAGCAGAGAGTGCCAGGATGAATTAGCCAACCCTCATTGATGAAAGATAGGAAATTACTGACAGTTACCTATGTTTAAAAATACAAGTTTAGGAGCTTCATTTCTGCTTCTTTTTTCCCAAACTTTTGATTAGTGTCAAATCTTGGGCCAGCACTATTATATTAGTTGTTAAATTTTCCATTTTATTTAATATCTAGTGTTAAAATTATCACATTTTCTTTTTCTCAACTTTTTTTTCAGTTCTCATATTTCATACTTTAAGCTTTAGATTAATAAAATGCATTGAAATGCATTTTAACTAATATATAGCAGAGAATATGATTTAAATGTCTTTAAATCTGCTGCTGTTCTTCTTCAGTAGATAAATCTTGTCCAATTATTTGTGACCTCATGAAATGAAGAATGCCTGGCTTCCCTGTCCTTCACTATCACCTGGAATTTGCTCAAACTCGTGTCAATCAAGTCAGTGATGCCATCCAACCATCTCATCCTCTGTTAGCCCCTTCTCCTCTTGCTTTCAATCTTTCCCAGCATCAGGGTCTTTTCCAATGAGTCAGCTCTTCGCATCAGGTGGCCAAAGTATTGGAGTTTCAGCTTCAGCATCAGTCTTTCCAATGAGTATTCAGGATTGATTTCCTTTAGGATTCACTAATTTGATCCTTTAGCAGTCCAAGGGACTCTCAAGAGTCTTCTCCAGCACCGCAGTTCAGCACCACAGTTCTTCAGCACATCAGTTCTTCAGTGTTTAGCCTTCTTTAATTGTCCAGCTCTCACACCCATCAGTTCAGTTCAGTCGCTCAGTTGTGTCTGACTCTTTGCAACCCCATGGACTGTAGCATGCCAGGCTTCACTGTCCATCACCAACTCCTGGAGCTTACTCAAACTCATGTCCATCGAGTCAGTGATGCCATCCAACCATCTCATCCTCTGTCATACCCTTCTCCTCCTGCCTTCAATCTTTCCCAGCATCAGGGTCTTTTCAAATGAGTCAGTTCTTCAGATAAGGTGGCTGAAATATTGGGAGTTTCGGTTTCAGCATCAGTCCTTCCAATGAATATTCAGGACTGATCTCCTTTAGGATGGACTGATTGGATCTCCTTGCAGTCCAAGGGACTCCCAAGAGTCTTCTCCAACACCACAGTTCAAAAGCATCAATTCTTCAGTGCTCACCTTCCTTTATAGTCCAACTCTTACATCCATACATGACTACTAAACAAACATAACTTTGACTATCAGGATGTTAGCAAAGCAACATCTCTGCTTTTTAACATCCTGTTTAGGTTTGTCATAGCTTTTCTTCCAAGGAACAACAGTCTTTTAATTTCATGGCTGTAGTCACCATCTGTAGTGCTTGTGGAGCCCAAGAAAATAAATTATGTCACTATTTCTCTTGTTTCCCCTTCTATTTGCCATGAAGTGATGGGACTAGATGCCATGATCTTATTTTTGTGTGTGTTAAGTTTTAAGCCAGCTTTTTCACTGTCTTCTTTAACTCTCATCAAGAGGCTTTTTAGTTCTTCTTCTTTTTCTGCCATAAAGTGGCATCCTCTGGATATCTGAGGAGGTTTGTACTTCTCCTGTGTTCCAGCTTGTGAATCATCCAACCTGGCATTTTGCATGATGTACTCTATGTGTAAGTTAAAGAAACAAGGTGACAATATACAGCCTTGAAGTATATCTGCTACTGTATGCATTTTTATTAACTATCTCTTCCTCTCATGTTCTGCTAAAATAGAAACAGTCTGTGTGTTCTGTCTTTCTTCAGAGGTGTTGAACATTCTTTGGAATTCAGTCATTTTAGTTGCATGGTGACCTTAACTCTCTGAGAATTTAGAAATGGTTATGATGTTGTAGGTTGTTTGGTTTTCTCCATTATTAGAATAGATACAATGTTAGTATTTTTCTGTACTTGAAGAAGAACATGTTTATGGCATAATTTTTCATTAAAGTTTGTGCAGAATATTTTCTAATTTTCATTGAGATTATTATTCATGGTCAAGCTATTTATGTACTTATTATTTAATTTCAAAATATAAGAGGATTTTCAAATTATAATTTGGTTTTTCTGTTGTGATTGTTTCTGGTTCAATTCCACTATGCATTTCAGTGCTTTCATGCTTGTTGAGACTAGCTTTGTGTAATAGTATTTGGCTAAATTTTCTCATTATTTGGTGTGTTTAGACAGTCACACACACACACATATATATAGTGTATGTGTCTTTGTGTATATATATATATTCAGTTATATACACAAGAGGAGAGAAATTGCTATCCTAAATCAACAATCAGGTAAACTTTTGTATGTGAATGATTACTGTGTTACTTGCATACCTTTTACTTTCAAGATAACCAAGTCTAGTCACATCATTTAATGAGTTAAACTGTCAAATTGCTTTTTATAACATGTGAGTGCACTTAAACACTGAGTTGAATAATGCTATAATTATGATTTGTAAGATTTCAGATAAAAATTAAAAACAAAACTGACAATGAAATTTCAGCTTACACTCGGAGCACAAATTTAAAAATAGTAAACAATGGATTAACCCTTGAAACCAGTTGTACTCTTTACTTTTCCATGGTTCTAACAAGAGCCAAGAAAATTTATTTTTCCTAAGTTAATTCAAGTTGAGTTTGTTATTTGCAAGCAGAGCTCTTCTTAGTCAAGTGACAATACAACATGTGAAAATCTCTTTATGCTTCAGGTAGCCATATAATTTATCATCTAGGCTGGGATACTTGTGAGAACGAAAGGGAATGCTACTGATAATTTATACTTGGAAATAGGTATAAACTCAAGTTGTTCAAGGGAAACTGGAATGTCTTTACCTATAATGAGACACCATCAACTCTAATAGTGGCAATGATATATTTTACCACCAACATTAATATTTCTATTTTACTACCAAAACACACACATAAGTTGAAGTTGCCTAACTAACTTAATAAATCTTAATTAAAATGAATGCACAAATGAGACATTTATTATTTCTGCTTCCTATTCCTCTTCTTCTACCTTTAAAGTTCATGTCAGCATTGTTTCTAGTAACCTCCCTTGATTACTCTAATTTAAGGTGATGGAGATTTTCTAGGCATGCTAGGATTCAAGTAGATCCTTGTTTTGTATGAAGTAATGCTATGATACCATTAAGATCTATTCCTATTCTGAAAACCTTAATAAAAATTTTATTAAGGTGGTTAACAGTTATTCTGAAATTACACAAATAGAATCAACAATGTGATAGTTAATTATATGCACAAGCAAGCCAAGCATTACAACATGTCTTTAAATATGAAATGCCATAAATGACTTAGTAATTGAAAGTTTGCTATATAACAGTTGCTGTTTTAAGTACTAGGTATATAAATCAATTGATCTTAGACCACTATATTTTAAAACTCCTGGGAAAATCATTTACGTGAGAATGGTACCTTTAGACTTACACAATTGTGTGGTCTTATTTAACTTTCCTAAAAACCCTGTAGGTTGGTACTCCTATCATTCTTATTTTATGAATTAGTATAGTAAAATTGGAAAAATGTAAATGTCTTGTTCCAAGTATTTTGGCTAGTAAGTTATGGAGCTAGTTTCAAAGTTTACATTTTAAATACGTGCACTCATCAAAACATTGTTTATTAAGCACCTTCTTCGCTCAAGACGCTATACTAAGCACTGAGAATACGATTGGGATGTGTTGTTAGAATGGGAGTCTCTTTCTATTCTCCAGCAAAAATTGTGTTACTAGTATATAAAAGGGATTTTCTTGTATAGGTTTAATAATTTCATTTAAATCACTGTATTAAGTCCATGATTGAAATTCAAAATATAAATATATCATATTTTAGAATTTTATATACAAAGAATATAGAATGTATACATACATCCCATTTCTCTCTCTTTTTTTTCGCTTCTGACATTTCTATTTTAATGTAAAATATTACAGAAAAATATTACATCCTGAGAAAATATCACTGTAATTGAGTGGGGCAGAAAATATTGCATGTAAATTTGTTTGGTTTTAGTTTATGTTTTGGGATTTGATAATGGCTTTATTGAAATTTAAAGTAAGATTCCAAGATCATTTATTTAGTAAGAAGAAATGTCATACAAAATATTATTTGTCATAAATAACACATTACACTGAAAATACTTGCCTCTTGAACCTATAATTTGAACAAATCAATTACTTCTAAGTAATATATTGTTCAAGGAACAATTGCTAAATATTTCCACTACGTTTTACCATAGTCATAATTTTTCTAATTTATATTTTTTCTCTAAAAATATGTGAAAATAAGGCATTTTACTTTTTTGTAATAATTGCAACAGTACTTGAGTAGTGTTTGATATAGAGTTATATAAAAACTCAGGTAAATGGAATTATCCTTTTCTTCCTTGAAATCTTTACAAAATAGGAATCTATTTTGGATTTGAAATGTGATAAATTGTCTGAAACAACATGCTGCATTATTATTGGTATTTGAAAATCTTCCTATCAAATTTATAAAGATCTTCATCTTCTTAAATGTGTATTATTAACCTTTGTATAATTCGGTGCCTGAAAGCTGGTTAGGCACAATACATACCAGCTGCAATTCCTTTTGAAATATATTCAATGACTCAGTTCATTTTTCTTTTCTAATACAAATTAGAAGCAGATTATTGGCAATTTCCAGTTATTGTGCTTTGTCAAATCCCTCATTGACTACAATTTGTTAAATTTTCACTTTAAATGCAGACAGAATAGGCCTGGGGAAAGTATACCAATAGTTATTTTTCATGACAATGATGGAAAAAGTATAGTTTATACAAACGCAGTAACTTGATAGCCTAAATTCTTATACAGGGATATCACTTTAAGTAATTTATTAAATGCCAGTTTAGAAATAATACTAAGTGTACAGTATAAAACTTAAACTTTCTTATAATATTTCCCAATACTATCAATAATTTATTCAATACTTTTAAATATTTTTTTATAGTTAAAAGACATGGAAGAAAACTAGAAAGAGAGACATAGAAAAACTCAAAAGTTTCCAAAACTTCTTGTCATTATTACTATGTGGAATGCATTCTAATACTATACTTTCTGACTCTCAGTTGTTTCATTTTATAAAATGCTACTTATGATAAATTAATTTCATGATGAATGCCTTTAACAGTTGTTATAGGCTATTACCAAAATATGTAGGCCTGTGATAAACATAAATGGAATTGAATTGATCTTGGATGTTAAAAATTTTTCATTTTCCATAGCAAAAATTTAAATAGTATTTTCTTCCCAAATGTTAATTTTTAAATTTATGTATTTGTATATTAACTCCAGGTATATTTATTAAATATATAATATATTCCCTTCTATAAATGCATCATAGTAAGATTTCAACTTCTTCACCAAGTCTACAAAGCAGACTTTGTTACAATAACTTATAGATAATAATGATTTTCATTTACTATGGGTCATTAAGCAATGTATATTTATCTAAAATATGGAGTTAAAGTGAACCAGTTCTACTTACAGGTTCAAAGTATTCATTTTTATAGGGAGATTTCCCTAGATCTTAAAAATATAAAAGGACAAGAAATGCTTTAAGCTTTTAAACAGCATAGATGTTACATATTTGTATTGTTCATGTCTATAATTTTCAATAGCTTTCAATTAAATATTCCTTTAATATAATCTTTCAAAATTATGAAATAAATGCAAAATAGTAAGAAATGTGTCACTTGTATGCACAAGGAAGGAAACCAAATTTATTTTTGAAAAATATTCTAAGAATTGAAACACAAGAGACTAGAATTAAGAAGAAAGGTATCAATTAGTCTGTGATTTGGCACAAATTAAATAGGGCCCAAATGGGATCCCAGAAAAGATTTTAATATGTGGAGTATTAAAAATATGATTTTGAAGGGGGAAGATGGTTGAGAACTAAAGGGAAAGGCATTTCCTTAATTAAGTAAATTTTAAAATAAACATACCTAAACACATACTGTTGACAACATTAAGATATAATTCCATCCACACAATACTTATGCCATGAGGTGCTCAGTTGCTTTAGTCATGTCCAACTGTTTGTGATCTCATGGACTGTAGCCCACCAGGCTCCTCTGTCCATAGGAGTTTTGATGCAACAATACTGGAGTAGGTTGCCATGGCCTCCTCCAGGGGATCTTCTGACCTAGGGATCTAGCTCACAATTCTGTGTCTCCTGAATTGCAGGCAGGCTCTTTACCACTGAGCCACTGGCGAGTCCACACAATACATGTATACATACATAAAGTACAGCATCATCTGTTACGCTACCCACCATGGTTCTACTTTTATGTAATATAATGCCCAAAGTAACTGAGGCAGTGTACCCAGCTCTATTAGTCAGTAAAGATAAAATTCTTAAACACCAAATCCTACCTCTCTTACTTCTCAAATGTAGGTAATTCAGAGTTGCTGACAATATAGGAAAGCCCAATCAACATAGACATGCTTATTATACATATCTTTGCTTTATGTTTTACAGCTGTATATGTGTTACTTAACAATCTAGTTGAGTTTCACTTCTCTTATCTTACAAGAATGGAGTTATTCTTTGTGTACTCTTTGGTCATTTGCTTTTCTTGTATAATATTTTGCAGAGAGATTGCTTTGTGTAGTTGTTTGTGTGAATCATTCATTATCTTTGCTGTGTTGCGTTATTTGTGAGAATATGCCACATTTTATTTTCTATTCTCAAATAGTTGAGTTATTTCTATTTTGAAACTGTTGCAAATTTTTCTTTGATGTACATTCTTATATAAGTATAGACATAAAAGACATTTGTGCTTTTTCAGACAGATAGACACACACACACACACACACACACACACACACAAATCAAGGTCTTTCAGCAGTTACAAAGAGAAAATATTTATGAGAAGAACAAAATTAGATGACAGATATTTTCTGACTTTAAAGCTTACTGTAAAGATACAGTAATCAAGACAGTGTGGTATTAGAGAAAGAATAGATATATCAATGGAGCAAAATTGAGAACTCAGAAATAGATTCTCATAAATATAACCAATTGCTCTTTGACAAAGGAGCAAAGGCAATAAAATGGAGAAAAGATAGTCTTTTCAACAAATGATGCTGGAAAAACTATACACCCTGGTGCAAAAACATGAATCTCAATGCAAAACTTATACCCTTCTAAAAAATTAAGAAATTGTATCTCAAGCTAAATGTAAAATGAATAGCTGTAAAACTCCCAGGAGATAACATAAGAAAAAACCTAGATGGCCCTGAGTATGGTAATAACTTTTAGATATAACACCAAAGACAAAATCCATGAAGGATATAATTGATAAGCTAGACTTCATTAATATTAATATTTTTATCCCATAAAAGATACTGTTAAGAGAATGAATAAAAAAAGCAGACTAAGAGAAACTATTTAATATATATATAAATTTCACTTTTCCAATCAAGATTGTTATCCAATATATACAAAGAACTCTTTAAACTCCAAATAAGAAAACAACAAGATTTTTTTAAAAATGGCCCAAAATGCTTAACAGTCACCATATCAAATAATATACATAGATGGGAATAAGTGTATGAAAAGATACTTCACATTATTTGTCATCAGATAAGTGAAAAAAAACAACACAATACCACTACACACCTATTAGAATGGCCAAAATCCAGAACACTGATGTTAATGTTGGTGAGAATGTGGCATAATAGGAATTCCCTTTCACTTACAGTGGGAATGCAAAATGGAAGAGCCTCTTCAGAAGATTATTTGGAGGTTTCTTACAATGTTAAAATGCTCTTAAAGTATAATTCAGCAATCTTGCTCCTTGGTATTTTAGCAAAGTTTGGGAACTTCCTTTGTACCTCCATCCAAAACCTCGCATACAGATGTCTACAGAAGTTTTATGCATTATTGCTAAAATACAGAAGCAACCAAGCTGTTTTTCAGCAGGTGAATGGATAAATAAACTGTGGTACATTCAAAGAGTGGTCTATTACCCACACTAAAAATAAATGAGTTATCAAATAATGAAAAAAAACACAGAGAAAATTTAAATGCATATTAGTAAGTAAAAGAAGCTGATCTGAAAAGATTACACACTGTAGGATTCCAGTTATCCATTTCAGAAAAGACAAAACCACGTAGACAATAAAAATTTCAGTGGTTTCCAGATGTTATGGGGGGCGGAGACATGAATAGGCAGAGCCCAGAGCATTTTCTGGACAGCACAATTTTTCTTTATGTTACTATAACAATGGACACATGTCATTTTATATTTGTCCCAAACCATAGAATGTACAACACCTAGAGTGAACCCTGATGAAAACTATACATTTTGAGTGATAGTCATGTCAAAGTAGATTCATCAATTATAATCTATCACTCTGGCTGGGATGTCTATAACAGGGGGATGCTCTGCATGTACGGAGGCAAGGGGTATGTGTGAAACCTCCGGACTTGATGCTCAGTGTTGATTGCTGTGATTGTAAAATTGCTTTAAAAAATAAATTCCATGTTAAAAAAAAAGTTGCAAAGATTTTGCACTCTCATTGGTATCCATTTTTGAATGTACTAATATACATAAAATTTTTAAATACCAAGAGAAAAATTTAAACATTGGGACAACATTCATTGAGTGATGATGTACTTTCCTCTCAAAGCTCAATGAAATGTACAATGATTTGATCAACAGAATGTGGTGGGAGATGAGCAATAGAAAGTGATATAAACTCCACTTCATTTTCTCTCAGAACACACTTTGGAAGCTCTAATCCTAAAATATGAGAATTTAGGCCATTCCAACCATGATGGCCAGATCACCAGTTAATAGTCTCCTCTCTTTGATATACAATAATATGGAATGATATATAATATAACATAATATAATATAATATAATAATATATCACTGTATTTCACAAGACTTCAACAGAAATTGCCTTTCCACAAAATCTTCTTAGAAAATGTTCAGAAAATATTCTGAATTTTGTAAATTAGAATGGAACATTGAGAGGAACAGATTATGTAAAGGTAACATAAAGAGAGAAAGACATTATAGACTGTGAATCAGAGGGAAGAGAAAACTAAACTTAAATTTATGTTTAGATTAACAATCCAAATGGCCATGTTAAAATTGTAATTCAACATTATAAAATAAACTCAGATACCTGTAAGAATACAAAGATATCAAAAACATCTTATCTCATTTCAAATAATGGCTGCTGCAAATATTTTCCTGTGGTTCACAATCTAAATTTTGCTTTTACAAGCCTTCTTTTAAATAGCTGATAAACTCAGATTCCTAATTTTATACTAACCACTAGGCAATTCATTCTCTTACACATATTTCTTTATTGAGTGATATTTTTCTTTACCCTTATCAGAGGTATTCAGCACATATTCATGTGACTTAACTGTAACATACTCAGCTTTATTACTGCCACGGTGACATACATTTGTTCAGTGGGCTAAAGGGTGTGTTCAGTCACGTCCGACTCTTTTGAAATCCTATGGACTGCCACCTTCCAGGCTCCGCAGTCCATGGAATTTTTCAGGCAAGAATACCTGACCCAGGGATTGAATCCTCATCTCCTGCATCTCCTACATTGACAGGAGTATTCTTTACTACTGAACCACCTGGGAAACCCTTTCAGCGGGATAGTGCTGTTCAAAATTAAATTTCTCTTAATGATGATTATTTTATAGTTGTCAGCCTGACCATGAAATATCAGTAAATGCTACTGACCTACATATTTTCTGCATCATAATGTCCCTGAGTCTTAGTAGTCAACTATATGCTAACTAGAAAAAAAAAAACATTTGAAAACTTTTAAATAAAGACTTTTAAAAGGATATGTATTTTCAAAATTGATGAAAAAGCTGTCATACTGCTAGTATTAGGACTAAACAGCATAAATCTTTAGAAAGCAGTATAAAAATATGCATCCATAAAAATTACTATATTTGTACTCATTTCTGGTAATTTGACATTAGACAATAATGAAAAAATGCGTAAAAATATTTGTCAGAATTTTAATAAAATATATAAAATTTTACTATATATATTTTACTGTAATATAATTTTTAAAAACTCATATTTTGAGAGAGTAGATGATACAGGAGAGAGAGAAGTAAGATGTGTAGAATATATATTTTCTTTAAAACATGGTTACAATTTATTTACTTAATTTTAAGTATAAATAATTTGCAGAAATGATATTTTAACTGAGAAAGTAAAACTTTCTATAAATACTCAGTGACATATGAACTCGGATTGGAAGGCATGAGCATAATACATGTTAGTGTGTCAGAATTTTTGTAATAGTTTCTTCCTATTTCTAGATATCCTAAAAAATAATTTAAGTTTAAGCTATTTCAATTATCTCAAATTCTTCAAAACAATAAAAAAATGTATGATTAAAAATAAAAATGTTTCTTAGTCTTATTATTTGCCAAAAATTAGATGGTATAAAACAACAGTAATTAATTATCTCATAAATCTGGAGGTTGGAAGTCCAAAGTCAAGGTGTTAAAGAGTTAGTTTATTCTGAAAGTTATGAGGGAAAGACCTGTTTTAAGCCTCTCTCCTCAGCTTATAGAAAGAATTCTTTAGCCTCTCTCCTCCTGATAGAATGAATTCTTTGTCTTCATACTGTCTTCCCTCTATGCATGTCTGTATCTGTATACAAACTTCCTCTTTTACAAGGATATCATATTGGACTAGGGTCTACCCTAATGATATCTTAATTACATTTGCAATGACACATAAATAATGTCACATTCCAAGGTACTGGGGATTTGGGCTTTGTTATATGAATTTGGGGTAAGACAGCATTCAACCCATAGCACTATGCTTCTTGCCCCCTAATACTTATGCCCTTTTAATGTGCAAACTGCATTCACCTCATCCCAACATTTCCCAAAGTCTTAACCCATTCTAAATCAGCTGCAAGTCTGAAATCTCATCTAAATAGCACCTAAATCAGGTATGAATGAGACATAAGTCATGAACCATCTTGAGGCTAAATTCCATTTCATCTGTGAACCCATGAAATCAGACACATTGTTTGCTTTGAAAATGAAAAGGTGAGACAGGCCTAGGATAGGCATTGCAATTCCAAAAGAGATAAATCAGAAGAGACAACGGGGTCATGGACCCTAAGCAAGTATAAAATCTAGAAGGCACATTCTGTTTGATCATAAGGCTTGAAACTAATCTTTTTAGCTTGCTGCTCTGTTCTCAGGTCCAAAAGCATGGGAATCAGTGAACTCAGCCCACTTGAACTTAGGGAGAGATAGCCCAGTTTTTCGGGCCGATCTCCAGGTCTGAGTCTTTTTGCAGTGGTAACCTTTCTTCACTCTTATTTCTGAATTAATTTTGGAGTCATTCTTTCCTTTTATTTATTTTTTAAAGGATAACACATGTTCATGACTGACAATCCCATTAATTCATTTTCATTTTCTGTCTATAGACAGAAAATTCATTTTCTTTTCTATGCTGGAAATTCAAGACCCTTCTTCTAATTTGTTCCACTTTTTTTCCCTTCAGTCAAAGCTAGAAGCATTGCTGCTAAGATGATTGATTAGACCCACAAGTCACATACCAAATCTCTAACAAACTCATCCACTCACACCCTTGGCATTCTCTTCCAAAATATATTTATTCATTTGCTGAATATCCATAGGTTAAGGATTTCCAAATAATCAGGTTCTATTTCCTTTTTGTTTAATAGCTTCTTTTTCAATTTATCTCTATCCTCTGGTGTTGCCCTGCTTTATTTTGTACTCCAAGGCAAAATCTGCCTGTTACTCCAGGTATTTCTTCACTTCCTACTTTTACATTCCAGTCCCCTAGAATGAAAAGGACATCTTTTTTGGGTGTTAGTTCTAAAAGGTCTTGTAGGTCTCCATAGAACTGTTCAAATTCAGCTTCTTCAGCATTAATGGTTGGGACATAGACTTGGATTAACTCTAATATTGAATGGTCTGTCTTGGAAACAAATGGAGATCATTCTGCTGTTTTTGAGATTACACCCAAGAACTGCATTTCGGACTCTTTTGTTGACTGAAGGCTACTCCATTTCTTCTAAAGGATTCTTGCCCGCAGTAATAGATATAATGGTCATCTGAATTAAATTCACCCATTCCAGTACACTTTAGTTCACTGATTCCAAGAATGTCAATGTTCACTCTTGCCATCTCCTGTTTGACCACTTCTAGTTACCTTGACTCATGGGCCTAACATTCCAGGTTCCTGTGCAATGTTGCCCTTTACTGCATCGGATTTTACCTTCCATCATCAGTCACATCCACAAGTGGGTGTTATTTTAGTGTTGGCTCTGTCTCTTTATTCTTTCTGGAGTTATTCCTCCACTCTTCTCCAGTAGCATATTGGGCATCTACTGACCTGGGTAGTTCATCTTTCAGTGTCCTATCTCTTTGCCTTTTCATACTATTCACGGTATTATCAAGGCAAGAATACTGAAGTGGTTTGCTATCCCCTTCTCCAGTGGACCACATTTTTTCATAACTCTCCATGACCAGTCTGCCTTGGGCAGCACTACATGACATGACTCAGTTTCATTGAGTTAGACAAAGCTATGGTCCATATGATCAATTTGATTATTTTTCTGTGATTGTGGTTTTCATTCTGTCTGCCTTCTGATGGAGAAGGATAATAGGCTTACTGAAGCTTCCTAATGGGAAAGACTGACTGAGGGGAAAACTGAGTCTTGTTCTGATGGAAGGGACCATGCTCAGTAAATATTTAATCCAATTTTCTGTTGATGGGTGGCGCTGTGTTCCCTCCCTGTTTTTGACCTGAGACCAAACTATGGAGGCTGCAATGAATACAATGTCAACCTCTTTCAAAAGGTCCTGTGCACACTCTGCCACACTCAGTGCCCCCAACCTTGCAGCAGTCCACCGCTGCCCCCACACCTCTGCAGGAACCTCCTGAACACTCACAGGCAAGTCTGGGTCATTCCCATGTGGGGTCACTGCTCCTTTCTCCTGGGTCCTGGTACACATAGGTTTAGCATGTGCCCTTCAAGAGTCTGTTTCCCCAGTCTTGTGTAAGTTCTGGTGGCTCTGTGGCAGTGTTAATGGCCAATTCCTCCAAGAGGGCTTATGAAATACCAGGTCTGCTGCTCCCAGAGCCCCTCCCCATGTAGCAGGCCACTGACAGCCTGTAACTCCGCAGGAGACACTCAAACATTCAAAGGCAGGTCTAGTGCAGTCTCTGTGGGGTCTTCAGGTGCACACAAGTTTTGTTTGAGCCATCTGAGCATCTCCAGTGGGTAAGGGGTTTGATTTTAGATACAATTTTGCCCCTCCTATCATCTTTCTGGGGTTTCTCCTTTTCCCTTGGACATGAGGTATCTTTTTTTTCGTGGGATACAACATTCTCCTGTAAATGGTTGTTCAGCAGCAACTTTTAATTTTGGAGTTCTTGCAGGAGAAGATGAGTGCACATCCTTCTACTTAACCATCAGTTCAGTTTAGTTCAGTTGCTCAGTTGTGTCTGACTCTTTGTGACCCCATGAATCGCAGCAAGCCA
Source organism: Hydropotes inermis (assembly GCA_020226075.1). Lineage (NCBI taxonomy): Eukaryota > Metazoa > Chordata > Mammalia > Artiodactyla > Cervidae > Hydropotes > Hydropotes inermis. Next base: position 23,985,236 of record CM035295.1, read on the forward strand.
GGCCTCCATGTCCATCACCAACTCCCAGAGTTTACTCAAACTCATGTCCATTGAGTAGGTGATGCCATCCAGCCATCTCATCCTCTGGCATCCCCTTCTCCTCCTGCCCCCAATCCCTCCCAGCATCAAGGTATTTTCCATAGAGTCAACTCTTCACATGTGGTAGCCAAAGTATTGGAGTTTCAGCTTCAGCATCAGTCCTTCCAATGAACACCCAGGACTGATCTCCTTTAGGATGGACTGGTTGGATCTCCTTGCAGTCCAAGGGACTCTCAAGAGTCTTCTCCAACACCATGGTTCATAAGCATCAATTCTTTGGCGATCAGCTTCTCTTCACAGCCCAACTCTCATCCATACATGACCACTGGAAAAACCATAGCCTTGACTAGATGGACTTTTCTTGACAAAGTAATGTCTCTGCTTTTTAACATGCTGTCTAGGTTGGTCATAACTTTCCTTCCAAGGAGTAAGTATTTTTTAATTTCATGGCTGCAATCACCATCTTCAGTGATTTTGGAACCAAAAAAATAAACTTTGCCCCTGTTTCCACTCTTTTCCCATCTATTTGCCAAGAAGTGATGGGACTAGATGCCATGATCTTAGTTTTCTGAATGTTGAGCTTTAAGCCAATATATTCACCCAGCTGTTTCACTTTCATCAAGAGGTTTTTTTAATTCCTCTTCACTTTCTGCCATAAGGGTGGTCTCATCCATATATCTGAGTTTATTAATATTTCTCCTGGAAATCTTGATTACAGCTTGTGCTTCTTCTAACCCAGCATTTCTCATGATGTACACTGCATATAAGTTAAATAAGCAGGGTGACAATATACAGCCTTGACCTACTCCTTTTCCTATTTGGAACCAGTCTGTTATTCCATGTCCAGTTCTAACTGTTGCTTCATGACCTGAATATAGGTTTCTCAAGGGGCAGGTCAGGTGGCCTGGTATTCCCTTCTCTTTCAGAATTTTCCACAGTTTATTGTGATCCACATAGTCAAAGGCTTTGCCATGGTCAATAAAGCAGAAATAGATGTGTTTCTGGAACTCTCTCTTTTTTTTTTTTTTTTTTTGATGATCCAGTGGATATTGGAAATTTGATCTCTGGTTCCTCTGCCTTTTCTAAAGCCAGCTTGAACATCTGGAAGTTCATGGTTCATGTATTGCTGAGGCCTGGCTTGGACAATTTTGAGCATTAATCTACTAGCGTGTGAGATGACTGCAATTGTGCAGTAGTTTAAGCATTCTTTGGCATTGCCTTTCTTAGGCATTGGAATTAAAACTAACATTTTCCAGTCCTGTGGCCACTGCTGAGTTTTCCAAATTTGCTGGCATATTGAGTGTGGCACTATCACAGGATCATCTTTCAGGATTTGAAATAGCTCAACTGGAATTCCGTCTCCTAAATTAGCTTTCTTCATAGTGATGCTTTCTAAGGCTCACTTCACTTCACATTCCAGTATGTCTAGCTCTAGGAGAGTGATCACACCATTGTGATTATCTGGGTCATGAAAATCTTTTTTTATACAGTTCTCCTGTGCATTCTTGCAACCTCTTCTTAATATCTTCTGCTTCTGTTAGGTCCATACCATTTCTGTCCTTTATCGAGCCCATCTTTGCATGAAATGTTCCCTTGGTATCTCTAATTTTCTTGAAGAGATCTCTAGTCTTTCCCATTGTGTTGTTTTCCTCTATTTCTTTGCATTGATTGCTGAGGAAGGCTTTCTTATCTCTCCTAGCTATTCGTTGGAACTCTGAATTCAGATGGGAATATCTTTCCTTTTCTCCTTTTCTTTTCGCTTCTCTTCTTTTCACAGCTATTTGTAAGGCCTCCTCAGACAGCCACTATGCTTTTTGGCATTTATTTTCCATGGGGATTGTCTTGATCCCTGTCTCCTGTACAATGTTATGAACCTCCATCCATAGTTCATCAGGCACTCTGTCTATCAGATCTGGTCCCTTAAATCTGTTTCTTACTTCCACTGTGTAATCATAAGGAATTAGATTTAGGTCATACCTGAATGGTCTAGCGAGTTTCCCTACTTTCTTCAATTAAAGTCTGAATTTGGCAATAAGGAGTTCATGACCTGAGCCACAGTCAGCTCCTGGTCTTGTTTTTGCTGACTGTATAGAGCATCTCCATCTTTGGCTGCAAAGAATATAATCAATCTGATTTCGGTGTTGACCATCTGGTGATGTCCATGTGTAGAGTCTTCTCTTGTGTTGTTGGAAGAGGGTGTTTGCTATGACCAGTGTGTTCTTTTGGCAAAACTCTATTAGCTTTTGCCCTGCTTCATACCGTACTCCAAGGCCACATTTGCCTGTTACTCCAGGTGTTTCTTGACTTCCTACTTTTGCATTCCAGTCCCCTATAATGAATAGGACATCATTTTTGGGTGTTAGTTCTATAAGGTCTTGTAGGTCTTCATAGAACCATTCAACTTCAGCTTTCAGCATTACTGGTACTCTGCCATATCCATTGCCTAATCCCTGATGCTGGAAAGATTAAAGGCAGGAGGACAGGGGCATGACAGAGAATGAGATGGTTGGATGGCATCACTGACTCAATGGATATGAGTTTGAGCAAGCTCCAAGAGTTGGTAATGGACAGGGAACCCTGGTATGCTGCAGTCTGTGGAGTTGCAGTCAGACATGAGTGGGTGACTGAACTGACTCTGGTGTTTCACTGTAAGTAGCCCGGGGGAAAGGGCTCCACCTTTCAGCAATTTGCTTGGAAATATTCTCAGCTAGATATGTAAGTTTATCACTTACAAATTTTACTTTCCATCCAACAGAACACTATTCAGTCAAATTCACTGACAACTTATGACAGCGTTTATTTAAGTAAATACTCTTTCAAAGAAAGGTACAAAGCACGTTGTATAACATTTTCTGAAAGTACAATTAAGTTTTAGTTGTTTGTTCTTTTCTTTAGGAGCTCCAAACACTCTTTGCATTAAAGATGCACTCAGGGAAAATGTACTGATAGATAAGAGGGAGGAGACTATTAGTCATAGATAGCGCCGACTCACAAGAAATCTTTCAAACTAAAGAACAGACAGCTGTCAAGTTCATTTAGGAAGTAAGATTTAGATACCAGTAATAAAGGTCTTCCCTGATAATAAATGGGATTCCCTAATAGCTCAGTTGGTAAAGAATCCACCTGCAATGCAGGAGACCCCAGTTTGATGCCTGGATCAGGAAGATCTGCTGGAGAAGCTTAGGCTACCCTCTCCAGTATTCTTGGGCTTCCCTTGTGGCTCAACTGGTAAGGAATCCACCTGCAATGTGGGAAACCTGGGTCTGATTCCTGGGTCCGGAAGATCTGCTGGAGAAGGGAAAGGCTACCCAGTCCAGTATTCTGGCCTAGAGAATTCCAAGGACTGTATAACCCCTGGGGTCACAAAGAATCAGACACAACTGAGCCACTTTCACTTTCATTAAAGGTATGAGGTACAGTCTTGGGTAGATTCTTATTTCATACTCATGAAAATTCATACACTCTAGAACATTCTGGTCAACCTACAAGCTATGAATATAAATTTCAATGTGTACCTATTGTAAAAATTATTATAATAATCAATAGGTCATTACTTTTAACTCCTTCAATATTCACACATTATAGACATTCACAGAACTGATTAACCATCTCATTGAAAGAAACTAAAGGAAGCTGAAGTGCTTATAGTACTAGAGTCTAACCTCTGTCCTTCTTTATAAAATGCTACATGGAATCCTCTGATGTTCAAATATGAATTCTTGATGAGAAAGTCATTATGCCAGAGTGTAATTTTAAGCAATATCCATATATATAGTGTTACACTATCTTTAAGGGTTTTAACATAAATTATTGTTATAATGAAATTATTGAAACTGATGAGTCTAAGAAATAATATAAATGATGTTAGGCAAAATGTATCAAAAAGAATGCATTTTATGAGAAAGGAAAAGAGCAATAACTACAAAATATGGAGAAGATAAACCTAAAATAAATTTTAACAGGTGATTTATTAGTCTACATATATGTATGTCCTGGCTTAACACTTGATAGCTAGCCAGAAAATTAATTTTTGTAACATATGATCTGACTCCTTCATTATCAAGCTTTGATATAACACTTTTGGCAGCATGGAGACTGGTTGTTTTGAAAAGGCAGTACAATCTTTCACCTACTACAACATTTTTTAATAGTCTGTCTTCTATAAAGTTAACACTCTACTTTTGAAGATGAGTATAATTTAATCTTGAGGCAGGGGCCAAATTCAAATTTTTTTTTTTTAAGTTTGAAGTGTCTCATATTTTAAATTTATGCTTCCCTAAATTATGGCAGACAGTGAAGAAGAGCTAAAGAGCCTCTTGATGAAAGTGAAAGAGAAGAGTGAAAAAGTTGGCTTAAAGCTCAACATTCAGAAAACTAAGATCATGGTATCTGGTCCCATTACTTCACGGCAGGTAGACAGGGAAACAGTGGAAACAGTGACTGACTTTATTTTTTTGGGCTCCAAAATCATTGCAGATGGTGACTGCAGCCATGAAATTAAAAGACGCTTACTCCTTAGAAGGAAAGTTATGACCAACCTAGACAGCATGTTAAAAAGCAGAGACATTACTTTGCCAAGGAAGGTCTGTCTAGTCAAGGCTGTGGTTTTTTTCAGTAGTCATGTATGGATGTGAGAGTTGGACCACAAAGAAAGCTGATCACCAAAGAATTGATGCTTCTGAACTGTGGTGTTGGAGAAGACTCTTGAGAGTCCTTTGGACTGCAGGGAGATCCAACTAGTCCATCATAAAGAAAACCAGTCCTGAATATCCATTGGAAGGACTGATGTGGAAGCTGAAATTCCAATAGTTTGACCACCTGATGGTAAGAACTGACTCAATGGAAAAAACCCTGATACTGGTAAAGATTGAGGGCAGGAAAAGAAGGGGATGACAGATGATGAGATGGTTGGATGGCATCACTGACTGTATGGAGATGATTTTGGGTAAACTCCGGGAGTTGATGATGGACAGGGAGGCCTGGCGTGTTGTAGTCTGTGGGGTCACAAAGAATTGTACATGACTGGGCAACTAAACTGAACTGAAATATTGACACACTTCTCTTGTAGTCCTAAAGATTATATTGTAGCATTTTGATATTATTTTCCTGGAAGTAGTTATTAATAATTTTCATTGTATCTGACATTCTACTTTTTTGTTTTTGATTCCCACATTATTGAAGTGAGCATTTTATTGATATATATGATGCATTTTGAAACAATTTGCATAAATGTCTATTTATTCTATTAAAACAATTCCCGTAGAAGAATTGAAAACTTGTGGAATATATTAACAAAGGGAAAGTTTATGTAAATTAACCTATGTATCTATAGAGTTTTATATTATTCTTACAAACAGATGAAAAACACATCAAAAAATGATTAAACAGAACCTTACAAAAATCAGTATGAAAAGACAGCTTTATATTTTTATGACTAACAACCATATTAAATGTGACTAGAATGTAATAATACACTTTGGTCCTAGTTGCTTAACTTTAATAAAACTTTAAATGTGGCATGCAATTATTGACTGAAGTCATTATATTAAGTTGGTGCAAAAGTAATTCCAGTTTTGCATTGTTGAATTTTGCCATTTGATATTGAAATTCATTCTTAAATAAATGTTGATTATGTTATATACATCATTTTAATGTGTATTTCTTTCTGTATGCTTTTTACTAATAAATTATTATTTGAAATCCATTTTATATGCATTTTAGACTATGGAAATGATGTTACAAGTAAGCAGTTTCAAGTGATTTTCCTATTCTAGTTAAAAATGGGTTAAAAAGCAATGGAGACGACTTGTAACATCAACAACATGTCTGCCCCAGGAACTGCTAATGAATATAAAATGAAGTGGTGGTTCAAGAAGTTTTGCAAAGGAAACTAGAGAATTGAAGATGAGGAGTGCAGTGGCTAGCCATTGCAAGTTGACAACGACCAACAAAGAGGATCATCAAAGCTGATTCTCTTCCAACTACACGAGATGTTTCCCAAGAACTCAGCATCAACCTTTCTATGGTCATCTGTCATTTGAAGCAAATTGCAATGGTGAAAAAGCTCAGTAAATGGGTGCATCATGAGCAGACCACAATCCAAAAAAGTTGTCATTTTGAAGTATCATCTTTTCTTGTTCTTCACAACAACAACAAACCATTTCTCAATTGGATTGTGATAGACAATGAAAAGATTATATATGACAACCAGCTCAGTGGTTGGACCAAGAAGCTCCAAAGCACTTACCAAAGCCACACTTGCACCACACACACACACACACAAATCATGGTCACCTTTTGGTGGTCTGTTGCCTGTCTGCTGCATGCCTGCTGCTGCTGCTAAGTTGCTATCGTCGTGTCTGACTCTGTGCGACCCCATAGACGGCAGCCCACCAGGCTCCCCCGTCCCTGGGATTCTCTAGGCAAGAACACTGGAGTGGGTTGTCATGTCCTTCACCAATGCTGTCTGTCTGAGCCACTACAACTTTCTGAATCCAGAAAAACTATTACATCTGAGAGTATGCGTAGCAAATAGATGAAATGCGCTGAAAACTGCAACACCTGCAGCTGGCCTTGAACAACAGAAAGGGCCTGATTCTTCTCTGTAACAAGGGCTGACCATACATCACAAAACCGGCACTTCCAAAGTTGAGCAAATTAGGCTATAAAGTTTTGCCTCATCTGCCATATTCATTTGACCTCTCACCAACTGACTACCATTTCTTCAAGCATCTTGACAACTTTTTGATGAGAAAATAATTCCAGCCAGATACAGAAAATGCTTTCTAAGAGTCAGTCAAATGCTGAAGCATGGATTTTTATTGCCACAAAAATAAACAAATTCATTTCTCATTTACAAAACAATTTTATTTGCAAAAAAAAAAAATTGCAAAACAAGTTTATTGTAAGGATTCTTATTTTGATTAATAAAGATGTGTTTGAGCCTAGTTATAATGATTTAAAATTCAGGGTCCAGAACCGTAATTACTTTTGCACCAACATAATTGTTACAGAAGCTATTGTAGACATGTATTAATAAATTCAAGTAGGGACAATATGACTAAATTGTTTTGCTTTGTTTGAGTTAACAGTATTCTTTGTTATAATTATATTTTGAGCATAGGCTTGACTCAATTTTGGCTAGAAATACAGATTTTATTCTATATAAAATTGGCATTATACAAATATATTTTATCTTAACTTATGCAATTACTAGGTTCAACTACACTTTTGATTTTGTATTTCTAATAAAGTTGTGTCCATCCACTTCAACTGTCATAGCTTGGGAAAGTTTTTGGAAATATGTTATCTATCTATCCATCCATCCATCCATCCATCCATCTATCAATAATGAATCTTGCTATAATCTTGCAACAATTTGTAACTTGAATTTTAATTGCAGAAAGGAGTAGAATCAAATTAAATTATTGCAGTTTGTTGCTGACCTTTCTTTAGCAAGCAAAGCTTCAGCATGTAAACCTCCCTTGTTATATTCTTTATTAAGCAGAAGTTAAATTAGTTAATTTAGTATATTTATAAAAGATTACATACAAAATTCAATAATATTATAATTGCTTAAGAACATTTATGCCAAATTAAAGAGTAAAGTCCATATTACATATTATTTTGTTTTAAGATGGCTATGTGAGAAAATCCTGATTGTGCTTCAGAATTCTTTTGGGAGACAGTTGCATGCTGGATTACATTGGCTAACTCTTTTAGTACATTACTTTAGAGGTGTATTCCCATCCAATACAGCCTGAGGATTGAAAAATACATCCCTCGATAACAGCTTCTTGATTACAAGGAAGCAATTAGTATTAGAATCTACGTTTACATTCCTTAGACAGAGAGATAAAAAACTTATGAGCATAATTCAGAGAGCCATACCTACAAGCACAAAATGCTTGCTGGGGAAGAAAATAATGTGTAATATCATCAGTGTATTTAGATAAATTTATTTAAATTTATCTCAAATTTATTTTTCCAAAATATTTTAACAAATATATTAGAACAATCAAGGTTGAAATTCAATGTAAACCATAATATAAATTATTTGATTACATATATATTCCATTATTTTGAGGAATTATCTATCATTGTAAAGTATTACACTTTTCATTTTGTTTTCAAAAAATTAAGAATTTCTACAAAGAAATAAGAGAATATCTGCAAAATATAAAGAAACACAAAATACCTATTCAACCATATGCTAAATAAAGACCATTAATTTTCCCACACACTTCATTAATAGCATATTAAGGATTTAAGTCATAAGAATATTTTTTAAAAAATAAAAATTATCCTAAAAGATCAGTGGAATTAGTGATTTATTTAGTGAGGTATCTATTCCACTGATCTTGCCATATTATTTTCATTTTTTTTTAATGAAAAATTCATTTCATGGAAAAATGGTGGTACCTATTCTATCTTAAAGGTTTTTTTGTTGAGTACAAATTTACATAATAAATGTCAAATTGATTACTCCAACATAAATTACTGTTCATAGGTTGAAGAGGTATTTTACCGCGATCATTTTTTCTACTTTATAAACATAAGTCAACATCCTTTAAGATTATATTATTATGACCATGTTGTGAGTGTGAAATAAGATTATTTAGCTAATTATTCAGTCAATCAGGAGCACAATGGGATTCAAGCAATTTGCATACCAAAAAAAAAAAAGATACTGGGCTGAGAGCTTGTATTGCTTCACCTCTTTACTGGGGTTTATTGTTAAGCATCTAACACATTGGCCTCCATTTAATGTCCTCCTTTCTCAAACATTTGTTCACATTTCAAGCTATTGTGACCTAGAGTTGCCCAACTACCTCTCTGAAACTATTCATATTGACATTATTTAGCTGTTCAAATACAGATCACCCAACAAATTATTTTTTCAACTTTTAAGTTACTCATTCTCATTAAATTGTAATGCTTTAAGCCACACCTTCTATATTAAGGAAAAAAATATCCCTTCTGATGTTTCTATAATACTTCTCTTGGTTCTCAATCTGAATTTCCAGCGAGGCCTTCCTTGTGGACTATATTTTTCAAATATTGAATGTTTAGTGGTTAGTGTTCCCTACATTTCTCTGCTCATTCCTGGCACAGTCAGCAGTGAAATATTCCAAAGAAGGCCACGATTAATAAATTACATTATAATAACTCCTTTTTTTTTAATGGTCAATGGAGAGTATCTCACTGGAATCCATATATATGTTTTTTTCTTTCCCCTACATACATCTACTGTAAGGCCAAAAGGAGACTCAATATCATATTCCAAATTGATTTTCATATTTTCTTGATAGTTCTAAAATCTGTTCTCTCTGATTTATTGGATTATACTGCCATCTACCTAATCCCAACCTATGAAAGGTGAGATGATTTTATTACATGTATATTTATTGTAGCAGATAGATCATCCAGAAATCTTAAAACATCCTTAAATAGTTTTAGTATATGTGCTGCCGAAGTGAGCACAGAACATCCTTAAATAGTTTTATACCTCTCAATTACTGTTATAATATCCATCTAGGTACTTGGTATACTTATAAACTATAAAAGATTCAAATTAAATTCAAATTTAGTGTATTATAAAATAGAAAGTAAAACTTGTTTTTTAATATTATATTTTTAAGATAAGAATGCATTGACTATAAATTTATATAAACAAAACAATTCTATAGCACAGAATGTACCATTAATTGGTGAAAATCTTTTCACATTATTTTAGCCTTTGTACAAATTCTTCTCTCTTACTTAAAATATAGTGAATTAAGAAATGTGTCAGATTGATTTAATGGTTAGGGCAGTCAGTTTTCTGCAGATGTGAATACTGCTGTAAAAATGCTGCTTTTGTATCCCTGAAAAGTCATATTTTTTGACAAGCTTGACGTTTCTTATTGTGGGTTTTGCATTTCTTCAGACAGTATCAAATACTCAAAGATTTGATATAAATCTACTTGCATATCTTTAAACCAATTTAATTCAAATGGGTGAAAAAGGCAATCCCTGAAAAATAAATGCTTCTCCTTGGCTTTTGGCACTTGATGAAAAGAGACTGTGCATATCTCAAATAAATGTACACAAGAGACAAATTTTCAAAAGAATCAATCAAGGGCCTTAGGACGTGTGACATACATTTCTACTTTGAGAAAGCTATGTATAGAGATAAAATGGTTTGGTTGGTAAAAAGTTAGATGACAGTAATGTCCCTTTCTCCTGGCTACTTCACAAACTTTGTCTTAATCAAAGCTCCAAGAGGATAGCAGATAAGATTAAACAGATGACCATTCAACAAACTGTTCAAGTCACAAACTGTTTTGTTTTACACTTCACTTTTCCTAACTGTCCCTATCCAATCCATCCAAAGAGTTTGATTATCTCTACATGCAAAGCAATCACAAAGGTGTCCCCTTCTCATCAGTTTAACCATTACCTCCCTAGCTCAAGCCACCACTCTCTCTCTCTTGAACTGCTACAATAGCCTCTGTGTTGTACTTAGATGCTCAGCCATATCCGATTCTTTGCAACCCTATGCACTGTAGTCTGCCAGGCTCCTCTGTCCATGGGATTCTCCAGGCAAGAATAATGGAGTGAGTTGCCATGTCCTCCTCCATGGGGTCAACCCAACCCAGGGATGGAACCCAGGTCTCCCACATTGCAGGTGGCTTCTTTACCAGCTGAGCCACCAGGGAAGCCACAGTAGTCTCTAGAGGTGGATAACTCTACTGCTACTTATAAATTACTAAAGACCATTCTTCACACTGCTGCCAGTGTGATCTTGAAAATAATCAGATACTCTTATTCCCTGGTCATGGTTTCTACAAGAACCCACATGAACAGTGGTAGGACATAGTCCAGGGCAAGATTATAAGTGGTGGCAAAGGTACCATGTATCAAAATTTGCCTAAATATTTTAAAGTTATTTGTAATGCCAATAACATGTTAAATAAACTATATTATCTGCCTGGCTTGATAATATGTCATTGTAAAGGTTTGATTTTGAAGCTTGTGGATTCTTCAGCATTCTGAATGTGGTCTCATGGGACAAGGTGTTCACCAAACACCAAGACTCTGACCCAAGTTCTCCCCCACTCTCCCCCACACTCTTACTTTGTTTCAGATCTCAAGGCATAGCCTGTGCCTGACTTTGGACATCCCATCTCTTACATCCAAGCTCTGTCCATATTCCATGTCCAAGGGGTACTATTCTGGCCACTCACTGAGACTGAAGTAAGCACACAGTCTACAAGGTACACCTTCCAAATAATGGACCTGAGTAGACCTCTGAGGCCAATTACATAGACAGAAAATTCTGGAGTCTTGGGTACCTGAAACATGTAATGGGTAGGTCAAGAAGAGTATCCAGGATGAGGCCCACCTTTGATCAAATGTATGTATTTTTCAACTTTTAGTGAGTAGCACAACTGGGGGAGACAGAAGGGACCTTTTGAAAAAAACAAGGAAATGGCAAGAGGCCACTTCAGCTTGGATTATGAACAACACCTAGAATAAAATACAAACTCTTTACCATGGTCTACACACCATACTTGATATGACTCTTCTCCATCTCTCAAACCTGTTTATAACACTGTGTATTACTTACTGAAAATATCTATGAATTGGGATTCTGGTCAAGGCTAAGCTGGGTAATTAGCTTAGATCTCAAGAAGCTGCAAAAATGTATAGTTAGGCTTCATTTTCATCTATAAATGAGAATTTGTGAATTTAATGAGTGTAAGTAGAAAACATGGTAAGAGACTGTTGGAATCCTCTAAGATATGGGGACAGTTTCTGGTTGAAAGTCAGTGAAGAATTCAATTCTGCCAATAATCTCAATGAGTTTGTAAGTGGATCCCTCCAAAATCAAGCATCCCAATGAGAAAGCAGTTTAGCCAACAACTTCATTGTAGTCTCATGAGATCCTGAGCAATGAATCAGCTAAGAGGTGCCAGATTCCTTACCCAGGATTGTGAAACAATAATTGTATTTATTTTAAACTGCTAAATGTGGTAATTTATTATGAAGAAATAGAAAATGAACATAGACAGTGTTTTACTTTTACTTTTCTTCTCTTTTGTGTACTTCCATTCCTGATTGCATTTCTTTTCTTCATCTTTCCAAAAACATTGCTAAGTATCCTTTATATGCCTGCCTATTTTTAAGTCCTGGAGGTGTTGAGATTTGGACCAGGCATTGGGAATTTCCTAACAACTTTAGTCTCAGTAATCTACTTTTATTCTACTTAACTCTTGAAGAATTTAAGGAAATTAACAATGAAAAGACATATTTCAGTGAAAGACAACAACAACAGGGTTGGGGTCACAGAGTGTAGTATGCATTGGACCTTTTGAAGGAGATCACCATTATCTGCATTACCTCCTCTGTAGTTTGGCCTCAGGTCAAACAACAGGGAGGGAACACAGCTCCACCCTTCAAAAGAAAATTGGATTAAAGATTTAATGAGCATGGTCCCACCGATCTGAACAAAACCCAGTTTACTCCACAGTCTTCAGTCTCTCCAACCAGGAAGCTTCAATAAGTCTCTTATCCTTCTTCATCAGAGGGTGGATAAAATGAAAACCACAGTCACAGAAAACTAATCAAATTGATCACATGGACCACAGCCTTGTCTAACTCAATGAAACTCTGAGCCAGGTCACTTAAGGCCACCCAAGACAGATGGGTCATGGAGGAGAGTCCTGAAAATGTGGTCCACTGGAAAAGGGAATGGCAAACCACTTGAGTATTCTTGCTTTGAGAACCCCATGAACAGTATAAAAAGGCAAAGAGATAGGACACTAAAAGATGGCCTCCCCAGGTCAGTAGGTACTCAGTATGCTATTGGACAAGAATGGAGAAATAACTCCAGAAAGAATGAAGAGATGGAGAAAAAGCAAAAATAACACCCAGTTGTGGATGTGATTGGTGATGGAAATAAAGACTGATGTTGTAAAGAGCGATACTGCATAGGAACCTGGAATGCTAGGTCTACGAACCAAAGAAAATTGGATGTGGTTAAACAGGAGACGGCAAGAGTGAACATTGACATTTTAGGAATCAGCAAACTAAAATGGACTGGAATGGGTGAATTTAACTCAGATGACCATTATATCTACTATTATGGGCAAGAATCCCTTAGAAGAAATGGAGTAGCCATTATAACCAACAAAAGAGTCCAAAATGCAGTATTTGGATACATTCTCAAAAATGACAGAACTTTCTCTCTTCCTTTCCAAAGCAAACCATTCAATATCACAGGAATCCAAGACTGTGCCTCGACCAGGAATGCTGAAGAAGCTGAAGCTGAATGGTTCTATGAAGGCCCACAAGACCTTCTAGAACAAACATTGAAAGCAGATGTCCTTTCCATTATAGGGATAGGAATGCAAAAGTAGGAAGTCAAGAGATACCTGGAGTAACAGGAAAATTTGGCCTTGGTGTACACAATTAATCAGGGCAAAGGTTAACAGAGTTTGGCCAAGAGAATGCACTGGTCATAGCAAATACCTTCTTCCAACACACAAGAGGAGAATCTATGCACGGACATCACCAGATTGATTATATACAGAAATCAGATTGATTATATTCTTTGCAGCCAAAGATGAAGAATCTCTATACAGTCAACAAAAACAAGACTGGGTGATGACTGTGGCTCAGATCATGAACTCCCTGTTGCCAAATACAGACTTAAATTAAAGAAAGTAGGGAAATCACTAGATCATTCAGATATGACTAAATCTAATCCCTTATGATTATACAGTGGATGTGACAAATGGATCCATGGGATTAGGTTGATAGAGTGCTTTAAGAACTATAGACAGAGGTTCATGACATTTTACAGGAGGCAGTAATCAAGATCATCCTCAAGAAAAAGAAATTCAAAACAGCAAAATGGTTGTCTGATGAGGATTTACAAATAGCTGAAAAAAGGAGAGAAGTGAAAGGCAAAGGAGAAAAGGAAAGATACACCCATTTGAATGTAGAGGTCCAAAGATTAGACAGAAGAGATATGAAAGCTTTCTTCAGTGATCAACAAAGAGAGATAGAGGAAAACCACAGAATGAGAACAATTAGAGATCTCTTCAAGAAAATACAGACAGCAAGTAAGACAGTAGGTGTTCCGAGAAGGCATCAAAGGGCAGACACACGGAAACCATAATCACAGAAAACTAGCCAATCTGATCACAGGACCACAACCCTGTCTAACTCAGTGAAACTAAGCCATGCCGTGTGGGGCCACCTATGATGGCTGGGTCATGGTGGAGAGGTCTGACAGAATATGGTCCACAGGACAAGGGAATGGCAAACCACTTTTATATTCTCACCTTGAAAAACCCACAAATAGTATGAAAAGGCAAAATGACAGGATACTGAAAGAGGAACTCCCCAGGTCAACAGGTGCCCAATAGGCTATAGGAGATCAGGGGAGAAATAACTCCAGAAAGAATGAAGAGATGGAGCCAAAGCAAAAACAATACCCAGGTGTGGATGTTACTGGTGACAGAAGCAAGGTCCGATGCTGTAAAGAGCAATATTGCATAGGAACCTGGGATGTTGGGTCCATGAATCAAGGCAAATTGGAAGTGGTCAAACAAGAAATAGCAAGAGTGGATGTTGACATCTAGGAATCAGCAAACTAAAATAGACTGGAATGGGTGAATTTAACTCAGATGACCATTATATCTACTACTGAGGGCAGGAGTGCCTTAGAAGAAATGGAGTAGCCACCATGGTCAACAAAAGAGTCTGAAATGCAGTACTTGTATGCAATCTCAAAAATGACAGAATGATCTCTGTTCCTTTACAAGGCAAACCATTCAGTATCATGGTAATCCAAGCCTATGCTCCAGTCAGTAACAGTGAAGAAGCTGAAGTTGAACGATTCTATGAAGACTTACAAGACCTTTTAAAACTAACACCCAAAAAAGATGTCCTTTTCATTATAGGGGACTGGAATGCAAAAGTAGGAAGTCAACAAATACCTAGAGTAACAGGCAAATTTGACCTTGGAGTACAGAATGAAACAGGGCAAAGTTTAATAGAGTTTTGCCAAGAGAATGCACTGGTCAAAGCAAACATACTCTTCAAACAACACAAGAGAAGACTCTACATATGGCATTATTAGATGGTCAACACCAAAATCAGATAGATTATATTCTTTGCAGCCAAAGATGGAAAAGCTCTATAAAGTCAGCAAAAACAAGAGCAGGAGTTGACTGTGGCTCAGGTCATGAACTCCTTATTGCCAAATTCATACTTAAATTGGAGAAAGTAGGGAAAACACACTAGACCATTCAGGTATGACCTAAATCAAATCCATGATGATTATATCATGGAAGTGAGAAATAGATTTAAGGGACTAGATCTGATAGACAGAGTGCCTTATGAACTATGGATGGAGGTTCGTGAGATTATACAGGAGACAGGGATCAAGACCATCCCCATGGAAAAGAAATGCCAAGAAGTAAAATGGCTGTCTGAGGAGGCCTTACAAATAGCTGTGAAAAGAAGAGAAGTGAAAAGCAAAGGAGAAGAAGAAAGATATATCCATTTGAATGCAGATTTCCAAATAATAGCCAGGAGAGATAAGAAAGCCTTCCTCAGCGATCAATGCAAAGAAATAGAGGAAAACAACAGAATGGTAAAGACTAGAGATCTCTTCAAGAAAATTAGAGATACCAAGGGAACATTTCATGCAAGATGGGCTCAATAATGGACAGAAATGGTGTGGACCTAACAGAAGCAGAAGATATTAAGAAGAGGTGGCAAGAACATGGAAGAACTGTATAAAAAAGATCTTCATGACCCAATAATCACGATGGTGTGATCACTCACCTAGAGCCAGACATCCTGGAATGTGAAGTGAAATGGGCCTTAGGAAGAATCACTATGAACAAAGCTAGTGGAGGTGATGGAATTCCAGTTGAGCTATTTCAAATCCTGAAAGATGATCCTGTGAAAGTGTTACACTCAATATGACACCAAATTTGGAAAACTCAGCAGTGGCCACAGGACTGGAAAAGGTCAGTTTTCATTCAAGTCCCAAAGACTGCTCAAACTACTGCATAACTGCATTCATCTAACATGATAGTAAAGTAATGCTCAAAATTCTCCAAGCCAAGCTTCAGCAATATGTGAACCATGGAATTCCGGATGTTCAAGCTGGTTTTAGAAAGGGCAGAGGAACCAGAGATCAAATTGCCAACATCCACTGGATCATGGAAAAAGCAAGAGAGTTTCAGGAAAACATTTATTTCTGCTTTATTGACTATGAAAAAGCCTTTGACTGTGTGGATCACAATAAATTGTGGAAAATTCTGAAAGAGATGGGAATACCAGACGACCTGACCTGCCTCTTGAGAAACGTATATGCAGGTCAGGAATCAACAGTTAGAACTGGACTTGAACAACAGACTGATTCCAAATAGGAAAAGGAGTAACTCAATGCTGTATATTGTAACTCTGCTTATTTAACTTATATGTAGAGTACATCATGAAAAACGCTGGGCTGGAAGAAGCACGAGCTGGAATCAAGATTGCTGGGAGAAATATCAATAACCTCAAATATGCAGAGGATACCACCCTTGTGGCAGAAAGTAAAGAGGAACCAAAAGCCTCTTGATGAAAGTGAAAGAGGAGAGTGAAAATGTTGGCTCAAATCTCAACATTCAGAAAACTAAGATCATGGCATCTGGTCCTATCACTTCACAGCAAATAGATGGGGAAACAGTGGAAAGTGTCAGACTTTATTTTTTTGGTTTCCAAAATCACTGCATATGGTGACTGCAGCCATAAAATTAAAAGACACTTACTCCTTGGAAGGAAAGTTGTAGCCAACCTAGATAGCATATTAAAAAGCAGAGACATTACTTTGCCAACAAAGGTCCGTCTGGTCATGGCTATGGTCATGTATGGATGTGAGAGTTGGACTGTGAAGAAAGCTGAGCACAGAAGAATTGATGCTTTTGAACTGTGGTGTTGGAGAAGACTCTTGAGAGCCCCCTGGACTGCTAGGAGATGCAACCAGTCCATCCTAAAGGAGATCAGTCCTGGGTGTTCATTGGAGGGACTGATGTTGAAGCTGAAACTCCAATACTTTGGCCACTTCATGCGAAGAGTTAACTCATTGGAAAAGACCCTGATGCTGAGAGGGATTTTGGGCAGAAGGAGAAGGGGATGATAGAGGATGAGATGCCTGGATGGTATCACCGACTCAATGGACATGAGTTTGAATAAACTCTGAGACTTGGTGATGGACAGGAGGCCTGGTGTGCTTCGATTCAGGGGGTAGCAAATAGTTGGACATGACTGAGCAACTGAACTGAAGGAAATATTTCAGGCAAATATGGGCACAATAAAGGACAGATATGGACCTAACAGAAGCAGAAGATACTAAAAAGAGGTGGCAAGAATACACAGAAGAAGTATACAAAAAGTATCTTCATGACTCAGATCACCATGATGGTGTGATCACACACCTAGACTGAATATCCGTGGATGAAAAGTCAAGCGGGCCTTAGGAAGTATCAATACAAACAAAGCTAGTGGAGGTGATGAAATTCCAGTTGAGTTATTTCAAATCCTAAAAGATAATGCTGTGTAAGTCCTGCACTTAATATGCCAGCACCTTTGGAAAACTCAGCAGTGGCCACAGGACTGGAAAAGGTCAGTTTTCATTCCAATCCTTAAGAAAGGCATTGTGAAAGAATGCTCAAACTACAGCACAATTGGGCTTATCTCACACAGCAGCAAAGTAATGCTCAAAATTCTTCAATCAAGGCTTCAATTGTATGTGAACAGTGAACTTCCAGATGTTCAAGCTGGTTTTAGAAAAGGCAGAACCAGAGATCAAATTGCCAACATCCACTGTATCATCAAAAAAGCAAGAATTCCCAAAAAACCTCTACTTCTGCTTTATTGATTACACCAACACATTTGACTGTGTGGATCAAAGCAATCTGTGGAAAATTCTGAAAAAGATGAGAACACCAGACCACCTGACTTGCCTCCTGAGCAATCTGTATGCAGGTCTAGAACAACACTTAGAACTGGACTTGGAACAACAGACTGTTTCCATATTGGGAAAGGAGTACACCAAGGCTGTATATTGTCATCATGCTTATTTAACTTATATGCAGAGTACATCAGGTGAAATGCCAGGATGGATGAAGCACTGTCTGGAAACAAGACTGCCAGGAGAAATAACAGCAACCTCAGATATGGAGATGACACCACTCTTATGGCAGAATGCACAAAGGAACCAAAGAACCTTTTGATGAAAGTAAAAATGTTGGCTTACAACTCAACATTCAGAAAACTTAGATCATGGCATCTGTCCCATCACTTCAAGGCAAATAGATGGGGAAACAGTGGAAACAGTGACAGACTATCTTTGGGGGGGGAGGCTCCAAAATCTCTGCAGATGGTGACTGCGGCCATGAAATTAAAAGACACTTGCTCCTTGGAAGAAAAGTTATGTCCAACCTAGACAGCATATTAAAAAGCAGATATTACTTTGCCAAGAAATGTTCATCTAGTCAAAGCCATGGTTTTTCCAGTAGTCATGTATGGATGTGAGACTTGAACTATGAAGAAAGCTGAGCACCAAAGAATTGATGGTTTTGAACTGTGGTGCTGGAGAAAACTCTTGAGAGTACCTTGGACTGCAAGAAGGTCCAACCAGTCCATCCCAAAGGAAATCGGTCCTCAATACTCATCAGAAAGACTGATGCTGAATCTGAAACTCTAATACTTTGACCAACTTATGGGAAGAACTGACCCATTTGAAAAGATCCTGATGCTGGGAAAGATTGAAGGCAGAATGAGAAGGGGTTAACAGAGGATGAGATGGTTGGATGGCATCACTAAGTTGATAGACATGGGTTTGGGTAAACTCCATGTGTTGGTGATAGACATGGATGACTGGCATGCCACAGTCCACAGGATTGCAAAGAGTCCAACACAACCAATTGACTGAACTGAACTGAACAGTAACCACATGAAAAGAATACATAAATCAGGACTATTACTGAGAAGTATTATTTATTAACCTTAGAGAGATTAATTATATGAGTCATATTAGTTTGAAAATTCTACAACTACATGAAGTTTTATGTTTCCAAAACTTTGTAAATTTAACCGTGTATGCATCTGCAATGATCTTTTAGAATCATTACCTTAGATTACATTACATTACATTAGAATCAAAACCTTGCCTTTGTTTTTCTTCTTTTGGTGCTAAGTTTCTATTATTTTGATGTAAAATATTTTCACAAGTCTGTGCCATTCTAGACCTTACAACAAAATTGGGATAATTTTTTTCTCAATAATGAATCAATACCCTCTTATTGAGTTTTATTTTACTCAAAACAAAAGATTCCCTTCAGGGATATCCTAATTCATGTGGATATTTGAAACTGAGTTTAAAACCCACTGAGTCTGTATAAATCAAAGAGGTGACATGGAATACTAAAAAAGGTAGGAAATTCATTGTCTTAAGGTTTTCATTCTGTCTCAGTGTCAGTCACGTATTAGCATTGTAACTTGGGATACTGTTTTAATTCACTGGAGCCTTGTTTTTTCATCTATAAAAGATTAAATTTAACATCCACAAAATTTATTTAAATTTGTATGCAAATTCAAAATATAAGTAATGAAATACTGAACTAACCATATTACCTATAAATCAGGATTTTGTTTAAAATGCTGTTTAAATGCCTCCAAATTTGTCATCTCCTTAGAGGTAAAAGTCAGTGCAAATGTTACTCTGGTTACTTAAGAAGTATCAATAGGGATGAATTAGGATGTCAATTAGGAAATTTTGAAGCCTGCTTGACAGCACACTTTTATGAATCTAGGAAAAAGGGAGTGACCCTTCCTTTACTTAAACTGATGACTAATTACTTAGTATGGATATCTAACTGACAAGAGGTCTAGGCCATTCAAATTGGCAGAGTGAACTCTTGAGAGATAAGACTTAGAACTTAGGGCTTGATGGGGTTACTAGAAAAACAGATATGGCAATCCTCAAAGTTACTAGCAATTTCAGTCGATTTTTCTCCTTGAAAGGCTCTTGCTGATGACCACAAATCAATTACAGTTAACTTATTTTTCCCCACTGTTCAAAGATTAGACTTGAACAGCAAGGGTCTTGTTTCTATGAACAGAGGGTATGACGAACAATTGGGAAAATTACTCTCTCAGTAGGGAGCATTGGTAAATTGAAATAGTTACAGGGAGGAAAAGCCTTCAAAAAACTTAGGGAAAATTCTGGACACTTTATTTCAAGAAATATCTAAGCATTTCTTTATAAAATTTGTGAAGATATGCTCAGTATATCAATCAATCTTAAATTCCATCTTTACCAGTATCTATATATCTGAATGTATTAAGCATAAGAGAGCCACATTTTTAGAAAAACATATGCATTGTAAGAAAATGGCTTGTTTGCCAAAATATTTCTAAAATAATATAGTCATGGCATGGCACATTTAGAATTTTAAAAAAGAGTACTTTCAGATATCTGATAACATGGTATTAGCTAGAGGTCATAAAGTGAAATATTTTGTATTCTATTCATTTATTCCTATGTTTAGAGATTTTAAAAAATTAAATATTCAGAATTATGCTGAGATCTGAATTTAAAGTACACACAAGTACATAGTAGAATGTAGGTACAGATTTGGAGGAAAGAGAATTAAAGTAAGAATATTAAGCAGAGTATTCCTCTTATTCAATATTTCCTATGTGATGATCATTTTACATTTCCAAATCTCAGTTATCTATAAAATAGATATGCAGACAAATATTTTCCAACAGAATTACCACATTACAATAGTAGTGTAAGGTCATTGCTAACTATAAAAATATGCCAGAAATACTAATTTTCAAAGGTTATATATTTTATACAAGCATTTATGGAGCTGTTAATACACTGTTGTTGTTGTTCAGTTGCTCAGTCATGTCCAGTCCTTTGCAACAACATGGACTGTAGCACATCAGGCTTCTATGTCCTTCACCATCTCCCAGAGTTTGCACAAACTCAAGTCCATTGGGTCGGTGATGCATTCAACCATCTTTTCCTCTGTCATCCCCTTCTTCACCTGTCTTCAATCTTTCCCAGCATCAGGGTCATTTCCAATGAATCAACTGTTCATATAATGTGTCCAACATATTGGAGCTTCAGTTTCAGCATCAGTCCTTCCAATGAATATTCAGGATTGATTTCCTTTAGGATCGATTCATTTGTTCTCCTTGCTGTCTAAGTGATCCTCAACAGCCTTCTCCAACACCACAGTTCAAAAGCATCAGTTCTTTGGTGCACACCCTTCTTTATGGTCCAACTCTCACATTCATACATGACTACTGAAAAAACCATAGTTTTGACAAGATAGACCTTTGTTGGCAAAATAATGTCTCTGCTTTTTAATATGCTGTCTAGGTTTCTCATAGCTTTTCTTCCAAAGAGCAGGAATCTTTTAATTTCATGGCTGAAGTCACCATCCACAGTGATTTCAGAGCCCCAGAAAATAAAGTTTATCACTGTTTCCCCATCTCTTTGCCATGAAGTTATGGGACCAGAGGCCATGATCTTAGTTTTCTGAATGTTGAGTTTTAAGCCAGCTTTTTCACTCTCCTCTCTCTTCTTCATCATGAGGCTCTTTGGTTTCTCTTCATTTTCTGCCATAAGGGTGGTGTCATCTGCATATCTGAGGTTATTGATATTTCTCCCAGCAATCTTTATTCCCTCTTGTGCTTCATTCAGCATTGCATATTACATGATGTATTCTGTATATAAGTTAAATAAGCAGGGTGACCGTGTATAGCCTTGACATACTTCTTTCCCATATTGGAACTAGTCTGTTGTTCCATATCTTGTAATAACTGTGGCATCTGGTTTCTCAGGAGGCAGTTAAGCTGGTCTGGTAGTTCCATCTCTTTAATAATTTTCCACAGTTTGTTGTGATCCACACAAAGGCTTCAGTGCACTCAATGAAAGAGAACTAGATGTTTTTCTGGAATGGCCTTGTTTTATGATCCAACTGCTGCTGCTGCTGCTGCTAAGTCATGCTGCTTCAGTCGTGTCCAACTCTGTGTGACCCTATATATGGCAGCCCACCAGGCTCCACCCTCCCTGGGATTCTCCAGGCAAGAACATTGGAGTGGGTTGCCATTTCCTTCTCCAATGCATGAAAGTGAAAAGTGAAAGTGAAGTTGCTCAGTGGTGTCTGACTCTTCATGACCCCATGGACTGCAGCCCACCAGGCTCCTCCATCCATGGGTTTTCCAGGCAAGAGTACTGGACAGGGGTGCCATTGCCATCTCCATACAATCCAACAGATGTTGGCAATTTGATATCTGGTTCCTCTGCCTTTTCTAAATCCAGGTGTTCATTTGGAAGTTCTTGGTTCATGTACTGTTGAAGCCTAGCTTGAAGGATTTTGAACATGACCTTGCTTGCACATGAAATGAGTGCAGTAGTTTAAACATTCTTTGGCATTGTCCTTTTTTGAGATTGGAATGAACACTGACCTCTCCCAGTCCTGTGGTCACTGCTGAGTTTTCCAAATTTGCTGGCATATTGAGTGCAGCACTATAACAGGATCATCTTTTAGGATTTAAAATAGCTCAGCTGGAATTGCATCACATCTCCTAACTGTTCATAGTGATGCTTCCTAAGGGCCACGTGGCTTTGCATTCCAGGATGTCTGTCTCTTGATGAGTGATCATTGTAGTTATCCAGGTCATTATGCTTTTGTTTTTTTTTTAGTATAGTTTTGTGTATTCTTGTCACCTTTCTTAATATCTTCTGGTTCTATTAGATCCATATCATTTCTGTCTTTTACTGTGCCCATCTTTACATGAAATGTTCCCTTGGTATCTCTATCTTTCTTGAAGAGATCTCTAGTACTTCCCATTGTATCGTTTTCCTCTATTTCTTTGTATTTTCACTTAGGAAGGTTTTCTTATCGCTCCTCATGTTCTTTGGAACTCTGGATTCAGATGGATGCATCTTTCCTTTTCTACTTTGCCTGTTGCTTCTCTTCTTTTCTCAGTTATTTATATGGCCTATTCAGACAACCAGTTTGCCTTTTTGCATTTCTTTTTATTATACATAGTTCTTTTTTTGTCTAGGTATGATAATTTATGATTGGAATTTTCAGGCTCTTGCCTTCATTAGTGTATTGTATGTTTTTCTAATAATTTCATCAGTCATTATACCCTATTAGAACAATCTGATATTCAGGAAAAGAGTCAGAATTTATAAAGCAGTTATATAACTTTAGTAACTATAGTAACAGTAGTAACAAACTTCATATGAGGCTTGAGAATATCCAAAAGTGTTCATATAGCCTATATTTAAACAATAAATATGTAACATTATGACCATTACTATAACGAAAAGAGATGCATTTTCATTTTCTCATGTTGGTTGACAAAATACAATCTTGAAAAATCTGCTATTAAGGGAATGAAAATGAAGAATATCATTTGTATAAACACTTTAAAAATACTCTTTGATATGTTAACTAGGACAAAATGAAAAATTGTATTTCAAATAAATTTTAATTGTTTAAAACATGTTTTTTCTTTTTTTTACCATAAATAGTACCTTCAGGAAATATGTGAAGAGAACAGTTAATGCTTTTTGTCACATATTGGTTTCCACATAAACAACATTTAGATATTTAGTTGGGTCTAGATATATATGAGCTACAGTCCATGAGTTTACAAAGAGTAGGACATGACTGAAGTGATTTAGAGAATAAGCATGCAAGCATATATACTTTGGTATTGCATCTTTTTTTTAATGACTGGGGAGATAAAAGAAATGCAAGCATAGACATTTTATTTTTATCTTAAAATATTCCCAGAAGTAACAAGATAGCACTTCAAGTTTCACAAAAGTAAAAATGAGAGAAAAATTGCTCTCAAAATTGATAATTACTCCTCTGCTGCTAAGTTATAATTTCAATTGACAATTTTTACTAGACAACTGATAACAATATTATCTCAGCAAATGCATCTGTAGTATGCAATTTGAAGGATTTGTTTTTATAACAGTTATTGTTAGCAGAAAAAGAAAAAAATAAACTAAGTAATTATATTAATGGAATGAATCCACCCTGCCTTACATCCTCCTCACTGTTAACCTTCATATTCCAAAAGTCTTCTCTGTTGTAAGAAGATAACATGGTTCATAATTGAGTATCACATCTATACTAAATTGGTTAAAAAATACTAACAACAATTTTAATCTTTTAATTTTTTATTCATTATTAAAGGGTACTTAAATTATGAAAACAGGTATGGATGATAGAGTTAAAAATAGAGATGGATACACTGTTTCTCAGTATTTTTTCTCCTATTCTTACATAAATTTTTGACCAGGATATATGGCCAGAGTGGCTCTGACTTATAGGTAAAACTAAAAAACATGTAGCTAAATATATGGGTTTGTGACAGTCTGTAGAAATAATATGTAATATTATATATTTGATTGATTATAACCTACTTGTATAAGGTCCTTTCCCTGAATGTAATCCACTTGTAAAGCAATGTTGAAATTTGTAGTTTTAAGATATGACTGATATGTGGAAGACTTATAGAATCAGTATTTAACTTATAATCACAGTTTCTTTGAGGTAGATGATACAAGATATTTTAAAATATTTCATATAATCTATTGTAACATTATTGACTCTGATTCTAATAAAAATGTAATTTTAAAAGGTGTTAATGTATTTCTCAGTGCTTTTGGATAAATTACTTTTATACTTAAGATACTGCCATTTAAGATCACAATAGAAAATAATCCAAGTAAGTAAAGTCGTTTAGAGGTTAAAGGTCTTAGTTATAACAATAAGAAAATTAGTTGCACCTGATAGACTTATTCAACATGCTTGACAGTTGCTATTAAACATTAAAGGCCCTGGTATTTTGATAACAAGGAATAATATGAACAATGGGCAGTATTCTGTTCGAATGTCAAGGGTGAAGATGGTTAATTAAGCTGTCTAGATATCTATAGAGCAGATGAAGTGAAATCAAAATGAATAGGTGAAAACAATAATACATATTCTAGGGAGAAGTTCATGTAATTACTGTTCATAAATGCAGGTCAAGAGTAATATTAGCCAATATTCCTTTGGGGAATAATGTTAGAAAAATTATACCAAAAAAGTTTAAAAAGCAGATATCTATTCATTAAATCCATAGTCAAGACCTCAAGGAGCACTTATTGATGCTTTCAAAATAAATAAGAAGGAATCTGTGATAATAATGTTAATGATAAAAGAGTAAAATCTTAATAACTTATTTTCCAATGCAGAAACCATTTAAGTATCACTTATTTAAGCATCACTAATTTCAAAGTAAGGGTTTAAGAAATTCATCATTAACAAAGAGAATATATACAGAGCATTTTATGTAAAACAAATAGTAACAGCACAAACTCATAAGAGGTTTAGAATTCAGGGCAAATAAATTATTGGGAAATGGAATTAACTATCATAACATGATGTATGTAGAATTAGTACACACCTTTTAATAGCTCTTTAGAGTTGGAGTCTATAGATAGAAAAACCTGAGAACAAGGAAAATAAACTATTTACCTAAAATCACAGTTAGTCAATTATGGAACTAAGACAAAAATCCATATTAGAAATTCATTAAAGAAAATTAACAGTTATTGAGTACCTTATGAAAGAAAGGTACTAGGGACTTGGGACAGAAAAATGACTAAGATAAAAGAGAAAGCCTCAAGAGTTACTTTGGCAAGTAATATCCAACAAAGTATTATAAAATGATATATGAATCGACTTCCACTTCTGAAAAGACAGGATATACCAAAATTTTCCTGTTCCTGACATAAAGTACAACATAAAACTCTAAGTTACAGCATACACACACACACACATGACTGGAAAGTGGAAAATGAACAAATATAGAATAAGTAGCAACTTTAAAACACAAAGAAAAGCATGTCTTTTTGTATTCCCTTCATTTTTGTTTGTTTCATTTATTACAGACATTGTACTGAAAAAGCCAGGAACCGATAAATGTCAATGAGCACAAACTAAAAAAAAAAAAAAAAAAATGACAAAGTCTGCTGACTCAAGTCAAAGGACCTATACAGGAGATCCTAGCAATGAGACAGTATCTCATTATGGCCCTGATTTGCATTTCCCTGAAGACTAGTAATGTTGAGCAACTTTTCATATGTTTTTTTGGTCAGTTATATATCTCTAGAAAAATTTCTATATCAGCTCTTTGCTCATTTTTTAATTGGGCCCTTTTGTTGTCCTTGTTCAACAGTAGGAGTTCTTTATATACTGTGGATTTAAAACTCAAAGTATGATTTGCAAATATTTTCTCCAATTTCATTGGTTGCTTTTCACTCTCTTGATTACTTCCTTTGTTGCACAGAAGTTTTTAAGTTTGATGTACTCCCACATTTGTCTACTTTTTCTTTCACTGGCTGTGTTTATGGTGTTAATAACCAAGAAATCATCCTAGGTTTAATCCTAAGTATTTTCTTCCTTTTAATATGATTGTAATGGGGATTGTTTCATTAATCATTTTTTAGATTGTTGCTAGTGTAGAGAAGCAGAACTGATTTTTGTGTATTGATTTTATATCACACAACTTCACTGAATTTGCTTATTTGTTCCACCAGTTTTGAGTGGGATCTTTAGGGTTTTCTAAGATCGTGTCATCTTTGGGTAGAGAATAATGTATTTGTTGCCATTTTAGATGTCTTTCATTTCTTATTTTTCCTAATTGCTCTAACTAGGACTTCAATACTATATAATGAGGTAATGAAAGTGGTCATTCTCACAAAGATAGTTTTCAGGATTTCACCATTGAATTTGATGCTAGTTATGGGCTTGTTTTGGTGACTTAAAAAATGTATTGTTGAGAAATGTGAATCAGTTATACATATATTGACTTATTTAGGTTCTTCTTCCCTGTAAACTATTACAAAGTACTGAATAGAGTTCCTTGTGCTATATAGCACGTTCTTAGCTATTTTATACATGGTAGTGTGTCTATGTCAATCCCAGACTCCTAATTTATTCCTCCCTGTCATTACCCCCTGGTAACCATGTTTGTTTTCTACATCTCTGATTCTACTCCTGTTTTATAAATAAGTGAATCTGTATCTTTTCTTAGGATGTCACATATAAGCAATATATGCTTGTCTTTCTCTGACTGACGTCATTCAGTGTAACAATCTCTAGGTCTATCCATATTCCTGCAAATGTCACTTTCTGTTCCTTTTATGGCTGAGTAACATTCCATTGTACAGAAGATAGGTTCAAGATGGCACAGTAGAAGGACGTGTGCCCATCTCCTTCGTGAGAGCACTGAAATAGCAGCTGGAACCCACCAAAAAGGATACCCCACACCCAAATATAAAGGAGAAGCTACAGCAAGACTTTTAATTGAGGTATATAATTTAAAAATTAAAAGCACTTTGAATATATAATCTCACTCCCTGCTTTGTACTATTTTTGATAAGAAATTTGCAGACAATCTTACGAGAATCCCCTTCTATGTGACAAGTTGTCCTCTCTTGCTGCTGTCAAGATTTTCTCTTTGCTTTTGGTTTTTTGACAGTTTGGTTACAGTGGGTCTCAGTGTGGGCTTCTTTAAGTTTATACTGGCTGGGATCCTTTAGTGGTCTTGAATGTGTGTGTCTACTTCCTTCTGAGTTTTGCGATATCTTTGACCAGTATTTCTTCAAATTTTCTTTCAGTGTCTTTTTCTCCCACTTTTCCATCTTGAATTCCACAATGCTTATATTAATCTTCATAATAAGGTTCCACAAGTCCTTTTGGGTTTCTTCACTTTTATTCTTTTACTCCTTCCAATTCTATAATTTAAAATTACCTATCTTTCAGGTCACTTGTATTTTCCTTCTGCTTGATTATGCCTGCTGTTGCAAAACTCCAGTGAATTTTTCAATTCTGTTATTGTATTTTTTCAGCTCCAGAATTCTCTTTGTTTCCTTTTATGGTTTCAGTTTCTTTGTTGATGTTTTCATTATGTTCATGCCTAAGTTTTCAGATTTTATCTGAAATTTTTAGATTTTATTGAGATTTTATTTATGCTCTCTAGTCTCTTGATAAAGGTGAAAGAAGAGAGTGAAAAAGTTGGCTTAGAACTCAACATTCAGAAAACTAATGATCATGGCATCTGGTCTCATCACTTCATGGCAAATAGATGGGGAAACAATGTAGACAGTGACAGACTATTTTTGGGGGATCCAAAATTGCTGCAGGTGGTGACTGCAGCCATGAAATTAAAAGACACTTGCACCTTGGAAGAAAAGTTTTGACTAAACTAGACAGCATATCAAAAAGCAGAAACATTACTTTGCCAACAAATGGCTGTATAGTCAAAGCTATGGTTTTTCCAATAGTCATGTATGGATGTGAGTTGGACTGTAAAGAAAGTTGAGTGCCAAAGAATTGATGTTTCTGAATTGTGGTGTTGGAGGAGACTCTTGAGAGTCCCTTGGACTGCAAGGAGAGCCAACCACTCCTTCCTAAAGGAAATCAGTTCTGAATATTCATTGGAAGGACTGATGCTGAAGCTGAAGCTCCACTACTTTGGCCACCTGATGGGAAGAACTGACTCATTTGTAAAGACCCTGATGCTGGGAAAGACTGAAGGTGGGAGGGGAAGGGGCCGACAAAGGATGAGATGGTTGGATGGCATCTCATGGGACCGACTCAATGGATATGAGTTTCAGTAAGCTCTGGGATGGACAGGGAAGCCTGGTGTACTGCAGTCCATGGGGTCACAAATAGTCAGACACAACTGAGCAACTGAACTGAACTGAGTGCCACAATGAGCATCTTCAACATGAATATTTTTGAATTTTTTATCACATAATTCATAGACGCTAAATTTATTTAGGTCTAGTTTTTACAGATTGTTGTTTTGCATGGGCTATGATTTCTTGTTTTCTTCTGTGCCTTGTTGTATTTGTGGTGATTTGTGCATTTGAAAAAATGATACCTCTCCCAAGCTTTACAGGCTGTCTTCATATAAAGAAAGAACTTCACCAACCATCTCATCTTTAGATTCTGATAGCTTCTCAAACATTTTGTTCAGATGTATCTTTTCTGGGCTTGTTTGTACTTCCCGATTAGAGAAATTTGCCAGTAATTTCTTTTCTTTTTTTTCCCTTTCTCCCACATGCTTGGCATCTCTTGCTCTAACTATCAAGGTATCTGGGCTGGGCTGCAAAAAGCCACCTAGGTACATTTTTTGTTCTCAGCAGCCCCAGGCATTTAAAATATGTCAATTCCCTGTCTGTGCTCTAAGATGGGCAAGACAGAACCCAATCCTTCTGGCGACTCCCAGATAAGCTGGAATGTGTGGTATATATTCTATACAAATATTTCCCAAGGGAGAAGCTACAAGCTGGATACTTTCTCCTGGTTGCTTTGAGCTGTGCCAGTGTGGAGGAAGGACTGACATAGGTGAAATAGATCACCTTTATTTATCCACTTAATTGTGGATGTTCTTGGCTTTGAGCTTACCTGGGGCATTGTTATGTCTTAAAGTTTTCTATAATTCTTATAATTGCTTTTTGGATCATAAATTATTAATTCAGTGTGGAGAAATGAGGTCTGGGTCTTCCAATCCTACCACTTTCCACTTACAATTGACTTGATAAATGTGCAAAATTAACTCAAGGGAGGGAAGATAAGATTTTAACAAATGTTGCTGGAGAAACTAGACATCTTCAAAACAATAAACCTAAACAGAAGTCTCACACATATATATATAAATAGATCACTGTTATGAACTGAATGCTTTCATTCCTCCAAAATTCATTTTTAAAATCCTACCCCTGAATGCGATAGTATTAGGAAGTAGTTGAGGATAGTTGGATTAGATGAGGTTACGAGCTCAGATCTCTAATGAATGTGATTAGTGCCTTAATAAGAGTCATGAGAAAACTTCTGGCCCTCTGCTCTCTGCCATGTGAGGATATAAAGGAAAATGAGTAATCTGTAACCTAAAAGAGCCTTCACCAGAACTAGACATTGCTGATTCCTGATCTTGGATTTCCAACACTCCAGGACAGTGAGAAATAATTTCTGTTGTTTATAAACCACCCACTTTGTGGCATTTCTGATACAGCTGCTCAAACAGATGGAGACAATCATGTAACTAAATAAAATGTAAAACTAAAACTTTGATAAAAGTTATAGAAGAAAATTTCCCTTATCTAGGACTAAGCTAAGAATTCTTAGATACAAACCAAAAATGTAATCAATAAAAGCAAAATTTGATAATTTAGGCTTTGTTAAAATAAAAAAAAAAGGCTTTGCTCTGTGAAAGACCCTTTAAACAGGAGAAAAATAAAAGTTTTTTGATTGGAAACTGGATATTAGATATTAAGCATTGTTGTGATTCTAGGCTCTATTTTGTGCTCTTTGTGGTTTCCTTGCTCTTAGGGAAGTTACTCTTTGATTCTCAGTTGATCTACTAGCCTCAGGCTCTGTCTTCTGACATCTCCAACTGGTAAGGTTTCTATTGACAATGGCCCAGCTGTTGCACAATTGGGAAGTGCACTCATATGAAATACAAGATGAAGCAACAAAACCCAGATTTCACCCCCATGCAACTGTATATTTAAAAAGCACAGTCCTCATTTCTTTTAGCTAAAATTTGCTGTCCCTCTTGCTGTCGTTCCCATGATTCTGAAGTTCAGATACCAGCCAGGAATATGGCTTACACACCAATTTTGGATCTTACTCTTTTTGCCATTCTCTAGCTGCCACAATTTGTCCTTTCACTTCTCAGTTATTCTGGCACTAATCTCTGTTTACTGGCATCTTCAGTGGATAAAAATGAAGTTTTCTCTGCTTATTGTTTTAACAGCCTTGGGGGTTGGGGAAAGCACTCAGGCCAGAGAACCAGAGACTTACAATTCTCCTCCCTTGAGTTGCAGTACTTTAAAGAATAAGCTCTCTGGTAACTATTTCTCTTTTGACTCCTTGATTTTTATCTTTTTAAAGTTTATATGTGGGAGGAGTCTAACTGTCAATGTTACTAGAAGTTCTCCAGGTATAAATTTTTATGCCAAGAATTTTTTTTAATCCTCATTTTTATTGATTCAGCAAATATCAGAATATATTTTGCTTAGTAGTCTTCTGGAAATGGGAGGTAAAAAGTAATTATGTCCTAAAATAATTTGTTAAAATTTACTGGTAAAAATAAGAAGAATTTGCACATTCTATGAAACCTAGAACAGTGACTTTTTAAGTCCCTGTCTGGAAGAGATACACTGCAAGTAAAAGGACAGTAGAGCTTCCTTACAGCTGTAATGTGGAGGGATTCATTTTTCTCCCTGTGTTCCTGTGAGGAAGGGTCTGAAAATGTTAACTTATGCCTGTTGCTACTGGCACCTCAAGATCTACAAAGAAAACTGCTATATTAAAGTAAGCATGTAAATAGGAGAAGATAAGGAAATAAAACATTTAGACACTTTTTTTCCTTTTTTTTTCATTTATTTTTATTAGTTGGAGGCTAATTACTTTACAATATTGTAGTGGTTTTTGTCATACATTGACATGAATCAGCCATGGATGGGGAATACATGTAGACACTCTTTTCTAATGCTGCCTCCCTTTCACCACTATCTCTTTCCCAAGTCTATTGGCAATTTTTTCACAAGTGCCCCAGTCCTCTTCACACAATAAATTTGCTGAACGTGTACTGCTAGTATCTTCTTAAAGTTATAAAAATGCATGTATCATGTTTTTATGTTCAGGATGTGCAACTGACTGATGACCCTAGCTAATGCACTTTAATAACTATCACTGTGTTTACACAAAAGCCATACTTCCTGTGGCCAACTTTTAGCCAATGATTGAGCACAGAAGAGATACTGAGGCAGGCCCATTCCCAGGATATGGAACTTTGCTGATGGGCAGCTGTGATTTGAAGACTCTCTAATTATTTTGCTCATAGAGCAAATACCTACACTGCAGGCTAAGCATCTCCTCCTCCTTTCTTCATTTCCTCCTCCTTTCTTATCTTTCATATAGAGTCAAGCCTGAATCATAATTTAATGGCTCTTAAAATCTGACCTGGATTCCACCATATTGTCTTGAATACTTACCTTGCACACCTAAGCCTATCTTGGCATAAGCTTGTACCAAGTAAGCTTGGTATAGGCTTACTTCTTAAAAGATTCAAAGTAATGTAGATCTTAATCTATACCAGCCACCATGGAGAAACTCACCAGATAAGGTATATTTTTAATGTTAATTTTTTTTTCTTTCTCATTCCCTACATATAGGTAAAAACAAACAAACAAAGGTAGAATATAAAGGGTAGAATTGATGGAGTGACTACAAGAGAAAACATTTTAAATTCTGTTTATATTTCCAAAATACTGACAGTGAAATTCTCAAAGTGATGTGTATTTGTTTAATTTTAGAAAAACATTAGGGAAATTATAGGGGGGAAAATCTGTTTGTCAGTGAATGAAATTTTTAGGAAGTTGACCAGTTCCTGAAATTAAATAATAAAAAAGAGAGATTCTTGAGACATTTGCAATGAAGTAAGATACACCTTGTTACTTTGATCACTCACAATTACATAAATTTTCCTCATATATTTATTTGAGGAAATAGTCTTTACTATGTCCTTAGTAAGTAGTCAAAATTAAACTACCATCCAAAACTGACATGACTATGAATGCTGATAAAAGCATCACACCTAAATTCTGTTTCTGTTTGGTTAAAAATATGATTACCCCCAGATTATCCAGACTCCATTAGTATATTTCAAGGGTAAAATCATTTTAGACAACACAAAATAAACAAGAATATAATAGTAGACCTATATGTACACAAGGACCGTAATTTTAAACCAATGTCTTGGAATTGAAGCCATTTCTAAATCCAAACTCTTCATGATGTGGCTATCATTTCCTTTTCTAAACTTAGGTTCTATCTGAAAGCAGGGAATGTTCAAAAAAATCATAGTACATTAACTATTCCATAAGAACTAATAGTATAAAATATTAAATGATACATAAATATAATTTTTGCTGAAAAAATTGAACTAAAACCTTGTTTAATTATATTATCTTAACTATATAAAATATTAAAATGGTCCTAATCACTGTTGATGAGGTTAAGAAATTCTTCCTATTTTCAGAGTATAGATTTTTCATCTCCTTGGTTAAATTTCTTCTTAGGTATTTTATTCTTTAGATGTGATTTTAAAAGTGATTTTTAAACTTTCTGTTTGTGATAGTTCATTATTTGTATATTGAAAATCAATAGGTTTCTCAATTAATTTTGTATCCTGAAACTTTGCTGAACTCAGTTATTAGTTCTAATAGTTTTTCAGTGGAGATTTTAGGATTTTCTATGTAAAGTATCCAGTTTTACTTTTTGCCTTCCAATTTGGATGCCTTTTTTTTTTTTCTTTTCTGATTGCTGTGGCTAGGATTTCCACTACTATGTTAAATAGATCTGGCGAGAGTAAGCATGCTTGTCTTGTTCCTAATTTTAAAGGAGAGGTTATTGGCTTTTTGAGTACAGTGTTCACTGTGAATGTCATAAATGACCCTTTATATTGAAATATGTTCCCTCTATACCCTCTTTATCGAGAGTTTTTATCAAGAATGAAGGTTTAATTTTGTCAATTTTTTTGTCTATTGAGATGAGCATCTGATTTTTATCCTTCAATTCATTAATGTGGTATATCACATTGATTGATTTGTGAGTGTTGAAACATTCTTGTGACCCTATGGTGTATGGTCCTTTATATGTATTGTTGTATTCAGTTTCTTAATACTTTGCTGAAGATTTTTTCATCTATATTCAAATATATAGGTCTATAGTTTTATTTTTTGTAGTATCTTTGTCTGATTTGGTATGAGGGTAATGGCCTTACAGAATGATTTTAAGAGTGTTTCATCCTCAGGTTTTTTGGAATAGCTTGAGAAGTATCTATATTAGCTTTTCTTTATACGCTTGGTAGAATTCCTGTGTGAAGCTGTCAAGAACTGGATTTTTGTTTGCTGAGTGTTTTCTTATTTATTTCAATTTTACTACAAGTGATTAGTCTTTTAAAATTGTGTTCCTTCTTGATTCATCTCAGCAGGTTATTTTAGAAATTTATTTCTCCCAAGTTATCTGATTTGTTGACATAGCTGATTATAGTATTCTCTTATGATTTTTTTAATGCCTGTGTGGTATCAGTTGTTATTTCCCTTCTTTCACTTCTTCCTTTGCTTTTTGGATCTTTCCTTTCTTGATGGGACTGGGTAAGATGAATTTTACCTATTTTAAAAACTAATTTTTGGTTTAATTGATATTTTCTATTATTTTTATTGATCCCTCTTTTATTTATTTCTTCTCTGATCTTAATATTTCCTGTCTTCTGCTCACTTTGCACTTTGGTCTTTTTTCTACTTCTGTTAAGTAGTATGTTAGATTGTTGACTTGTTTTTCTTGCTTCTTGAGGAAGGCCAGGGTCCCTGTAAATTTCTCTCTTAGAACTACTTTTGCTGCATCTTAGACTTTTGGAGTATTGCATGTTGATTTTCATTTGTCTTGAGGTATTTTCTGATTTCCTCTTTGATTTCTGTATTGACCCACTGGTTTTTTAGTAGCATGTTGTTTATTTTCTACCTGTTTGTTCTTTTCCCATTTCTTTCTGTAGTTAATTTCTGGCTTCATACATTTGTCTCAAAAAATGTTTGATAATTTCTAATTTCTTAAATTTTTTGATGCTGGCTTTGTGGCCTAGCATGTGCTTTATCCTAGAGAATGTCCTATGGATTTGAAAAAATGTGTATCCTGCTGATTTTGGTTTTAATATCCTGCAAATATCTATTAAGTCCAAGGGGTATGTTGTGTCATTTAAGATATTTGCTCATATTTTAAATTGTTTTCCAAGTTTTTAAAAAATTTGTTCCAAAAGTATTTAAAATTTTTAATTAATTGATGAAATGTCATCATTTCCAGGAGTGTTATAGGATGGAATACCAGTGTGCTTGCTGTGCTCAAAATTTTTGTAACCCTGTGATCACATTTCTGAGAAAAGCATATAAGTAATTCACGTCATTTATTCAAGAGGAAAAAAACATTTATATTGTGGGAATGAGAATAGTTGGAACTTTATAAGACAAGTTAATTGTGAATGCATTTTTTCATGTCACCACACTTTTTCTTTCACTCATGAAGAGTGTAAAAACATAGAAGTGTAATGTCTCACAGAAAAACAAATCTTTTCTTAAGCCTAAATAGCATTATTCTTTGTTTGAACAGTAGAAAAGGGGGAAAGCAGGTGAGGCCAAAGAAACTTTCATAAAACACAGTCTATATATAATCAGAGGCTGGAAACTATTTAGTTATCTTAGGACAATGTGTTATTTTATATTTTTCTTGGTGGTAATACACAAATGGTAGTGTGGAAGGCCAATATAAATTCAGATACTTATTACTGGCATTTTACTATATTTCAATTAACACTGCTGCAATAAGACAAAAGTCTTATTTCAGTTTTGTTTTGCTTTTATCTTGTTTTTCTCTACTTATTTTGAAGATATTTTATCTGAGAGGAAAAATATTTTAATATTTGGTCAGATAATCTTTACTCAAGTACTCCTGGGCAATTTACACTTGGTAGATGTGGATCACTGAGCAAGGAAAAAAAAAATAGTTAAGGCATTAATAAAAATAATTGGATGAATTTTCTTGAAGTCTTATTCAGCTGTAAATATGACAGCTCAGTTCATTTGGTGCAAACATAGCCTACAGTGGTGGCTGTATTATAAGGTCTGATTCAGATTGATAACTCAAAGAATCTTAGACAGTTCAACATTTACTTTAGAAATATCAAAAGCAATTAGGTCAAGAGTTTAGCATTTCATTAAAGCATAGTCTATTTGAACTTTTTACACACATAAGAAAAGGATCTGCAATCAATAAAAATCTATTTTATTAAGCTCTGGAAATTCCTACTGATTTTCTCTGAGAAATAATCAGAAGAAAAATAGAAAATAAATTATAATTATAAAAACATTTTAGGATACAGTATTTGCTATTCATTTCATCTTTATTTGGTTTACTATGAAGAACTAGAGATAAAATTGGATATAGGAATATATGTTTCTATAACATAAGATGATTATCAATACTAATGTCATTTTTTACAGCATCCTACTCTGAAATACCTAAAAGAAATTAAATGCTATGTCTTAGAAGATTATAAGAATTGGAAACTTGCCTTCCTACCAACATCTTCAAAAGTACACCTGGGGCAGATTTTCAAGATATGATCATGTCGAAAACCTGAGAGAAACATGCAGAATGCTAGCAGATGGAGCTTCAAAGTCAAAAGAAGGCAGAAGGCAAGAAAATAGGGAAGAAATCTAGACTATAACCATATCTAGGACAAACACCCAAAGTCACTAAAAACTAAAATTTTCCTAGTGGATAAAACAAAGTTTCTGTAGCATGCATTTATCATCAGTTATGTGAATTTTCAGCTACAAGTTAGAAGTGGAATTTATGGTGGATGACTCTACTGCTATGCCCTTGTATACTCTCAAGATGATGCAGGGCACAAGAACCAAGTTATCCATGTACTGTGTAATCCTATCCCATAGGGAGACTGACCAGGCTTGAATGAAAATGAGCCAGTTTTGCTCTAATATGTCACATAAACTTTGTAGAAAAGATACAGAGCATAGAATTAGATCCAAACCCAGCAATCATGTTACAGAGTGCCTTTATCAGGAGATAGTGTTGGAGATACTGGGATGGTAAAACATTCAAGAAGGTTCTTTCTTCAGAAGACTGGAACTATCCTTTGCTGGTGGAGAAAATATTGCCCTTACCCTTGTGAGCTAGGACAAATGTGGTGTATAATTGCACCCCTGTGGAATTTCTAAAGAAAGTTTAACTGTTTGTTTTAAAAGAAAGGAAGTCTAATAAGAAATAGATGGAATGGAAGGGAGGACACAGACAAGTTTCAGTCCCACTTACTTTGCAACATTCATTTATATTTTGGTATAAATAACAGGATAAGCAATGCAGCCCAGGCTGGATACTCCTGCTAAATATACATGCAAAACATTCACAGGCAATGTCTAATAAAGGAAGAGGGAGATAATTGGGATTAAACAACAAATAGCCATGTTACAGAAATTAAATGATCAGGAGAAAAAATTGTAGGTAGGCTTTCAAGCGTTATAGTGCACATTATTGAGAAGCTTCATTAAGCAAAATGTAGGGAAAGAAATTTATCTGGGATTGATAAATTCTGGCCCTTGAGCAGAGTAAAAACACTGAGGAAATAGTACATTGTCAAATAGCCTGAGGAATTATGATGCTCTAGTCTGTAGATGAACATGGAAATCTTTATTAGGGGTACTAGAAAAGAGTTGCTAGAACAGCTTTAGGAGAATATCAATCAAATACTACTGGACCTATCTATGCTAGGACTGAGTAGCAAATATCTTATGTCAGAAGCCTAAGACCCACACATTAGCCTCTTTTTCCCCCACACACAGAGGCATTGTGTACCTCACTCTGGGAATAATGTTTTTTAAAATTAATTAAAAAAAAAGGCTGTTAGGCAGATATGGAAATCTTCAGAATATGGATCAAGTTTGGAAGATTTTGGCTTTTGGAATAAATGTGGCTCGCTATACGTTTTGGGAAGCAAAATTATATTGGAACATAGCCATGCTCTATTATTGCATGTTGTCTATGGAGGTATTTGTGTTATAATGGCAGAGCTGAATAGTTATGACAGAGACTGCATAGATCCCAAAGTTCTAAACTATTTATTATCTATCCCTTTATAGATAAAGTTTGCCAATTCATGGATAAGATGGTAGGGTCAAGCAGTAGTTTGAGCCCAAAGCTCAAAACTGGAAAAAGTCTCATATTCATGTGCCACTTAATCCGAAAGGCAGTGGATCTCTAATATGGGATTCTTGGTCTAGGGATAAGAAGTTGCTAAGGATACTATGGTTCTACTTTCTAATTTTTAATGACTAGGAGAGAATCTCTCAAGCTGCTCTTGACCTACTTGGGGTAGGACAGAGGAAGTAGATGGGGAGCATCTTACCTTGCACAGCTGAATTAAGGAGCAATACCCAATCAGCAGGTAATATCTACACTGCGGGTAGTAAGAACAATGCAGCACATCATTGTGAATCTGCTATCACTAACTATATAACACAATAACTCCAAACTTAGTGACTTGAACATTGCGACCATTAATTTTAATCACGGTTCTGTGAACTTGCAAGTTTAACTAGATTCAGCTAGCTCATCCCACAGCTCTCATTCATGTGTCTGCAGACAACTGAGAGTCAATGGTCTCTCTCCATCTAATGGCAACAGGGATATATGCTCTTATACTTCTACAAATTCATCCGGGCTTGTTTTTATGCTTATGATCACAGGGCTCCAGGGAGAGAGCAAATCTCAAAATTAAGCACTTATAAGTCTTTGTTTCCACCAGCTTGCTGCAGTTTTATGGATCAAAAGTCAGACAAGTGGCCAGACCAAGAATAAATGTGGGTTAGGACCACCCAGAGGTGTGGATTATTGCAACAGTTTAGCACATAGTGATTTTCTAATAAGGTACTAAAATTTGTAGACTAGTGAAAGAAACTTATTTTTTTTTAATTTTTATTAGTTGGAGGGTAATTATTTTACAATATTGTAGTGGGTTTTGTCATACATTGACATGAATCAGGCATGGAGTTACATGTGTTCCCCATCCCGATCCCCCCTCCCACCTCCCTCTCCACCCGATCCCTCTGGGTCTTCCCAGTGCACCAGGCCTGAGCACTTGTCTCATGCATCCAACCTGGGCTGGTGATCTGTTTCACCCTAGATAATATACATGTTTCGATGATGTTCTCTTGAAACATCCCACCGTCACCTTCCACAGAGTCCAAAAGTCTGTTCTGTACATCTGTGTTTCTTTTTCTGTTTTGCATATAGGGTTATCATTACCATCTTTCTAAATTCCATATATATGTGTTAGTAAACTGTAATGGTCTTTATCTTTCCTGCTTACTTCACTCTGTATAATGGGCTCCAGTTTCATTCATCTCATTAGAACTCATTCAAATGAATTCTTTTTAATGGCTGAGTAATATTCCATGGTTTGTATGTACCACCGCTTCCTTATCCATTCGTCTACTGATGGGCATCTAGGTTGCTTCCATGTCCTGGCTATTATAAACAGTGCTGCGATGAACATTGGGGTGCATGTGTCTCTTTCAGATCTGGTTTCCTTGGTGTGTATGCCCAGGAGTGGGACTGCTGGGTCGTATGGCAGTTTTATTTCCAGTTTTTTAAGGAATCTCCACACTGTTCTCCATAGTGGCTGTACTAGTTTGCATTCCCACCAACAGTGTAAGAGGGTTCCCTTTTCTCCACACCCTCTCCAGCATTTATTGCTTGTAGACTTTTGGATAGCAGCCATCCTGACTGGTGTGTAACGGTACCTCATTGTGGTTTTGATTTGCATTTCTCTGATAATGATTGATGTTGAGCATCTTTTCATGTGTTTGTTAGCCATCTGTATGTCTTCTTTGGAGAAATGTCTGTTTAGTTCTGCTGGGAAAACTGGTCAACCACTTGTAAAAGAATGAAACTAGAACACTTTCTAACACCATACACAAAAATAAACTCAATATGGATTAAAGATCTAAATGTAAGACCAGAAACTATAAAACTCCTAGAGGAGAACATAGGCAAAACACTCTCCGACATAAATCACAGCAGGATCCTCTACGACCCACATCCCAGAATATTGGAAATAAAAGCAAAAATAAACAAATGGGACCTAATGAAACTTAAAAGCTTTTGCACAGCAAAGGAAACTATAAGCAAGGTGAAAAGACAGCCCTCAGATTGGGAGAAAATAATAGTAAATGAAGAAACAAAGGATTAATCTCAAAAATATACAAGCAACTCCTGCAGCTCAATTCCAGAAAAATAAATGACCCAATCAAAAAATGGGCCAAAGAAACTTGTTTTAATGAATACAAGTAAGTGTTGTTTATCCACTGAGGAAGATAAGGGGATGGCAGACCCATACGAGTGCAACATAGTACCATAATCTGATTAACAGGTAGCATCTCACAGCCCAGACAACCCAGCCTCTCCCTCACACTGACAAATGATAATGACCAGGAAGGAAGTGCTAAATGTCTCTATGGGGATGGGGGCAGAGGGAAATGTGACAGTATTTTAGCACTGGAAGGCAGAGTTTCCTCTTAAATTTCTTAATCCAAGGTTCTAAAAATTTAGCTAGTTTAGAAACTGTTCAGAAACCCTCTTACAACAATACAAGAGATGACTCTACACATGGCCATCACTAGATGGTCAATATCAAAATCAGTTGGTTATATTATTTGCAGCCAAAGATGGAGACACTCTATACAATCAGATAAAACAAGACTGGGAACTGGCTGTGGTAGATCATGAACTTATTGCAAAATTCAAGTTCAATTGAAGTAGGGAAAACCAATAACCAATTCAGGTATCACTAGATCAAATCCCTTAGATCATACAGTGGAAGTGGCAAAGATTAAAGGCATTAGATTTGGTAGATAGACTGCCTGAAGAATGATGGTCTGAGGTTGGTAAACTTGTATGGGAGGCAGTGATCAAAACAATTCTCAGAAGTAGAAATGCAAAAAGGCAAAATGATTGTCTAAGGAGGCCTTACAAATAGTCGAGAAAAGGAAAGAAGTGAAAGGCAAAGAGAAAAGGAAAGATATATCCATCTTAATGCAGAATTCCAAAGAATAGCAAGAAGAGACAAGAAAGCCTTTCTAAGTGATCATTGCAAAAAAATAGAGGAAAACCATAGAATGAGAAAGATTAGAAATCTGCTCAAGAAAATTAGAGATACTAAGGCAACATTTCATGCAAAGACGGACACAATGAAGGACATAAATGGTATGGACCCAACAGAAGCAGAAGATATTAAGAAAAGGTGGCAAGAATACACAGAAGAACTATTCAAAAATACCTACATAACCCAGATAGCCACGATTCACCCACCTAGAGCCAGACATCCTGGAGTGTGAAGTCAAGTGGGCCTTAGGGCACATGACTATGAACAAGGCTAGTGGAGGTGATAGAATTCCAGCTGCACTATTTCAAATCCTAAAAGATGAAGCTGTTAAAGTTCTGCACTCAATACGCCATCAAGTTTGGAAAACTCAGCACGGGACACAGGACTGGAAAGGGTCAGTTTTCAATCCAATCTCAAAGAAGGGAAATGCCAAAGAATGTTAAAACTGCCACACAATTGCAGTCATCTCACATGATAGCTAGTTAATGCTCAAAATTCTTCAAGGTAAGCTTCAACAGTACATGAATTGAGGACTTACTGATGTACAAGTTGGATTTAGAAAAAGCAAAGGAACCAGAGATCAAATTGCCAGCATCCACTGGATCATAAAAAAAACAAGGGGATTCCAGAAAAACATCTAATTCTGTTTGAGTATATTAAAGCCTTTGACTGTGTGGGTCACAGCAAACTGTGGAAAATTCTTAAAGAGATGGGAATACCAGACCACCTTCCCTGCTTCCTTAGCAACCTATATGCAGGTCAAAAAGCAACAGTTAGATCAAGACTTGGAAAATCAGACTGGTTCAAAATTGGGAAAGGAGTCAAGGCTGTATATTGTTACCCTCCTTATTTAACTTGTATGCAAAGTGCATCATGCTAAATGCTGGATTGGATAAAGCACAAGCTGAAATCAAGATTGCTGAGAGAAATATTAATAACCTCAAATATGCAGATGATACCTTCTTAATGGCAGAAAGTGAACAGAAACTAAAGAGCCTCTTGATGAAGATAAAAGAGGAGAGTGAAAATAGTGGCTCCAGCCCCAATACTTTGGTCACCTGATGAAAAGAGCTGACTCACTGCAAAAGACCCTGATGCTTGGAAAGATTGAGAGTAGGAGGAGAAAGGGGGGACAGAGGATGATATCATTGGATGGTATCATTGATTCAATCAACATGAGTTGAAGAAAACTCCAGGAGATGGTGAAGGACAAGGAAGCTTGGCATGTGGCAGTTTCTGGGTTCATAAAGAGTAGGACATCCCTGAGCAACTGAATAAGAACAAGGAATATGCAAGTAATAATTAAAAAAAAATCTGTAAGTATTTACCAGTCACTATTTTTACTTCTTTATTATCATTATCTAGAACCCCACCTTTAGATGTACTGATCTAGTTGTTGTGGAATGGGGTCTGAAAGCCTGTGAATGTTTTAAAACATAATGTTGTGTAATTCTAACTTATAGTCATCTAAATTAACCCTCATCATATTTTATTCAGGAGACACTATTACATTTTCTTTTAAAGACATTAAAACTGAAGTAGGATGAACTAATGAATATGCCACAGATGCACTAGTTCCTTATAGAACATCTTCCATTATAGAACTGGTACATGTCAGCTTTAGGATTTGAACCTAGGAATCCTGAGTCCATATAGCCTTGGCTAATACTTCTCCTAACTAGAAATGTTTAACTCAAAATTATTGGCTTTTCTGACAGGACTACTTTCTAAAAATAAGTGAACTGAAGTAGTGGTCACTTAGTCATGTCGGATTCTTTGCAAGTCCATGGACTGTAGCCCACCAGGCTCCTCTGTCCATAGAATTCTCCAGGCAACAATACTGATGTGGGTTACCATTCCCTTCTCCAGGGAATCTATATGGCCCAGTGATTGAACCCAGGTCTCCTGCATTGCAGGCAGATTCTTTACCATCTGAGTTCTAAATAGTAAGGCCTAGACAGTTTGAACACCGAGTAATATAGTTCTGAGTTAAGAGTTGTGTCAGTTTCTTCTCTGACCAGGACAGGAACAGGCACTGGAAATTTGGAAATCTGCAGACCATAGCTTTAATCATCTCGTCTTTATGG
Organism: Hydropotes inermis; assembly: GCA_020226075.1. NCBI lineage: Eukaryota > Metazoa > Chordata > Mammalia > Artiodactyla > Cervidae > Hydropotes > Hydropotes inermis. The sequence goes on from CM035295.1 coordinate 24,028,258, forward strand.
TAGTACCACAGAAAGCCTGCTGATAGACTAGCATCCCTTAGTAGCAAACAGGCTTTGGATAACAAAGTATTGCCTAGTAGAAAGCATACATTCTAAACAGTTGTGTTTTTTCTCAGAAGGATGACCTTAGGAACTGTAACCCCAAGCTAGACAAAGATACAGAATTCAATTGCATATAGTCTTAAAATTTATAAGATCATAAAAGGTAAAATGACAAAACAATGAATGAAGTATAAACAGATTATTTAAATACAATTTTTATAAGAAATAGGGCTAGATTTACATACCCTAATTTGATGTGAGAAGTAATGATGACTCAAGTATGGGGATATGACCACATATTTCTTCTTATATTTTAGCCCATGATATGATGAATGTACCACACTCAGCACTTAGAGTCATGAGAAAAATTGTGTTTATATTCATAATTAAAAACTGTAGTACAGACTGAATCTCTGAACAATAAAAATCTAAGAAAGCCCCCAAAATTTGCTTGAGAAGGCCAACAGTTCTCAGGATCTTACTTTTTTTAAATGAGTCAGTATTATTAACTTCTGGGAGACTTAGAATTTAGTGTAGAAATGGATTTTAAAAAATCTATAATGTTAGTATTGTTTGTGTTTAGAAATCATGTATATTTTCTACTTAAGTATGAGTGATCTATGTTAAAATCTAACATTTTATCAAACTGATTAATCTTATAATTCCAATTTCAACAAGTGTAATTGAGAAATTAATATAGATTTTTCTAATTTTATATTCATTGTTGTAACATTTAAGAGAATTTATAGTTTCATTTACCATATTAAATTTATATGTTATTTAAGGATTCAGGAAGGTTTTATTTGTTAATTAGACAACTGGAATACTTAAGAATTGAATATATTAAATTTATGAATGTTGTTTAAACTTTTGAAGGTATTTAATTAACTAGGTTTGTAAATGGGACCAATCACTATTTAAAGACCCATTAAAGTAGATGGTAAAATTTTACTAGATTTAGAAATATAATTTTCTTATGGAGAAATTAAAAGCTTAAAGAAGAGCTAGTTCTGGGATTTGCAAATTTAATAAATTGAATACTAGTTTATGAAAGCAAAGTAAACTCTAAATGATATTCTTAACATCAAAATATCATTTGAGATTATTAATAAAATGAATTTTATAGTGTTACTTAATTTTGTAGTGTTTTGGGATAACACATGACATGGTAGCTTTGCCTTCTGGCTAGTTTTTCCCTCTATTTGCTGGTATATATTTCCTTTCCACCAATGAAAAAAGGTTTCCATGATAACTCAGCTGGTAAAGGATCCACCTGAAATTCAGGAGACCCTAGTTCGATTCCTGGGTCAGAAAGACCTGCTGGAGAAGGGTTAGGCTACGCACTCCAGTATTCTGGCCCAGAGAGTTCCATGGGCTGTATAGTCCATAGAATTTCAAAGAGTAGGACATGACTAAGCAACTTTCACTCCCATTCCATCAATGCACAAAAAGCCCAGTGCTAAACTCAGCACCCAGCTTCAGATCCAATGCCAAGCTTTTAACTATTCTTCCTAGAGGGTCTGATGATTCGTGTACTCTCCAGAAGGTAACTGACTCCCTGCTTCAAAGTGAATTAAACCTAATGGAACCAGAACTTTTCCACCTATTCACTAGCTCATTGATTTCTAAATGCTTGAAGGCATACCCTGTCAAGCACATCCATCATGCTAGAAGCAAGTGGTTTCCTGAGTCTGGAGGGAACCAAATCAATTTCAGTGGCCCATCATTTTTATCCCATTTGTCTCTTCTCACTAGTCCTTTATGTCTTCTGCTTTGATTCCCTTCTTCCCCATAACACATTCAGGTGTCCTTTGATTGAGGCTTTTGTATGATTGATAACTGTGATTTTAATAGAAAAAAAATATCTTCCAGAAATGTTAATACAAATGAAGACTTTGCCATCATATCAAGCTATGCATAATTTCTGTGCTTGGGCTTGAGAGAAGTAATCCATCTTTAGTGTCACCAGCTTAGTCCAAGTGATCTTTCTATCTTTATCTAGAACATACTAATGGTCTACTAGTTGGATTTAACTAATTATCTCATTTTCATTTTTGATCAATTCAACACAAAATCAGTTCTTCATACAGATGAAGTTTACTGTTTTAACAATTCTTTTCTGTTCATAATATTCTTACATGTAAAACAGTTTAATAATCATTAAGCCTCCACCTCCTTTTTACTAGGAATTCCAAAATCATTTGAGGGCCTACAGTATTTGGCACACATCAACACCTCTAAACTTCCTGCTTGTCACATCACCCATGGTTGTTTTTGAATATCTTCAGTGACTATGCTTCCAGCCCTTCTGATTAAACTCTCAGACAAAAGGGACATTATAGATATTCCTTCTGGATGACTTGACAGATATTAGAAATATACCTGCCTCCAGGAGGCAAGCTGAATGCCATCATAGATATACTGATACCTATGGAAAAGTTAAAAGTGATGAAATGAAAGAAATAAAGGGAGAGGGGAATTTTCAGACCTACTGTCATCTATTTTCATTTGTCATCAGAGAAAGATGTATCAACACTGTCCATTGACCTTAGAATTGGTGATATAACAGAAATAAGAATCCCTGACAGCTCAGCTGGTAAAGATTCCGCCTTCAATGCAGGAGACCCTGATTTGATTCTTGGGTTGGGAGGATCCCCTGGAGAAGGGAAAGGCTAGCCACTCCAGTATTCAGGTATGGAGAATTCGATGAACTGCATAGTTCATGACGTTGCAATGAGTCAGACATAACTGAGCAACTTTTAATTTCATAGAATGCTTTAATTTAAAAATTAGTGTTATATGGTAAATCTATTTTTAGTATATTTTCTTGGTTTCAAAAGAATATTTGCCTTCAAAACATTGAAATTTAAAGGTTATACTAGCTAGTAAATAATTATTTTGAGAGTATGAGAAAGACAGACTTATAAATATTTTTTTCTTTATCCTTATTTTTTAATTTATGTTATTGAAGTATAGTTAATTTTAATGTGTTAATTTCTATTATTTAGCAAAATGGTCTAATTATGCATATAATATATTCTTCTTTATATTCTTTTCAATTATAGTTTATCACAGGATATTGAATACAGTTCCCATGCTATATAGTATGACATTGTTGTTTATCCATTCTATGTGTAATCATTTGCATCTGCTAAGCTCAAACTTCAAATATATTTTTAAATTATTAAAATGAAGAAAATAAAGATTATTTTTCTGGTTTAAATGGTAACTGAAGTTTACAGTCAAAATGTTCCTGCAAGACATCATAAACCTCATTAGGAATGAGCAATTATTTAATCTTATTGAAAATGTATTTAGATTTATTTTCACCCTGCTATCAATCTCTGGATAAAATTGTATAATTTGATGAGATGAGCTATTTCATTAAAAGTTACACTGAACCAAAATCATAGGACTAGGATAAATCCCCAACTTATTTGGATTTCATGAATTAATGATAGGTGATAATATAAATAGCTTGAATATACATAATTAAAAATAAAGTATACTTAAAAATTAATGTACATGATATAGGAGGAAAAATAATTAAACTGGAAATTATTTTTCTAGTCCTTGGTGATTTTCATTTGTATAAGAGTAATGTGTTATTTTACATAACTATTTAGTATTCAATTAAATTAAAAGACACTTACTCCTTGAAAGGAAAGCTATGACCAACCTAGATAGTATATTAAAAAGCAGAGACATTACATTGCCAACAAAGGTCCATCTAGTCAAGGCTATGGTTTTTCCAGTGGTCATGTATGTATGTGAGAGTTGGACTGTGAAAAAAGCTGAGCACTGAAAAATTTATGGTTTTGAACTGTAGTGTTGGAGAGGACTCTTGTGAGTCCCTTGGACTGCAAGGAGGTCCAACCAGTCCATCCTAAAGGAGATCAGTCCTGGGTGTTCATTGGAGCAACTGATGCTGAAGCTAAAACTCCAATACTTTGGCCACCTCATGTGAACAGTTGACTCATTGGAAAAGACCCTGATGCTGGGAGGGATTGGGGGCAGGAGGAGAAGGGGATGACAGAGGATGAGATGGCTGGATGGCATCACTGACTCAATACACATGAGTTTGAGTAAACTCTGGGAGTTGGTGATGGACAGGGAGGCCTGGCATGCTGCAATTCATGGGGTTGCAAAGAGTCAGATATGACAGAGCAACTGAACTGAACTAAACTGAACTGAAAGTTGTATATCTGCAGAATATTCTTTTGTCAAGAAGTTGTTAGCTGTTTGTTTGCTCTTGCTATTTGAAATAAGGAAACAAAACTAACATACTAATTTTAATATATTATATACTTCAAACTTATGTTTATCCCAGTTATCTAAATTGATATTTCATTTCTGACCTGATGTCATTCCTATCTAGTATCACTTAATGTTCTGACTTTAAGAAATAACTCCTAGTTACACAGCACCAGTAAAATTGTATAGGCATAATATATTTATGTGTAAAACATCGATACTATTTAAACATTGTTTCAATTTAAAAATGTCTTAATAATGTTACACTGTGTAAATGTGATTTTGATATACTATATTAACTTTGCTTTATTTTTAAAATTTGGTATTTCAGGTTATTTTTATTACCATTTGCTCTCCTTCTGCAGTTTTCACAAGGCGGACTGGTTTCAGGAACTACTATACCTGTAACAAAATTTATGATGCTAAACAAAGTGTGGATCAAAATAAACTGTGGAAAATTCTGAAAGAGATGGGAATATCAGACCACATGACCTGCCTCTTGAGAAACCTATATGCAGGTCAGGAAGCAACAGTGAGAGCTGGACATGGAACAACAGACTGGTTCCAAATAGGAAAAGGAGTACTGTCAAGGCTGTATATTGTCACCCTGCTAATTTAACTTATATGCAGAGTACATCATGAGAAATGCTGGGCTGGAAGAAGCATAAGCTAGAATCAAGATTGCCAGGAGAAATCTCAATAACCTCAGATATGCAGATGACACCGCTCTTATGGCAGGAAGTGAAGAAGAACTAAAGAGCCTCTCAAAGAAAGTGAAAGAAGAGTGTGAAAAAGTTGGCTTAAAGCTCAACATTCAGAAAGTTAAGATCATGGCATTCAACCCCATCACTTCATGGCAAATAGATGGGGAACAGTGGCTGACTTTATTCTGGGGGGCTCCAAAATCACTGCAGATGGTGAATGCAGACATGAAATTAAAAGACACTTACTCCTTGGAAGGAAAGTTATGACCAACCTGGACAGCATATTGAAAAGGAGAGACATTACTTTGTCAACAAAGGTCCGTCTAGTCAAGGCTGTGGTTTTTCCAGTGGTCGTGTATGTATGTAAGAGTTGGACTATAAAACAAGCTGAGTGCCAAAGAATTGATGCTTTTGAACTGTGGTGTGAAGAAGACTCTTGAGAGTCCCTTGGACTGCAAGGAGGTCTATCCAGTCCATCCTGAAGGAGATCAGTCCTGGGTGTTCATTGGTAGGACTGATGTTGAAGCTGAAACTCCAATACTTTGGCCACCTGATGCAAAGAGCTAACTCATTGGAAAATACCCTGATGCTGGGAAAGATTGAGGGCAGGAGGAGAAGGGGACGACATAGGATGAGATGGTTGGGTGGCATCATTGACTCAAAGGATATGGGTTTGGGTGAACTCTGGGAGTTGGTGATGGGCAGTTCATGGCGTCACAAAGAGCTGGACACGATTGAGCAACTGAACTGAACTGAAAGGAAGTGAAAGTGAAAGTTGCTCAGTCATGTCCAACTCTCTGTGACCCCATGGACTATATAGTCCACGGAATTCTCCAGGCCAGAATACTGGAGTGGGTAGCCTTTCCCTTCTCCAGGGGATCTTCACAACCCAGGGATCGAACCCAGGTCTTCTGCATTGCAGGTTGAGCCTCAAGGGAAGCCCATGATGCTAAAGTCCCTTACTAAAATGATGTAATACAGTCAACCTTCTGGATCCAAGGGTTTTGCCAGTGTGCTTTTAACTGACTGAGAATGGAAATTTCAGTCCGTGGTTGGTTGAATATGTGTATGTGAAACTCAAGAATACAGAGTGCTAACTGCATACTTATTGGGGGGTGGGGAATCCAAGTATCAATGGACCCACACAGTTTGAACCCTTATTTTTCAAGGGGTAACTCAATTTAGTTTCACTGTCAAGGAAAAAAAAAAAAGGTACTTTCGTGAAAGTTAATTCTTTATTTTTTTAGAAGAATTTAGAGAATATATTACATTTTGAAGTTTCATTAGTAAATGGGTTCCTTGAAAATTCTCTTGTAGCTCTAAATTACCTATGCAAAATATACTAAGATCTAATCTGTAGACCTAGATACTGAGAAAGATTGAAGGTGGGAGGTGAAGGGGACGACAGAAGATGAGATGGTTGGATGGCATCACTGACTCAATGGACATGAGTTTGAGTAAATTCTGGGAGTTGGTGATGGACAGGGAGGCCTTGTGTGCTGCAGTCCATGGGGTCGCAAAGAGATGGACAGGACTGAGCTACTGAAGTAAATACATAGTATGGCATTTTCCTAGTGGTTCTATGGATATATCTTGCTGGAAAATAGAGCAGGAAATGGAATGTTGTTATAGTTAGTTAGTTTAGTTGCTCACTTGTTATAAGTTGTTATAATCATCTTTAAAATTAAATTTATTGAGAGTTTAACTCCTAATTGCCACATATTTAGGAATAAAATGAATTCTGGGTAAGTAAAGTAAAATTTATAGAGTATTATTTTCACTATTGTTAAAAACTAATGCTGAGGAATGTCCATTGTGAATGAAGATAAATTTGTGTATTAGACTGCTTAGGTTTAGACTTTAAATGCAAAAAAATGAGTTGATCATTTTTTAAATTTATGGGTCTATGCAAGAAAGAATCTCAAGAGGGAGTTACTGGAAACCTTAAGAAGCAAAATAAAAGAGTTCCAATTTTCTATACCTGGAATGTATGGATATTTTATAATTCATTAAAATAGAGTAAAATAACACTCACATAAGAAGAATAACCAAGGAAAGATGACATAGGAAAGGGAAGGCCTAATTTTGGGGATTGACTGTATCTGGATTTGAATGACTACCACTTACTAAAGCATATTGTTTAACCTAAACAATTACATTTTGAAAAATAAACTAACTTCCAAGAAAACTGGAGATAACAAGGCTACATTTCATGCAAAGATGTGCACAATAAAGGACAGAGACAGTAAGAACCTAGCAGGAGCAGAAGAGGTTAAGAAGAGATGGCAAGAATACACAGAACAACTGGACAAAAAAGATCTTAATTGCCTGGATAGCCATGATGGTGTGGTCATTCATCTAGAGCCAGACATTCTGGAGTGTGAAATCAAGTGGACCTTAGGAAGTATCACTATGAACAAAGCTAATGGAGGTGACGGAATTCCAGCTGAGCTATTTCAAATCCTAAAAGATGATGCTGTTAATGATGCTGCATTCAATGTGTCAGCAAATTTGGAAAACTCAACAGATGGGGAAAGGTCAGTTTTCATTCCAATCCCAAGGAAGAGTGATACTAAAGATGTTCAAACAATGGTACAATTGTGCACATTTCACATGCTAGCAAGATTTTGTTCAAAATCCTTCAAGCTAGGCCTCAGCAGTATGTGAACCAAGAACTTCCAAATGTACAGACTGGATTTAGAAAGGCAGAGGAACCAGAGATCAAATTTCCAAAATCCACTGGATCATAGAAAGTGAAAGATCATAGAATCTTCTCCAGCATCAGGGTTTTTTCCAATGAGTTGGTTCTTTGCATCAGGTCGCCAAAGAATTAGAGTTTCAGCTTCAGCATCAGTCATTCCAATGAAAACTCAGGACTGATTTCTTTTAGATGGAATGGCTAGATCTCCTTGCAGTTCAAGGGACTCTCCAGAGTCTTCTCCAACACCACAGTTCAAAAGCATCAACTCTTCAGTGCTCATCTTTCTTTATGGTCCAACTCTCACATCCATACATGACTACTGGAAAAACCAGAGCTTTGGCTAGATGGACTTTGTTGGCAAAGTAATGTCTCTGTTTTCTAATATGCTGTCTAGGTTGGTCATAATTTTTCTTCCAACGAGCAAGTATCCTTTTAATTTCATGGCTGCAGTGATCTTGGAGCCCCTCAAAATAAAGTCTCTTATTGTTTCCATTGTTTCCCCATCTATTTACCATGAAGTGATGGGAACAGAAACCATGACATTTGTTTTCTTAATGTTGAGTTTTAAGCCAACTTTGTCAGTCTCCTCTTACACTTTCATCAAGAAGCTCTTTAGCTCTTCTTAACTTTCTGCCATAAGGATGGTGTCATCTGCATATCTGAGGTTATTGGTATTTCTCCTAGCAATCTTGATTCCAGCTTGTGCTTCATCCAGCCCAATATTTTGCATGATATACTCTGCATAAAACCTAAATAAGCAGGGTGACAATCAAGATTACCAGGAGAAATATCAACAACCTCAGATATGCAGAAGATACCACCCAGTGGCAGAAAGTGAAGAGGAACTAAAGAGTCTTTTGATGAAGGTGAAAGAAGAGAATGAAAAAAATAGCTTAAAATTCAACATCTAAAACACTAAATAGATAAGGAAACAGTAGAAACAGTGGCAGACTTTATTTTGGGGAGGGTCCAAAATCACTGCAGATGGTGACTGCAGTCATGAAACTAAACGATGCTTACTCCTTGCAAGAAAATTTATGACCAATCTAGACAGCATGTTAAAAAGCAGAGACATTACTTTGCCAACAAAGGTCTGTCTAGTCAAGGCTATGGTTTTTCTAGTAGTCATGTATGGATGTGAGAGTTGGACTGTAAAGAAAGGTGAATTCCAAAGAATTGATGCCTTTGAACTGTGGTGTTGAAGAAAACTCGAGAGTCCCTTGGACTGCAAGGAGATCCAAGAAGTCCATCCTAAAGGAGATCAGTCCTGGGTGTTCATTGGAAGGACTACTGTTGAAGCTGAAACTCCAATACTTTGGTCACCCAATACGAAGAGCTGACTCATTTGAAAGACCCTGATGCTGGGAAAGATTGGAGGCAGGACAAGAAGAGGATGACAGAAGATAAGATGGTTGGATGGCAAGACTGACTCAGTGGACTTGAATTGGGGTAAACCCCAAGTGTTGGTTATGGACAGGGAGTGCAGTCCACAGGGTCGCAAAGAGTTGGACATGACTGAGTGACTGAACTGAACTGAAAACACTAAGACCATGGTATCTGATCCCATAGGGATAGGTGGGGAAATAGATGGGGATAAAGTATAAATAGATGGGAAAATGCAGAAATATGACAAATTTTATTTTCTTGGGCTCCAAAATCATTAAAAATGGTGACTACAATCATGAAATTAAAATACACTTGTCCTCTGGAATAAAAGCTGTGACAAACCTAGACAGCATACTAAAAAGCTGATACCTAACTTTGCCAACAAAGTTCCATCTAGTCAAAGCTTTTTTTTTTTTTCCTCTCTCCCAGTAGTCATGTAAGGATGTGAGAGTTGGACCATAAAGAAGTCTGAGCACTGAAGAATCACTGCTTCTGAACTGTGGTGTTGGAGAAGATTCTTGAGTGTCCCTTGGACAGGAAGGAAATCAAGCCAGTCAATCCTAAAGGAAATCAACCCTGATTATTCATTGCAAGGACAGATGTGGAAGCTGAAGCTCCAATACTTTGGCCAGCTGATGTGAAGAGCTGACTCCTTAGAAGAGACCCTGAGGCTGGGAAAGATTGAAGGCAAAAGGAGAAGAGGGAAGAAGAGGATGAGATATTTGGATGACATCACTAACTCAATGGACATGAGCATAAGCAAACTCAGGGAGATAATGAAGGACAGGGAAGCCTGGCATGCTACAGTTCATGGGGTTGCAAAGCGTCAGACACAACTTAGTAACTGAGCAAGAACTTTAGTTTGTGAACCAGAGATTATCTTAAGACCATTAGAATATATTAAGCAAAACTTTAAATACGAAAACATTGTTAGAGAAAGATTTTTTTTTTTTCTCCTTAAAGAGGTGGGGCAGAAAAACAATAACAACAAAAGCTCAATATTGAGTCATGTGGTACATTTTGGCCTTGTTCCTTGTCTGTTGTGTCCATCAAAGAGTAATGTTTTCATTCCAACCATATTTATTAGTCGTGTAGACAGCAACTTAAAAAGCAGAGACATTACTTTGTCAACAAAGGTCTGTCTAGCCAAGGCTATCATTTTTCCAGTAGTCATGTATAAATGTGAAAGTTGGACTATAAAAAAAGTTGATCACTGAAGAATTGATGCTTTTGAACTGTGATGTTGGAGAAGACTCTTGAGAGTCCCTTGGACTGCAGGGGATCCAAGCAGTCCATCCTAAAGATCAGTCCTGGGTGTTCACTGGTAGCACTGATGTTGAAGCTGAAACTCTAGTAGTTTGGCCACCTGATGCTAAGAGCTGACTCATTTGAAAAGACCTCTATGCTGGGAAAGATTGAGGGCAGGAGAAGAAGGGGATGCCAGAGAATGAGATGGTTGGATGGCATCATTGACTCAATGGACATGGGTTTGGGTGGACTCTGGGAGTTGGTGATGGACAGAGAGGCCTGGCATGCTGTGGTTCATGGGATTGCAAAGAGTCAGACACAACTGAGTGACTGAATTGTACTTGATCCTGTAATATCTACCCTTTGCACATATTATAGACATGCCTTTTTTTGGACAAGCCAGTTATATACTAAAGTTTCCTTGCTTGGTTACTCCCTTCCACAGGAATTATCCTCCTCCTGGGGGATGTTTTTCAAATACAAACCAACCAATCCAGGATCCATACCTCCACCCACTTCTGCTGTTGGGCTGTCACACTCTGAGCCACTATACTGTAACTACCCTGATCATCCCAGGGCCAGGTACAACCAGGGACAATCCCTAGCAACAGAGATTGATGAAACTGACACTAGCCACTCCTACACCTGTTTATTATATTTCACCTTTTCAATCCTGTGGAAACCACAATCAACACTCTTGCCCACAGTCCACCTACCCTCTGCCTGCAATAACCCTCTGTGTTTTCTAAAATGGCCCTGTTGTCTAGATGTGCCCTCTTCTTGCAAGAACTCTGTTTAATTAACTGTTTCTTTTAGAAGCAATTGTCTGATTTTGTAGTCTTACTGTATCTCAAATGTTTTATTGACACACTAGCTTTTTTTTAATTAATAAATTTATTTATTTTAATTAGTTGGAGGCTAATTACTTTACAATACTGTAGTGCTTTTTGTCATATATTGACATGAATCAGCCATGGATTTACATGTGTTCCCCATCCTGATCCCCCC
>CM035295.1:24040586-24251635 GCA_020226075.1 Hydropotes inermis
GTATTTTATTCTTTTTGTGAATGGTATTGTTTCCTTAATTTCTCTTTGTGTTTTCTCATTGTTAGTGTATAGGAATGCAAGAGATTTCTGTGTGTTAATTTTATATCCTGCAACTTTACTATATTCGTTGATTAGCTCTAGTAATTTTCTGATAGAGTCTTTAGGGTTTTCTATGTAGAGGATCATGTAATCTGCAAACAGTGAGAGTTTCACTTCTTCTTTTCCTATCTGGATTCCTTTTACTTGACACACTAGCTTTTAAAACATGATATGATTTTTTTATCTCTTGTTCTATATCAAACGCTATAAAGAACATGAAACCAGTCAGCTCTCATAATGCAAATATTTTCTTTAACTCTGTTTTTAATTTAGTCTAGCACTGACTTAATTGATAGAGGAATAACTGACTAGATTTCTAGTCTTAATAGTTTTTCTTAAATATATTCCTTTATTACATTTTAATTTTTTAAGTATGTATGATTTAGGCTACATAAGATATAGGCTACATATAAGTCAGCTTGTAGGAGATGGACTTATCCTAGTAGTTAAGAGTTTATCCTTGAGGGTAATTTGGACAGAGGAAAATTAAGTATTACTGCTGCCTTGGGATATCTGTCTGGTAACCAGTTAAGAGCATTGTTCATTTAAAATATTTCAGAAATAATTGAGACAAAATTAGAATTACCATTGTCTAGAATAGTCATTCAATATTATGATTATCACTCCTATTATTCTTGTTATGATCACTATATCAGTTTTAATTCTGATTAGCATATGGGATTATTCACCAAGCAATTACTACACAATCAAATTGGTTATTCTGTTCTATATTGGCATTGTTCTTAAATACTTTAGACTGATTGCTTTCCCAATATACCTTGTAATGTAGTGTTTACATATGAAAAGAACACATTGATTTGTTTACAAACATTTCAATACCATCACTGCAACACATGATAAGAGACAATATTAATATTGTGGGTCTAAATGTTAAAGAGTCCATAGAGTCTGATCCTCTATACTTTCTTATATTATATTATAAAGTATAATATCTGAAATGATTTATCAGGCTTTTCTTTGAAAATTAACCTTGAAAGTCTAAACAAGACAATTGAATAAGAGTTTCTGAAGCATAATGATCTGCCAATATTCATTGGAGAATTCTACCAAACATACAAAGAATTTACACTGATCCTTCTTAAACTCTTCCAAAAAACTGACTAGGAGGGAACACTCCCAAAGTCACTCTATGACACCACCATCAGACTGATAACAAAACCAAATAAAAACACTACCTCCAAAAAACAAAGAAAATAACAGGTCAATGTATTTGATGAATATGGATACCAAAATCCTCAACAAAATATTAGCAAACTGAATCTAAAACATAAAAAGGATCATAAACCATGATCAAGTTGGATTAATCCCAGGATCACAAGGATGATTCAGTAGACATAAAACAATGTGATACACCACATCAAAAGAAGAAAATACACAAACCACATCATCTCAATTGATGCAGTAAAAGCATTTGATAAAATTCAACATCCATTTATGATAAAAATTCTTACCAAAGTGGGTATAGAGGGAACACACCTCTAGCATAATAAAAGCTATTTATGATGAAACCACAACCAAAATAATAGTCAATTATAAAAAGCTGAAAATCTTCCTGCTAAAATCTGGAACAGGATAAAGATGCCCACTCTCACCTCTTCTATTTAACAAAGTATTGGAAGTCCTCACCACAGCAATCAGACAACAAAAATAAATAATAAGTATCCAAATTGGAAAGAAAGAGGTAAAAATGTCATTATATGCAGATCACATATATAGAAAACCTATATATGGAAAACCTATGGACTCCACACAAAAACTATCAAACAAATTCAGCCTGGTAGCAGAATATGGCATTAACAGAGAAATCTGTCACATTTCTTTATACTAACAATGAAATATCAAAAAAAAAAAAAAGAAAGAAAAAACCAAAACCTTTTAAAATTGCACCAAAAAAATAAAATCCGTAAGAATAAACCTGACAAAGGAGATGAAAGACTTACATGATGAGAAATATAAAACAGGAATAAAAGTACTTAAAGATTATTTAAAGAAATGGAAAGATATCACATGTTCTTGTTATGGAAGAATTAATATGATTAAAATGGGGATATTTCCCAAAGCAGTCTACAGATTTAATATGATCTTTATCAAATTGGCCTTGACAATTTTCATAGAACTAGAAGAAATAATACTAAAATTTATATAGAACCATAAGGCCACCTGATGTGAAGAGCTGACTCAATTGAAAAAAACCCTGATACTGGGAGATTGAGGGCAGTAGGAGAAGCAGATGACAGAGAATGAGATGGTTGGATGGCATCACCGACTCAATGGACATGAGTTTGGTTAGGCTCTGGGGGTTGGTAATGGACAGGGAGGCCTGGCATGCAGCAGTTCATGGGGTCACAAAGAGGCATACACAACTGAGTAACTGAACCGATGAGAAATCTAGAAGTGCTAAAGCAATCCTGAGGAAAAAGAACAAATTAGGAGGCATAACCCTCTTAGACCTCAGGTGATACTACACAGCTACAGTAAACAAAAGAGTATGATACTAGCATGAAAACAGACATATGGATCAATAGAATAGAGAATCCAGAAATAAACCCATATACCTATGGGCAACTGATCTTCAACAAAAAAGGAAAGAATATACAATGGGGAAAAAGACAATCTCTTGAGCAAGGAGTGCTGGGAAATTTGGGTAGCTGCATGTTAATCAATAAAATGAGAACACACCCTCACACTGTACACAAAAAGAAATTCAAAGTGGGTTAAAGACAAACATAAAACATGCCACCATAGAAGTCCTACAACAGACCATAGGTAAAACATCCCCTGACATAAATCATACTAATACTTTCTAAGGTAATTCCCCCATGGCAGTAGAAATACAGGCAAATGACAAAAACAACAAAACAATCACACACACACCAACCCCCCCCAAAAAAAAAAAAAACAACAAAAAACCTACAAATGAGATCTAATCAAACTCAAAAGCTTTTTCATAGCAAAAGAAATCATAAACAGAATCATCAGTTCAGTTCAGTTGCTCAGTCGTGTCTGACTCCTTGCGACCCATGGACTGCAGCACACCAGGCTTTCCTGTCCATCACTAACTCCTGGAGCTTATTCAAAATCATGTCCATGGAGTTGGTGATGTAATCCAACCATCTTATCCTCTGTCACCCCATTCTCCTTCTGCCCTCAATCTTGTCCATAATCACGGTCTTTTCAAATGAGTCAGTTCTTCACATCAGGTAGCCAAAGTATTGAAGTTTCAGCTTCAGCATCAGTCCTTCCAGTGAATATTCAGGACTGATTTCTTCTAGGATTGACTGGTTGGATCTCCTTGCAATCTAAGCGACTCTCAAGAGTCTTCTCCAACACCACAGTTCAAAAGCATCAATTCTTCATCGCTCAGTCTTCTTTATAGTCCAACTCTCACATTTATATATGACTACTGAAAAAAAAAAAAAAACAGCTTTTACTAGACGGATTTTGTTGGCAAAGTAATGTCTCTGCTTTTTAATATGCTATCTAGGTTGGTCAAAGCTTTTCTTCCAAGGAGCAAGTGTCTTTTAATTTCATGGTTTCAGTCACCATCTGCAGTGATTTTGGAGGCATCCCCCCTCCCCCAAATAAAAGCAAACCAAATGGAAACATAGGTGGCAACAAAGTCTGTACTTAAATAGCAATATCATGAGATGGTATTAATATTTCTTGTGATTGATGGGCAGTTAAAGATGAATTCTTTGGTGTGTGAGGTACCTTCATGAATCCTTCCCTGTCATCACTAGTGGTCTCTCACAAGCTATCTGACTAATTTGGGAGAATGGCCACATAGAGCTCTTTCATACTTGGAAGTCCAAGTGAACTACACCTCTTCTGGGTTTCATCTCCCATCTAAGTAATCATCTTGGAGGGAATATGGAACAATCCCAGACCAGATCTCTTTCACACACATGGCCTGCATATGGTACATGTAAAATACTAATGGGTTTTATCTAAACAAGCTCTTAGGGAACATTCCACACCAAAGATTTTATTTCAAGGAAGCAATTCTGCCACATGTATACAGATTTGTTAGGCATATCTGACATCAGCCTGTTAACTCAAGATGCAGGAATCAATGTCACACTCATTGAGTAGTATTATTGAAGACTCTTCTGTAGGCTTGAGAGAAGAGGGTCAAGAACTTTCACCATACCTTTTTTTTTTTTTTTGCTAAGAAATGTATATATATGGTTTCCGTGAAATTTAGCCTCTTATAAAAATTAAAAGTCTAAATGTTTAAAAAGTGTGAGATGAGGGAAAAAATGTGGTAAGACTCTTTACTTTTGTACAATTTTAGTTTGACAAATATTTCAGTCTCTTTAATAAGCTAATATTAAAATGCTATTATGCTAGTAATTACCTTCTATGTTCTGGTGTCTCAGTTGAAACTTTAAAATGATGATATACTATTCAGTCAGTTAAAAAAAAGTGTTGAATTGGGTGTCTAGCACATAATAAATATTTAGAAATTAATATGATATATATAATAAACAGTTATATAGTATTAATACTATATATTTAATAAATATAATAAAAGTAGTATCTATTATAATTTTGTACTAAAAATGTCTAAGGGAAACACTTTCAGAAAACAGTTCCATGTAATGAGCAATGATTTCATTTTGCACTTCAATGTTATTTTCAATGTTATAGTAAAATAGATTTTATTGCATTGAGATAGACATTTCACCCTTAAAGAACAACATGGTAGTTTTCCTATGAGGTTGAATTACATAGACTCCCCCATGAAATAGAAAATGAATTAAATTCTATTTCTTAGAGTGATAAAAACAAATGTTATCTATCTTGGCTCTGCATAGCTACCAGTTTTGTGCTTTTAAGAAAATATTGGTTTGACCCATTATTATGAGTCTATATTAATATAAATTACATACACATATATGTATATATACAAACATATATCATTTCTTAATGTACATATCTATTTAAAGCTAGAAAGGTACTCAGACTTTAAGAGCACCTTAACTTTAAAAAATAAGATTTTGAAATTAATATTATTATATGAAGATGGAAATTTTATTTGGTAACTTGTTAGCAATGCATGGTTACTCTAATATATCAATATGTGAAAGAAAGTAATTTTCCATGGCAAGGGTTTTAAGTCCATTGAAAACATGGTCTTAAATAAAAATGGGCAATTTTCTTACAGAACAGGAAAACATACAGGAAGGAAAAATAAAATCTTCCCAGATGGCTTTTACAATATACAAATGACATCTTCAAATATGGCAAGTCACCTCATAGTCACACACAGAGAAACGTCAATGTTTTTATCTATAAAATTTGAAATTGGTATATTCATAGATGGAACAATTTTTATCTGTAAAAAATTAAGCAAATAAATCTCAATAAAATATAATTGTAATATGAATATGCAATATTTAGCTGAACATATTAAATCTTTAGTCTATTAGCTCACTAAAATAATATTTTTATAATTTAGTCCTTTGAAAGACCAGTGCTAGTAAGATAATGGTGTTGGAACATCTTTAATAAGATGTTAACTAAAGAGTACATAAAGCATCTTCACAATTCTCGTGTGGTAGTATTTTGATATACAAACTTGCAATGTGTCTGTGCTGGTTTATATTATAGTATATAAGTCATAAACATAATTTGTTCTTTAAATAATACTAATAACATTTTAATGAGTGTACAGTAATCCATCATATATGATTGGTTATATCAAAGGTAATATAATAAATACTATTGCAAGTGGTATAGATATTTATTCATTTCTCATTTTCTCCTCATAAGAATGATTCCTATAAATGGAAAAAGTACTGTGTCATAGAATAAAAATTTATGGATGCCTCATCTGTATTGCCAAATTTCTTTTTAGAAAGGATGTACCAATTTAGATGTCCAAATATAAAGTAAATATTCTTGTAGCACAGGGACATCAAACATTGTATATGAAAGGTAACATGTGCACTTGTCTGAGCACTGAACAAATGAGAACAAGAGAGAATTTCATCTGTGAATTATCCTGCTTTCATTGCTATTTTTTTATTATACCAGTTTTGTTATTGATTTATTATTGTATTTTTAATGTCTAAGCTTTGCTATAACCTTCTTAAAATACAGAATGCTTTTCAGATATATAATTTAAAAGGGAATTAAGCAAAACTTAACAATACATAATAAAGAAAATGGCTTCTTAAAAATGATTATGATTTGGTTCTTTGTTTTATCAGTAAACTCTTAGGAGTTATTATGGAAAATTATTGCCTTCAAAATAACAATAACAACAAAAATAAAATAGATATATGTTGTAATAAATGAACAGAAATTATGACTCATGTTAAAAATTGGAAAAGTAATGACAATTATTTTTTAATATTATGAGAAAATTCAAACACAAAAAAATAACAGATTTTCTTAATCTTCAATGTGTAGGCTTAACAATTGCACCTTGCTAAACATCTTTTTTTTCTGATGATCCCTGTTAAATTGAAAGTTAGTAGGTGTATAAAAACAAACAAAAACAAACAAATAAACAAAACAGAGAAATGATAACTTTAATTGTAAGAATTATAATGAGTAGTATCCCAACTGTGATAGCCAAACAGTAACACATTTGAAAGGGATTAAACAATATACTTTACATAAGTAATAGACAACAATTGAAATTAAAAGACTTTATAGATAAAACATAATGTAGGAAAGGTTCACTTTGCAGAGGAAACAAAGACTAGATAAAAGATGATAGCGGAGGAAATTTACAAGGAGACATTTAAAAAGTGCATTATTTCATCAGGCCTCAATTTCTAGATTGATTTTTTAGCCAAATATAGACTCATTTGCACTTAAACTCAAAAATAAAGTTTATCACAGAAAATCTACCTTCAGGGTAAAATGAAGCCTGAACAGCAAGAATACTTTGTAATGCATGGAAATTACATATGTGGAAAATGGATTAAAATTCATTTAAAAAATGCCATCTGCCCATTTCTTTTAATTGGTGTATGTATGAAAAGCAGAACATTTTGTCTTCATGCTAATAGGTGCACAATTCAAAAAATATTTCGCATGTGACAGTCTCTGACAAGAAACTGCTTTTTTGAGTAAACTGGAGCATGTGTCTTTCAAATGCTGAACTGTTAAAATGTGGCTCCATTAGCTTAATATTTTGGGTAAAAATTTTTTATCAGTCTTAAAAAGGGAAAATAAAAGATTTCTGTCCAACAGTACAGCTAAAAGATTTTCTGATAAAGAAACAAATTTATTTTTATTTTATTGATTATTTTAAAGAAAGTAGCCCACATTATGATACTTTACCATTAAGGGGTTTACCATTCATCTCTAAAAAAGGAGAAACATTTTTTAATACAAACAAAATACAAATAATACAGTCTATGTTTTTTTCCCCAATTATCCCTTAACTATCTTTTTAATCATTGACTTCAGTGTTGATATTTTGACTATTAGATTTATTTAGAAATGAATTGGACTTCACTGAAACACATTTCAGATCTAAGACTAATGGATAGAAGATACCATCATATAGTCATATTTCTGCCTATTTTGAAGAATTTTCCAGAATTACAATGGCCTGCCTAGTAAAACAGTATGTTTCTATGTGCTGTGCTATGCTTATTTGCCCAGTCATGTACAGCTCTTTCTCACTCCATGGACTGTAGCCTGCCAGCCTCTGCTTC
Source organism: Hydropotes inermis (assembly GCA_020226075.1). Classification (NCBI taxonomy): domain Eukaryota; kingdom Metazoa; phylum Chordata; class Mammalia; order Artiodactyla; family Cervidae; genus Hydropotes; species Hydropotes inermis. The sequence continues at coordinate 24,048,386 of CM035295.1, forward strand.
CACTGGGATTCTCCAGGCAAGAACCCTGGAGCAGACTGCCATGTCTTCCTTCTGGGGATCTTCCAAATCCAGGGATCAAACCCAGGTTTCTGCCATTGCAGGAGGATTCTTTACCAGCTGAGCCACAAGTGAAGCCCAAGAACACTGAAGTTGAAGTGGGTAGCCTAACCCTTCTCCAGAGGAATTTCCAGACCCAGGAATCAAACAGGGTTCTCCTGCACTGCAGGCAGATTCTTTGCCAGCTGAGGTACAAGGGAAGCCCAGTAAGTTTGCATACACTTAAGCAAAAGCTGTCTGGCCACTTATAAGGAAAAAAGTAGTGAATATTAGTCAACCTAGATGAGAAGTTGAGCAAAAGTACCTTCACTTCCATACTAAGAATGATTTTGTGGAAAGTGTCATTGCTATATTTCTTCCGTTTCCCATGACTAAAGTAGCTTTAAAATATGTAAGGCAAGTGAACTGTTACATTATATTTAAAAATTAAATGTTACATAAATACAATGCCATTGTTTCACTTATTTTTCACTAAGTTAGAAACACTTCATTGTATCTTTTCTTATATGAGATATACAAAATTTTAAAAATAGTTAATTCTCTGGCCTGAAACCACCAGAACAAAATGTGTGTGTGGGATGTGTGTGTTTTATCTTAGTAGAAGGAGAAAAAAAGAGATCTACATAGATCATGATGACTGGCAAAGAATCACCTTCATGTAACCATTGGAGTACTAATCAATAAATATGTGAATAAACTACCAAGTAAAGATGCACATGAATAATTCAGATAGAATGTCACATTCACAGGGCTGGGAGTAGTTCCTGCTCCATTAGCCAGACTGGAAAATCTAACAATTCATCAGGCATGGGGTAGAGTACACAAGAGGGGTTGTCTTCATATCAGGAAATAGTAAACCTATAGGGAGCATTGTTCTAGTCCTCCCTAAGTTTTCTTAACAGGAAGATCTCAAAGGATCAAATGCTCCAAGGAACTTACACTACCCAGAAATAAAGTCAACAAATTATAAAAATATAAAAATAAAGAGTCTAACAAGGCAAAATTCATGCTCTTTGCAGTTTAACAATATTTTAGAAGGTATATCACGGAGCATAAAAGTACCAAACATAATAAAAGAGATATATCACTTAGATGAACATTCAAAATTGAAAAAGATAATAGAATTTTCAGAAAAGCATAAAAGTTACTGGAACTTTATGTGTTTAAACAACTGAGAGACTTAAAATACACACAGGGGCCAAATTTAATTTCTTCAGGTGAAATGTACTCTGCATATGATAAAGAATACTCTGAAGGAGATAATTAGAGGAAATCATTGAAAAAAATGAATAAACTTGAAGACACAGAAATATTTTTTCCAATCAAAACAGAGACATGGTGGTTTAGTTGCTAAGTCATGTCTGACTCTTGTGACCCCATGAACTGTAGCCTGCCAGACTTCTCTCTCCATGGCATTCTCCAGGCAAGAATATTGGAGCAAGTTGCCATTCCCTTCTCCAGGGGATCTTCCCCACCCAGGGATCAAACCCAGTTCTCCTGCACTGCAGGCAGACACTTAATAGACTGAGCTACATAGACAAAGCATCGGAGAGATGTGAGACCATTAAAGTGGTGTGTGTAACTGGGATCCTTGAAGGAGAAGGGAGGTGGAAGTAAAAAGGACAAAAAAAAAAAAATACATCATTGTGACTTTCAGTTCAGTTCAGTCCCTCAGTCATGTCCGACTCTGTGACGCCATGAATCGCAGCAGGCCAGAGTTTACTCAACTGTCCATCACCAACTCCCAGAGTTTACTCAAACTCATGTCCATTGAGTCAGTGATGCCATCCAACCATCTCACCCTCTGCTGTCCCTTTCTCCTCCTGCCCTCAATCCCTCCAAGCATCAGGATCTTTTCCAGTAAGTCATCTTCACATGAGGTGGCCAAAGTATTGGAGTTTCAGCTTCAGCATCAGTCCTTCCAATGAACACCCAGGACTCATCTCCTCTAGGATGGGCTGATTGGATCTCCTTGTTGTCCAAGGGACTCTCAAGAGTCTTCTCCAACATCACAATTCAAAAGCATCAATTCTTCAGCTCTCAGCCTTCTTCACAGTCCAAATCTCACATCTGTACCTGACCGCTGGACAAACCATTGCCTTGACTAGACAGAACTTTGTTGGCAAAGTAATGTCTCTGCTTTTTAACATGCTATCTATGTTGGTCATAACTTTCCTTCCAAGGAGTAAGTGTCTTTTAATTTCATGGCTAATACATCCTAAATTTCAGTGTATATCAGATCTAATCCCTTGTATCTATTTCTCACATCCACTGCATAATCATAAGGGATTTGATTTAGGTCATACCTGAATGGTCTAGTGGTTTTCCGTACTTACTTCAATTTAATTCTGAATTTGGCAATAAGAAGTTCATGATCTGAGCCACAGCCAGCTCCCAATCTTGTTTTAGCTGACTCTGCATCTTTGGCTGCAAAGAATAAACTCGATCTGATTTCAATATCAACCATCTGATGATGTCCATTTGTAGAGTCTACTCTTCTGTTGTTGAAAGAGGGTATTTGCTATGGCCTGTTTGTTTTCTTGGCAAAACTCTATTAGCCTTTGTCCTGCTTCATTCTGTACTCCAAGGCCAAATTTGCCTGTTACTCCAGGTATCTCTTGACTTTCTACTTTGTATTCCAGTCCCCTATAATGAAAAAGACATCTTTTGTGGGTGTAAGTTATAGAAGGTCTTGTAGGTCCTCATAGAAGCATGAAACTTCAGCTTCTTCAGCATTACTGTTTGGGTTATAGACTTGCATTACTGTGATATCGAATGGTTCTCTGTGTTGACAAATAGATTCAAGGGGTTAGATTTTGTAGAAAGGGTAACTGAAGAACTGTGGATGGAGCTTTGTGGCATTGTCCACTAAAATATCCCCAAGAAAAATAAATGCAAAAAAGCAAAATGCTTGTCTGATGAGGCTTACAAATAGCTGTGAAAAGAAGCTAAGTGAAAGGCAGCAGGGAAAATGAAAGATAGACCCATTTGAATGCAGAGTTCCAAAGAATAGCCAGGAGAGACAAGAAAGCCTTCCTCAGTGATCAGTGCAAAGAAATAGAGGAAAACAATAGAATAGGAGAGACTAGAGATCTCTTCAACAAAATGAGAGATAACAAAGGAACATTTCATGCAAAGAAGAGCACAATAAAGGGCAGAAATGGTATGGACCTAATAGAAGCAAAATATATTAAGAAGAGGTGGCAAGAATACATAGAAGGACATACAAAAAAGATCTTTACAACCCAGAAAATCAAGATGGTGGATCACCTATCTAGAGCCAGACATCCTAGAATGTGAAGTCAAGTGGGCCTTAGGAAGCATCACTATGAACAAAGCTAGTGGAGGTGATGGAATTCCAGTTGAGCTATCTCAAAACCTGAAAGATGATGCTGTAAAAGCACCACACTCAATGTGCCAGCACATTTCTCAAACTCAGCAGTGGACACAGGATTGGAAAAGGTCAGTTTTAATTCCAATTCTGAAGAAAGACAAATGCAGAGAATGCTTGAATATCACAGAATTGCACTCATCTCACATACTAGTAAAGCAGTGCTCAAAATTCTTCAAGCAAGGCTTCAACAGTACATGAACTGTGAACTTCCAGATGTTCAAGCCAGATTTAGAAAAGGCAAAGAAACCAGAGATAAAATTGCCAACATCCACTGGATCATCAAAAAAGCAAGAGAGTTCCAGAAAAAAAAAAAAATCTTCCTTATTGACTATGCCAAATCCTTTGACTGTGCAGATCATAAAACATTGTGGGAAATTCTTCAAGAAATGTAATACAATACCACCTGACCTGTCTCTTAAGAAATTTGTATACAGGTCAGGAAGCAACAGTTAGAACTGAACATAGAACAACGGACTGGTTCCAAATAGGGAAAGAAGTACGTTAAGGCTGCATATTGTCACCTTGCTTAAATATAACTTATATGCAGAGTTCATTGTGCAGCATGCAGGGCTGGATGAAGCACAAGCTGGAAATAAGATTACTGGGAGAAATATCAATAACTTCAAATGTTTAGATGATACCACCCTAAGGGCAGAAAGTGAAGAAGAATTCAAGACCTTCTTGTTGAAAATGAAGAGGAGAGTGAAAAAGTTGGCTTAAAGTTCAAAATTCAGAAAACTAAGACCATGGCATCTGGTCCCATCACTTCATGGCAAATAGATGGGGAAACAATGGAAACAGTGACAGACTGTATTTTCTTGGGCTCCAAAGTCACTGCAGATAGTGACTGCAGCCATGAAATTAAAAAACACTTGCTCCTTGGAAGAAATGTTATGACCAACCTAGATACCATATTAAAAATCAAAGACATTACTTTACCAACAAAGGCCCATCAAGTCAAGGCTATTGTTTTTTCAGTAGTCATGTATGGATAAAAGAGTTGTACTATAAAGAAAGCTGAGCATCAAAAATTGATATTTTTGAACTGTGGTGTTGGAGAAGACTCTTGAGAGTCCCTTGGACTGCAAGGAAATTCAACCAGTCCATCCTAAAGAAAATCAGTCCTGTATATTCATTGGAAGGAAGGATGCTGAAGCTGAAGCTCCAATTCTTTGGCCACCTGATGCAAAGAACTGACTCATTTGAAAAGACCCTGATGCTGGGAAAGATTGAAGGCGGAAGCAGAAGAGGATGACAGAGGATGAGATGGCTGGATGACATCACTGACTCAAAGAACATAAGTTTGAGTAATCTCCAGGTATTGTCAATAGTCAGGGAGGCCTGGAGTGCTGCCGTCCATGGGGTCACAAAGAGTCGGACACAACTGAGCGACTGAACTGAACTAACTGAAATTTCAATGTATTCAAATCTTTATAACCAAGAAAAAACTATACAATACATCTTAATCATATTGCTTAAACCAAACAAACAAAAAACACACAGATGTTGTTTGCCAAGGAAGAAATAAAGGAAAGACATATTTCTCATTAAAAAAAAGAAGTAAGCAAGAAAAAAAACTAAGAAAATAAATACTGAAAGAAAGTGAAAGCCAATCTAGAATTCTATATGTAGCAAAAGATCTTTCCAACTTGGATTAATAAAATAGATTTTATGCACACAAAGGCTAATATAAATATGTATATGTCATGTATATATACACATATGCATATAAATATGAACATAAGAAGATGATACTATAATATATAGGAAGTCTTTTAGTCTTGAAAAATTAATAACAGAAAGGAATCTAGATTAATATAAAAAAGAATAGGCAATAATAATGAAACAGTTTAAAAATACTGGTTTAAATTTCATTAAATATTATTGATAGCTTGAATGCAAATAATACTGTACTCTAAGCCTATAAAATAAGTTGTAAATTCATGACAACAATAGCTCAAAAATTAAGTGATAGAAGTATACTAATGCAAATACACTATTGTTGTCACACAACATATAACATGAAATAATACAGTATGAATGAAGACTAAGATAAGTTATTGCTATACACTATATACTAAAAACCATAAAACAATTATTAAAATAAGCAAATAGCTAACAAACAGAATAAGGTGTTATTAATTTGACATTAACTTTGCATAAATAATACTAACTTAGGCAGAAAACAGGTATTAGAAAAATGCCTGATAGAAAACAAAGACAAAATCATATAACAAAGACAAAGTATACAATAAAATCTAATCACATTAAATAAAACAGTCTAAATCTCCAATTAAATGGCAGAGATTGCCCGATTTGATTCTTTCAGAAAGGAAGATACAACTATATGCTATCCAAGGAAACACACAAATAAGTTGAAAATGAAAGAATGGTAAAAAAATTTACTAATCAAAAGAAAGCTAGAATGTCTCTTAATAACATAATCAATTTCTGAGAAAAGGATATTACCACTAATAATGAAAGTCATTTAATAAGGATAGAGGGATCAAATTATTTATAATGCAAATAATCCTAAATACTTATCTACCTAAAAATATTTTCAAAATACCTGAAGCAAAATTAATAAACTGACAAGGAAAATAGACAAATTCACACTACAGCTGGATATTTCAGTAGCCTTCTCTTAGTTAACTAAAGAAGTAGAGTGTAGTAAATCAATGAGATTATAGAAGATAGAGTGTTGAACAACATTATTAAACTGAGCTAAATGACATTAATAGAGCACTATATTCAACAATACCACAATACAGATTCTTTAAAAAAAAGCATAATATTTTTTACTAAAAGGAAGTTATATTAAATTTAAAGCATTCAACTAATAAAGAATGTTACTTGGCACAATGGTATTACAAATCAATAACAGACATACTATTTATTGAATTTGATCATATATTTGGAAACTAGGTAATGTAATTCAAAATTGCATGGGAGTCAAAGAAGAAGACTATTAAAAAAACATGAAATAGAGGATACCATAATATAGGACCTGTCTTTAGAATATTATATAGGAAATATGTATAACACAAAATAACTATGAAAAGAATAAAGGCTTCTAATCAATGAATTCTGTCCTGAGAATTTGAATAAGTAGGACAAATTTTAAAAAGTTAGAAGAAAGAAAAGTATCAGAGTCAAAAATCAGTGACATAGAGCACAGAGAGTATTTTTTTAACAAATCAAGACCTATTTTGTCGAACATATCAATAAAACTCATATATCCACAGAATATTAAAGGGGAAAATAAAAGATACATAAAACCATAAGGAATAAAGCAAGTTATATCACTGAGACACATATAGATATTAAAAGGATAGTAAAGGCACATTATATATAAACTCATGCCTATAAAATGACATATTAAGTGTACAAGTTTCTTGAAAGAAATAAATTGACAAAGCTTATTCAAGAATAATTGTCCTGAATAGTCAATTGGTACAAAACCATTTGAGTATGCAGATAAAAATCACTCTCATACGGAAAATTCCAAATTTACAAATGTTTAAAGAAAATTATAAAAATGTCACAAAAACTTATCCAGAATCTAAGAGATAAGTTTCCAACTAATTTATCATTACCATGATACAAAAACCATATAGACAGTACAAGAAAATTTCAGAAGTGATTTTTATAAACATAAATAAATTAGCAAATTGCATCCAAGAAAGCACTAAAGTATCCATACACCATGACCAAATGGGATTTATCCTATTTATTCAAGAGTTAAAAAATCTAAGATTAATGTAATACAGCATAACAACAGACTAAAAAAGAAAGTACACACTAATACATCAATAGATGCAAAAGAATGATTTAAAAAAGTCCAATACCTATTTATGATTAAAAAAAACTCTTAGAAAACTAGAAATAGTGAGAAACTTTTGCAACTTGTTAAGGACTAAGAAAACTCTGCAATTAACATTAGAGTTAAAGGTGAAAAATTGGGATATCCACTAAAACCAAGTAGAAAGTGAGGCTGTCACCTCTTACCACTCCTTTTCAACATCATAGTTGAACTTACTATTTTAATAAGGCAATAAAAGGAAATAAAATGTATAGAGCTTGGATAGGAAGACATTAAACATCATTTTCTGGTGATGACATACATCTACATACACAATTTTTAAGAACTGACAAAACACTCAATATTTTTACAATATTCAAATCTCCCCAAATTGTGATTATATTTAATGCAATTCTATTTAAAATCCAAGTTGGCATATCTTTTTAAAGAAACTGACAGTTATTATAAAATTAATAAAAAAAATTCAAGTGATCTAGCAAAGCTTAAACAACTTTAAAAGAGGATAACAATTTTGGAGTACTAACTACCTGAATCAAAGATCTATTATAAAGCTACAGTAGTCCACAGAGTATGGTATAAAGGTAAGCAAACAGAACAATGAAACAGAATTCAGTGTCCAGAAATTGTCCCATACATAGGGGAAACTGATATCTGAGAGAGGTGCAAAGGCAATTCAGAAAAGAAATGTCAATCTTCAACAAGTCGCCTGATAGTTTGGACAACCATATGAAGAGAAGAAAACTTGTATCTATACTTAACAACATAAAAACATTAACTCAAAATATTACTGACACAATTTTTTAAAATTCTGACCCTAAAAGCATTATTCATAAATGAAGCAATTATTGAACTGGACCTCAAAGTAAAGCCTTCTGTTATGTGAAAGACACTCATAAGACTACATAAAGGTAAACCACAGATTGAGAGGAAATATTTGGAAAGCATATATCTGAAGATCTATTCAAAATATTAAAATGTACTGAGAAAAGCACTATAATAATAATAAAAATAAATGGTCAAAGTGGTTTACCAGTCATTTTACTACAGAAGATTGACAGCCTGAGGTAGGTGGAAAGATGCTCAATACCAATAGAGAAATGAAAAAATATAATTTATAATTTGATACTGCTACACATTATAGAATGTCAAAAATTTAAGATTATACCAACTATTCAGGCATAACACGGAGAAACTGGAATTCTTGTAAAGAGTGGCAGAAATGTAAAATGATGCAACCAATTTGAAAAACTGTTTAATAGTGTCTTAAAAGTTAAATACTTACCTAAAACATGATTCAGAAACTCCACTCCTAGATATTATTCATTGAAAATGAAGGCATATGTCCATACAAAATCTTGAACATGAATGTTCATAGCAGCACCTTCATAAAATATGAAAAAAAAAGATGCCTTTCATCAAGTAAATAAACAAAATGATAAACAAAATGGGGTGAACCAATAGAATGTGCTATTTCTCACAAATAAAGTCATGACCACATAGACCACCACCCTGTCTAACTCAATGAAACTATGAGCCATGCAATGTAGGATGGAAGGGTCATCATGGAGAGTTCTGACAAAAAGTGGTCCACAGGAGAAGGGAATGGCAAACCATTTCATTATTCTTGTCTTGAGAACCCAATGGAACAGTATGAAAGGGCAAAAAGATTGAACACTGAAAGATGAACTACCCAGGTTGGTAGGTGTCCAATATGCTACTGGAGATCACTGGAGAAACAACCCCAGTAAGAATGAAGAGATGGAGCCAAAGCAACACCACCACCCAGTTGTGGATGTGACCAGTGATGGAAGTAAAGTCCGATGCTATAAGAGCAATATTGCATAGGAACCTGGAATGTTAGGGCCATGAATCAAGGCAAATTGAAAGCGGTCAAATAGGAGATGGCAAGAGTGAACATCGACATTTTCAGAATCAGCAAACTAAAATGGACTGGAATGGATGAATTTAATTCAGATGACCATTATATCTACTGCCGTGGGCAAGAATCCCTTAGAAGAAATGGAGCAGCCCTCATAGTCAACAAAAGAGTCTGAAATGCAGTATTTGGAGGCAATCTCAAAAATGATAGAATGAACTCTGTTCATTTCCAAGGCAAACCACTCAATATCATAGTAATGCAACTCTTTGGCCTGACCAGTAATGCTGAAGAAGCTGACGTTGCACGGTTCTATGAAGAACTACAAGATCGTCTGAAACTAACACCCCAAAAGATGTCCTTTTCATTATAGGGGACTAGAATGCAAAAGTAGGAAGTGAAGATATACTTGGAGGAACATCAAATTTGGACTTGGAATACAAAATGAAGCAGGGAAAAGGCTAATAGAGTTTTGCCAAGAGAACACACTGGCCATAGCAAACACCCTCTTCCAACAACACAAGAGAAGACTCTACACATGGACATCACAGATCGTCAGCACCAAAATCAGATTATTATATACTTCACAGCCAAAATGGAAAACTCTATACAGTCAGCAAAAACAAGATCAGGAGCTGATTGTGGCTCAGATCATGGACTCCTTATTGCCAAATTCAGACTTAAATTGAAGAAAGTAGGGAAGACCACTAGACCATTCAGATATGACCTAAATCAAACCCCTTACGATTATACAGTGGAAGTGACAAATGGATTGAAGGGATTAGATCTGATAGAGTGTCTGAAGAACTATGTTTGGAGGGCCATGGCATTGTACAGGAGACAGGGATCAATACTATCCCCAGGGAAAAAAAGGCAAAATGGCTGCCTAAGAAGGCCTTACAAATAGCTGTTTAAAAAAGAGAGGGAAAAGGCACAGAAGAAAATTAAAGATAAACTTTTGAATGCAGAGTTCCAAAGCATAGCAAGGAGAGATAAGAAAGCCTTCCTCAGTGATCAGTGAAAAGAAATAGAGGAAAACAATAGAATGGGAAAGACTAGAGATCTCAACAAAATTATAGATACCAAAGGAATATTTCATGCAATGATGGGCACAATAAAGAACAAAAAAGGTATGGACCTAACAGAAGCAGAAGATATTAAGAAGAGGTGGCAAGAATACACAGAAGAACTGTACAAAAAAGATCTTCATGTTCCAGATAACCACAATAGTGTGATCACCCACCTAGAGCCAGACATCCTGGAATGTGAAGTCAAGTGGGCCTTAGGAAGCATGACTATGAACAAAGCTAGTGAAGGTGATGAAATTCCAGTTGAGCTGTTTCAAATCCTAAAAGATGGTGCTGTGAAAGTGCTGCCCTCAATATGTCAGCAAATTTGGACAACTCAGCAGTGGCCACAGGACTGGAAAAGGTCAGTTTTCATTCCAATTCCAAAGAAAGGCAATGCTGAAGAGTGCTCAAACTACTGTCCAGTTGCACTCACTTCGAATGCTAGTAAAGTAATACTCAAAATTTTCCAAGCCAGGCTTCAACAGCACATGAAACATGAACTTACATATGTTCAAACTGGATTTAGAAAAGGCAGAGGAGACAGAGATCAAATTGACAATGTCTGTTAGATCATTGTAAAAGCAAGAGTTCCAGAAAAACATCTACTTCTGCTTTTTTGACTACACCAAAACCTTTGACTGTGTGCATCACAACAAACTGTAGAAAATTCTTAAAGAGATGGGAATATCAGACCACCTGACCTGCCTCCTGAGAAATCCATATGCAGGTCGTGAACAACAGTTAGAACTGTACATTGAACAACAGACTGGTTCCAAATAGGAAAGGAGTATGTCAAGGCTGTTTATTGACACCCTGCTTAGTTAACTTGTATGCAATACTGGACTGTCTGAAGCACAAGCTGGAATCAAGATTGCTGGGAGAAATATCAATAATCTCAGACATGCAGATGGCATACAGTGGAAATGACAAATAGATTCAAGGGATTAAATCTGATAGTGTGACTGAAGAACTATAGATGGAGATTCATAGCATTGTACATTGTACATTGACACCTGTGACACATGTGACACACTTATCACAGAAAGCGAAGAACTAGAGACCCACTTAATGAATATGAAAGAGGAGAGTGAAAAAGTTGGCTTAAAGCTCAACATTTAGAAAACTAAGATCATGGCATCTGGTCCTATCACTTCATGGCAAACAGATGGGAAACAATGGAAACAATGGAAGACTGTATTTTTTTGGACTCCAAAATCACTGCAGATGGTGACTGCAGCCTTGAAATTAAAAGACCATGCTCCTTGGAAGGAAAATTATGACCAACCTAGACAGCATATTAAAAAGCAGAGATATTACTTTGTCAACAAAGGTCTGTCTAGTCAAATCTATGGTTTTTCCAGTAGTCATATATGGATGTGAAAGTTGGACTATGAAGAAAGCTGAGCACTGAAGAACTAATGATTTTGAACTGTGGTGTTGAAGACAACTCTTGAGAGTCCCTTGGACTGCAAGGAGATCAAACCAGTCCTAAAGGATATCAATTCCAAATATTCATTGGAGTGACTGATGCATAAGCTCCAATACTTTGGCCACTTTTGTGAAGAACTGACTCATTTGAAAAGACCCTGATGCTGGGAAAGATTGAAGGTGGGAGGAGAAGGGGACAACAGAGGAGGAGATGGTTGGATGGCATCACTGACTCAATGGACATTGAGTTTGAGTAAACTCTTCAAGTTGGTGATGGAATAGGTGGCCTTGCATGTTGTAGTCCATGGGGTCACAAAGAGTTGGACATGACTGAGTGACTGAACTGAACTGAAAGTCATAAATCAAAATACATACTGCAACTTGAAAGAATTTTAAAATAATTTTGCTAATGAAAGAGAAACAAAAGACAGTACACATTTTTTCCCATTTACATTAACTTCTAATCTATACTTTTATTAATCCTGTCAAAAAAAAATTTTAAAAACCCTATCAGTTTTGCCTAGAGAGTACTGCACTATAGCCTCAGGTGTTCTTAAGTGCTAGGAAGGAATAGAATCATCTGGTGGAGAATTGCCACTATCTGAAATTTTCTCAGAAGTCAGTTTAGAATTAGATTTTTGCTTTGGTTTCCATCACCACCATAGAAGAAAAGAAATAGCTTTCACTTTTGAATTGTCACTGTTTCCATTACTTTCAAACCTTATCCAAACACAAAGATTTTGGCAGGTTGTAATCCAAATAAGGAATAAAACAAAACAAGTTTCAGCACTTAAGGGTACATTTAACAGTGTAGAAGCCTAAACTAAGTTTATTGCATTGGAGTGATGTATCATCACCATGATTTTGTTAATTGAAACCCAGCACCAAAAAAATACATGAGGGAAATTTAGAATATATTTAGACATCATTTAAATATCTTTAAGAGTCCTGGGGAAAGAGAGAGAGAGATAATAATCCAATTCAGCCAGAAATTCTTCTGTTTTAAAACACATATTTTTAAAGAAGTCAGTGAAATAATACAGGACAAACATTGAGGAAATGGTAATGGAATTACATAAAATAAAAGTAGAAGTACTTCTATAGTTGAAAGTGGGTGATGCAAACTTACTTCTTAAAATTAATATTCACATTAAATAGTTTTTTAAATAATTTAACTGGTAATTAAGAATTGGGCTTTCCTTGTGGTTCAGTGGTAGAGAACCTTCCTGCCAATGTAGGAGACACAGGTTTGATCCCTGGGTTGGAAGACCTCTTGGAGAAGGAAATGGCAACCCACTCCAATGTTGCCTGGGAAATTCCATGGATGGTAGAGCCTGGTGGGCTACAGTCCATAGGGTCACAAGAGTTGGATGTGACTTAGCAACAAACCAACAGCACAACAACAGATTGAGAGTTAAGTGAAGGAATTAGCCATGCTTTGGGAGTGAAGTTTTAGATAAAATCAGTCAGAAGAAGCAGGTCATCATACACTCTGAAGTCCGGAAATAGATTTTGAAGCCAACCCTTTTTGAAGATATTTACTTAAAATATGCATGCATGTCTAGAAAAAGAATAGCTGAGAAAAGATATATTTTTTTAGATCCAATATGAACATCCCAGCTTAAGTTTTGTGTATTAATATACAAAAACACAAGAGGCCTGGGGATCAGGTTTAAAAAAATTAAGCTGTATATTAATTTTCTATTACTGAGTAACAACTTACCACTAAATTAGTTGCTTAAAGTAACACCCATTTAGTAACTCAGTTTCTTTGTCAGAAATCCAGGTGGGCTTGAGAGTTTTCTGCTTAGAATCTCATAAGACCAAAATCAAGGTCTCAATCAGGTTGGATTCTTATCTGGAGTATCCGGAGAACTTGCTTGAAAACTTACTCCAGTTGTTGGTAACATCCAATTCTTTGGGATTTACTGAGGGATCCATTTCTTAGTTGCTTTTAACATGGTGTGAAGTTAGCTTCTAAATACTATCAGTCCCAGTTCTTTTTCATAGAGCCTCCTCCATCTTTAAAGCCAAACAAGAGCTTAGTGAACCATTCTTGCACCTTGACTCTATTTAACCTTTCCTTCTGCCAACAGTTGTAGGTAGTTCTCTGCTTTTAAGAGCCCTTGTGATTAGCTCAAGACTACCAGATACTCTGCTTTTTTTAAAGGTCAACTGTGCAATGTAACATAATCATGAATGCAATATCTCCTCATGCTGGCAGTGTTTAGGGATTAGGGTTTGGTATCTTTAGAAGACATTTTACAAATAATGTGTTCTAGGGAGGTAGGAACTGGGCTTGAAAGCTGAATTAGTATCATTCATCAATACCAACAGTCTTAACCTAGAGTACAATTTAGAATCAATCACTACTGCTTGAGTTCTTTCTTAGAACAATGAAATTAGAATTTCTGAGGGTGGAGACTAGGTATCAGCACAAAGCTTTCCAATCACCCTAATGTGATGATGGTATCAGCACTTGCAGGTTAACTTACTTAGGGTGATATGTGTAGCAGCAAAAACAGAAACAGTTTGAACTAACACCTGATTTTTTTCAATCTCTTATGACTTTAACTGATGATTTCCCAGTGTCTCTTTCTAATTTCAAAGATCCTGAGTGTTCTAATTAGGTTGAATATCTGTGTGCCTATTATGGCCCACATATGAACAGTGCACATGTGCACATAGGAATCACTCTACAGATGGACAAGCAGGTCTTGCCAAATTTGGAAAATAATTTTAAAACATTCAAAACCTGCTGAAGCATAAAATCATGTTCAAAGGTGGTTTATGCAGCAGGCATATCAGGTTTCTGTGTGAAACAGTAGACCCATTAAATATATCTACAAAACCTGTAAGCTTTAGGAATATTATTTGATATTTTAGAAAGGTATATGAAAATCTTTGTAAAACTGAAAGTCTTTCAGCTTAAATTTTTCTATAATTATATTTACATAAAATCAGAGATTATTATTGTAATAACTAAATGATTCCAAATTATTCCCTAAATATAGTGAAGCTCATCTGATCATTCATAAATAATGAATTTATTTCAAAATGATCAATTTCTAAGGAAACATCTGAAAGCACCACTAACAATGGCCATAACATAAAAAAATAAATGTATTGACTATATTAAAATATTTACATCCTTGTTACATTTGAATCTGAATATATGTCCCACATTACAAATATATAGCTGACCTGTTCAAACTGTGAAATATTATTCTAAGCTTCTGAAAAATTGAAAGACAATTATGCTTAAGGACCTCAGCAATCCAATGTGGGAGGCAGAAACACTAATGAACAATGACACTAACAGTAAGAATAATTAAGTGAGCGATATTGGTTGAAAGGTTCAAAAACATTAACTAATTGAATCCTCATACCCCTCTGTGGCCTTGATATTTTTGTTTTTCAAATCTCATTTCATAAGAAAACGAAGCCCAGAGAGTTCCAATAACATGGCTAAGATTATACAACTTTTTTAGACACTGTGGGAGTAGGATTTTAATTCAGGTGGTAAAGCTGCAGAAAACATACTTTTAGCCACTTTGCTCTACAGACTCCCAGAGTGGTAGGACTACCTCTAACCAAACTACAATTTGGAGGAAAATGCATGAAGGCTACATGCAAATGTGTATTATTTATGTAGATCTGAGACATGACATTTGAATTGAAGGTAGAATTTCATCAGTTATGAAATTTAAGGAGGGAGAGGATTTAAGACATTGGAAGTATCATGAAGTGTTAATTAATAGTTTGAAACACTGAGATTGCATTTTTATCTTTCTTTTATAAATCTCAAAGGGGTATTCATTATCTGCTTCCTTTATTATAACATCTTGTTGTTGTCTAGTTGTTAAGTTGTATCTGATTCTTCTGTGACCCCGCAGACTATAGCTGGCCAGGCCCCTCTGTCCATGGGATTTCCCAGGCAAGAATACTTGAATAGGTTGCCATTTCCTTCTCCAGGGGATCTTTCTGATCCAAGGATTGAACCTGGGTCTCCTACATTGGCAAGCAGATTCTTTACCACTGAACCATTCTTAAAATACTTTAATTGACTTTTAACGATTCCATGTAAATATTTCCTCTGCATTATCTTTCTCCACTTTATTAAAATCATTGGGTAAAATTCCATAAAATTTTATTGTCAAATTACATAACACAGGAATTATATATTTGCAAACCTATCATAAGCATACAAGAAAACTAAATGCCAAAATTTAAAAACATTTCAACATTTAGAGTTACTAATTATTACCTTATTTTGATGACTTCTTTTAGAATGGAAGTTTCTTGATATAATAAAGGGCATACATATACACTACAACTAACTACCGAGTGGTAAACTATTAAACACTTCCCATTATAACTGGAAACAAAAAGTATGTTAAATTTACCACGTCAATTTAAAATTTACTGGAGTATCTAGTCAGTATAATGACAAAAAATGCATTAGGATTCAATGAGATATTTTCTGGCCCCTCCCATTCAAAGGATTGTGTTTTGAACTGAGCTATTGTGTCCTCTAGAACAAGATTGCCCCATGCTGGAAAGTAGGGTTGGGGAGACAATAAGTAAAACTGATATGAAATTTCTTACTATTTTGAGTTTGGTTTTTTCCTTGAGTAGGTATTCACGTGGCTGCTGTAGACCTTTAAGTTTTTACCAGAGTTCTTATAAAATAACTTTAGTCTCCAGTTTAGTAGTTTTTGTTTATTTGTTTAGTTTCACTTCAGTATTTCTCTACTTAGAGCTTCCTAATCCACCATTTCACTTCAGTTCAGTAGCTCAGTCATGTCTGACTCTTTGCGACCCATGAATTGCAGCACACCAAGCCTCCCTGTCCATCACCACTTCCCGGAGTTTACTCAAACTCATGTTCATCGAGTCGGTGAAGCCATCCGGCCATCTCATCCTCTGTCATCCCCTTCTCCTGCCCCCAATTCCTCCTAGCATCAGGGTCTTTTCCAATGAGTCAACTCTTTACATGAGGTGGCCAAAGTATTGTAGTTTCAGCTTCAGCATCAGTCTTTCCAATGAACACCCAGGACTGATCTCCTTTAAGATGGACTGGTTGGATCTCCTTGCTGTCAAAGGGACTCTCAAGAGTCTTCTCCAACACCACAGTTCAAAATCATCACTTTTTTTTTTCAGTGCTCAGCTTTCTTCACAGTCCAGCTCTCACATCCATGCATGACCACTGGAAAAACCATAGCCTTGACAAGACGGACCTTTGTTGGCAAAGTAATGTCTCTGCTTTTTAATATGCTATCAAGGTTGGTCATAACTTTCCTTCCAAGGAGTAAGCATCTTTTAATTTCATGGCTGCAATCACAATCTGCAGTGATTTTGAAGCCCCCAAAAATAAAGTCTGACACTAGTTCCACTGTTTCCCCATCTATTTGCCATGAAGTGATGGGACCAGAGGCCATGATCTTAGTTTTCTGAATGCTGAGCTTTAAGCAACTTTTTCACTCTCCTCTTTCAATTTCATCAAGAGGCATTTTAGTTCCTCTTCACTTTCTGCCATAAGGGTGGTATCATCTGCATATCTGAGGTTATTGCTATTTCTCCCAGCAATCTTGATTCCAGCTTGTGCTTCATCCAGCCCAGTGTTTCTCATGATGTACTCTGCATATAAGATAAATAAGCAGGGTGACAATATACAGCCTTGACGTACTCCTTTTCCTACTTGGAACTAGTCTGTTGTTCCATGTCCAGTTCTAACTGTTGCTTCCTGACCTGCATATAGGTTTCTCAAGAGGTGGGTTAGGTGGTCTGGTATTCCCATCCCTTTCAGAATTTTCCACAGTTTATTGTGATCCACATAGTCGAAGGCTTTGGCATAGTCAATAAAGCCAGAAAAAGATGTTTTTCTGGAACTCTCTTGCTTTTTTGATGATCCAATGGATGTTGGCAATTTGATCTCTGGTTCCTCTGCCTTTTTAAAACCAGCTTGAACATCTGGAAGTTCACGGTTCACATATTGCTGAAGCGTGGCTTGGAGAATTTTGAGCATTACTTTACTAGTGTGTGAGATGAATGCAATTGTGCAGTAGTTTGAGCATTCTTTGGGATTGCCTTTCTTTGGGATTGGAATGAAAACTGACCTTTTCCAGTCCTGTGGCCACTGCTGAGTTTTCCAAATTTGCTGGCATATTGAGTGAAGCACTTTCACAGCATCATCTTTCAGGATTTGAAATAGCTCAACTGGAATTCCATCACCTCCACTATCTTTATTTGTAGTGATACTTTCTAAGGCCCACCTGACTTTCTAAGGCCCACATTCCAGATGTCTGGCTCTAGGTGAGTGATCACACCATCATGATTATCTGGGTCGTGAAGATCTTTTTGTACAGTTCTTCTGTGTATTCTTGCCACCTCTTCTTAATATCTTCTGCTTCTGTTAGGTCCATACCATTTCTGTATTTAGCTAATACAATACTAGAAACCTAGAACTTCCTGATATGGTTTGTTTCTTAATAAAATTTGAGAATTATTTAAAAGAATTAATACTATGATATTCCATTTAATATAAATTAGGTACTACATTAACATTACCAATTTTGTTAATCCTTCAAATCTCCGATGAAGACAAGGTAGAGGTGCAAATAATTAAAGCATTTTTTTTCTAATATTAACTTTCACTGTTGCTAACTGACAATACAGGGGATTTTTCTTTGTGTATATTTCATAGGATTATTTTATTAATGCCATGATTATTGAATTTTAAGTTCAGTTTCTATGATATTGCTATTGTTCAATACTTTGAAATTGCTACTCTTATTTTTATGTGAGTATACTAAAAGATCCATATTTCATAGTCAATTGGCTCCAAAGTATGGATTTTTTACTAAGCCATATATTGGACCAATATTTAACATAATGTTGTAGCATCTAATATTAACCTCTAAGATAGTAAAGCAATATTAATGTGGTATGATCTAGCAGCCATGTTGATGTCAAACACTGGTAAACATAGCCCTCAATTTTAAATTTCCACTTGTATAACTTTAACAAAAATTTATGATGAATGAAGTTACAAAAGCACTTTTTTTAAGTGGGGAAGAAGCTGGAAAGGAGAAGGGTGAAAATTTATTTAGAATATTATGATTTCTACAGGTATATTTTCTGAGAACTTCCTAGCAAAAGAAAGAAATATTATGATCAACATTGTCATTTTAATTTTTTCTAAGGTATATATTTTCATGCAAGCAAGCTATAATTCTGTCAGGCAGAAAAGAAAATATGTTGAATAGTTTTATTACATTTTGCATGAATATACTCCATGTATTTTCCAGGTCTCTGTGCATTTAAAATGCTAAGAAAATTTTAAAAGATAAAATAGACAAATACAAACATATTTAATTCATACACTCTTGAAATGCAAATAACCTTTGGATAAATGAGCAAACTATACTACTTGCTACTAACTCATCTATTTTAACATATTCTGAAGTTCTAAAATTGGATATTTTATATATTCTAGATGTGTAAATATTCAAGTCAAATAAATATACAAGCACAACTCTTCTAAAATCTACTCATATGCAATACTACACATTTGGCATTTAAAACTAAAATGATTCAAATCAATTAACTTGTTGCTGTTCATTGTTGCTGTTCAATCACCCAGTCGTGTCTGACTCTTTGTGGCCCCATGGACTACAGCACAACAGACCTCTCTCTCCATCACTGTCTCCTGAAGTTTTCTCAAGTTCATGTCCAGTGCACTGGTGATGCCATTCAGCCATCTCATCCTCTCATGCCCTGGTCTCCTTCTGGCTTCAGTCTTTCCCAGTATCAGAGACATTTCCAGTGAGTCAGCTGTTGGCAGTAAATGACCAAAATACTGGAGTTTCAGCTTTAGCATCAGTACTACCATGGAGTATTCCTTGATTTACTGAGCATGGCCCCACCTGTCAGAACAAGACCCAGTTTCAACCACAGTCAGTCTCTCCCATCAGGAAGATTCCATAAGTCTCTTATCCTTATCTCTCAGAAAGCAGACAGAATGAAAACCACAATCACAGAAAACTAACCAAACTGATCACATGGATCACAGCTTTGTCTAACTCAATGAAACTATGAGCTGCAACATGTAGGGCCACCCAAGATGGATGATCTGTGGTGGGGAGTTATAATAAAATATGGTTCACTTGAGAAGAGAACGGTAAATCATTTCAATATTCTTGCCTTGAGAACCCCATGAACAGTATGAAAAGGCAAAAAGATATGACACTGAAAGATGAACTCCCCAGGTCAGTAGGTACCCAATATGCTAATGAAGAAGAGTGGAGAAATAACTCCAGAAAGAATGAAGAGGCAGAGCCAAAGCAAAAACAATACCCAGTTGTGGACATGACTGGTGGTGGAAGTAAAGTCCAATGATGTGAATAATAATATTGCATAGGAAACTGGAATGAATCAAGGTAAATCAGAAGTGGTCAAATAGGAGAAGGCAAGAGTGAACATTGCCATTTTAGGAATCAGCAAACTAAAATGGACTGGAATGGGTGAATTCAATTCAGATAACCATTATATCTACTACTGGGGGCAAGAATCCCTTAGAAGAAATGGATTAGCCCTCATAATCAACAGAAGAGTCTGAAATGCAGTTCTTGGGTGAAATCTCAAAAACGACAGAATGATCTCTGTTCGTTTCCAAGGCAAACCATTCAATATTACAGTGATCTAAGTCTATGTGTGAACCTGTAATGCTGAAGAAGCTGAAGTTGAGTAGTTCTATGAGAACATACAGGACCTTCTAGAACTAACACCCAAAAGATGCCCCTTTCATTATAGGGGATTGGAATGCAAAAGTAGGAAATCAAGAGATACTTGGAGCAACAGACAAATTTGGCCTTGGAGTACAGAATGAAGCAGGGAAAAGTCTAACAGAGTTTTGCCAAGAGAACACACTTGTCATAGCAAACACACTCTTCCAACAACACAAGAGAAGTCTACACACCAGATGGTCAATACCAAAATCATATTGATTATATCCTTTGCAGCCAAAATGGAGAAACTATACAGTCAGCAAAAACAAGACCATGAGCTAGCTGTGGCTCAGATCATGGACTCCTTATTGGCAAATGCAGAATTAAATTCAAGAAAGTAGGGAAAACCACTAGACCATTCAAGTATGATCTAAATTAAATCCCTTATGATTATACAGTGGAAGTGACAAATAGGTTCAAGGAATTAGTTCTGATAGACAGAATGCCTGAATAACTACAGACAGAGGTTCATGACATTGTACAGGAAGCAGCAATCAAGACCATCCCCAAGAAAAAGAAATGCAGAAAGGCAAAATGTTTGTCTGATGAGGTCTTACAAATAGCTTAAAAAAGAAAAAAAAGAAGAGAAGCTAAAGGCAAAGGAGAAAAGGAAGGATACATCCATTTGAATGCAGAGTGCCAAAGAATAGAAGGAGAGATAAGAAAGCCTTCTTCAGTGATCAATGCAAAGAGATAGAGGAAAAATAGGAAAAGACCAGAGATCTATTCAAGAAAATTAGAGATATCAAGGGAACATATCATCCAAAAATGGGCACAATAAAGAACAGAAATTGTATGGACCTAACAGAAACAGAAGATATTAAGGAGAGGTGGCAAGAATACACAGAAGTATACAAAAAAGACCTTCATGACCCAGATCACCACAATGATGTGATCACTCACCTAGAGCCAGACATCCTGGAATGAAGTCAAGTGGGCCTACGAGCAAAGCTAGTGGAGGTGATTATATTCCAGTTGAGCTATTTCAAATCTTAAAAGTTGATGCTGTGAAAGGGCCGTACTCAATATGCCAGAAAATTTGGAAAACTCAACAGTGGCCACAGGACTGGAAAAGGTCAGCTTTCATTCCAATCC
This sequence comes from Hydropotes inermis, assembly GCA_020226075.1. Classification (NCBI taxonomy): domain Eukaryota; kingdom Metazoa; phylum Chordata; class Mammalia; order Artiodactyla; family Cervidae; genus Hydropotes; species Hydropotes inermis. The sequence goes on from CM035295.1 coordinate 24,069,918, forward strand.
CAAAGAAAGGTAATGCCAAATTACCTTTGCAATGTTCAAACTACTGCAAAACTGCACTCATCTTACACACTAGCAAAGCAATGCTCAAATTTGTCCAAACCAGGCTTCAGCAGGACATGAATTAAGAACTTCCAGATGTTCAAGCTGGATTTAGAAATGTCAGAGGAACCATAGATCAAATTTCTAACATCCAATGGATCATCAAAAAAGCAAGAGAGTTCCAGAAAAACACCTACTTCTGCTTTATTGACTACATCAAACCTTTTGACTATGTGCATTATAACATATTATGGAAAATTCTTCAAGATATGGGAATACCAGACCATCTTACCTGATTTCTGACTATCTGTATGCAGGTCAAGAACAACAGTTAGAACTGAACATGGAACAACAGACTGGTTCCAAATCAGGAAAGGAGTATGTCAAGGCTGTATACTGTCACCCTGCTTATTTAGCTTATATGCAGAGTACCTCATGCAAAATGTGTGGCTCGATGAAGCACAAGCTGGAATCAAGATTGCTGGTAGAAACTGTCTACAGACTACTACAGTCTGTGTGGTCACAAAGAGTCAGACACGACTGAGCATCTGAATTGAGCAGATTCAGCATCAGTCTTTCCAATGAGTATTCAGGGTTGATTTACTGGTTTGATCTCCTTGCTGTCCTAGAGGCTTTCAGGAGTCTTCTCCAGCACCACAATTACAAGGCATTGATTCTTTGGTGTTCTGCCTTCTTTAGAGTCCAGCTCTCACAACTATACATGACCAGTGAGAAGACCGTTGTCTTGACCCTTTGGACCTTTGTAGTCAGCATGATACCTCTGCTTTTAAACACATTGTGTAGGTTTGTCATAGCTTTCCTGCCAAAAAGCAAACATCTGATTTCATGGCTGCAGTCATCACCTGCAGTGATTTTAGAGCCCAAGAAGAGGAATTTTGTCACTCCTTCTTCCTTTCCCCTCTCTATTTTTGCCATGAAGTAATGGCAGTAGATGTCAAGATCTTTGTTTTTTTAAAATATTTAGCTTTAAGCTCATTCTTTCGCTCTCCTACTTCATGCTTATCAAGAGGCTCCTTAGTTCCTCTTTGCTTTCTGCCACTAGGGTGGTATCATCTGCATGTCTGTGGTTGTTGATTTTTCTACAGTGTAAATTAATCCCTTGGTGATTCAATGGATTAAATCTGGTAGGTAGAGTGCCTGAAGAATTATGGATGGAGGTCTGCAATATCATACAGGAGGCAGTAAACAAATCCATCCCAAAGAAAAAGAAAAGTAAGAAGGCAAAGAGGTTATCTGAAGAGACCTTATAAATAGCTAAATAAAGAAGAGAAGTGAAAAGCAATGGAGAAATGGAAAGGTATAGCCAACTAAACACCGATTTCCAAAGAACAGCACAGAGAGAAAAGAAGGCCTTTTTTGATGAACAGTGTATAAAACTAGAAGAAAATAGTTGAAGGGGAAGGATTAGAGATCTCTTCAGGAAAATTGGTGCTATCAAGGGAAAATTTTGCCCAAAGATGGGCACAGTAAAGGACATAAATGGTAGAGACCTAGTAGATGTTAAAGAGATCAAGAAGAGATGGAAAGAATGTGGATGAACTATATAAAAATCTAAATTAACTGGATTGCTATAATGGTGTGGTCAGCCACCCAGAGCCGGAGATTCTGGAGAGGGAAATCAAGAGGGCCTTAGGAAGCAGTGCTATTAATAAAGCTAGTGAATGCGACAGAATTCTAGTAGAACTATTTAAAACCCTAAAGGATCACGTCATCAGTGTGTTGCATTCATTATATCAGCAAATCTGGAAGACCCAGCAGTGGCCACATAACTGGAAAATGTAAGTCTTTATCCCAATTCCAAGAAGGGTAGTACTAAAGGATGTGCTAACCATTGGGAAGTTGCACTCATCCCCAATCCTAGTAAGGTCATGCTTAAAATCTTCCATGCTAAGCTTCAGCATTATGTGAACCAAAAACTTCCAGATGTATAAGCTGGGTTTAGAAAAGGAGGAGGAACTAGAGATCAAATGGAAAACATTCACTGGATCATAGAGAAAGCTAGGGAATTCCAGTGATTATACAGTGAAAGTGGGAAATAGATTTAAGGGACTGATACAGAGTGCCAGATGAACTATGGATGGAGGTTTGTGATATTATTGTATAGGATACAGGGTCCAAGACCATCCCCCCAAAGAATGAAATGCAAAAAGGCAAAATGGCTGTCTGAGGTGCCTTACAAATAGTTGTGAAAAGAAGAGAAATGAAAAGCAAAGGAGAAAAGGAAAGATATAAGCATTTGAATGCAGAATTCCAAACAATAGAAAGGAGATATAAGAAAGCCTTCCTCAGTGATCAATGCAAAGAAATAGAGGAAAATAGAACAGGAAAGACTAAAGATCTCTTAAAGAAAGTTAGAGATACCAAGGGAATATTTCATGAAAAGATGGGCTCAATAAAGGACAGAAATGGTATGGACTTAATATAAGCAGAAGATATTAAGAAGAGGTGTCAAGAATTCACAGAACTGTACAAAAAGGATCTTCATGACCCAGATAATCACGATGGTGTGATCACACACCTAGAGCCAGACATCCTGGAATGTGAAGTCAAGTGGGCCTTAGGAAGCATCACTATGAACAAAGCTGGTGGAGGTGATGGAATGCCAGTTGAGCTATTTCAAATCCTGAAAGATGATGCTGTGAAACTGTTGCACTCAATGTGTCAGCAAATATGGAAAACTCAGAAGTTGCTACAGGACTGGAAAAGGTCAGTTCTCATTCCAATCCCTAAGAAAGGCAATCCTAAAGAGTACTCAAACTGCCACACAATTTCACTCATCTCACATGCTAGTAAAGTAATGCTCAAAATTCTCCAAGCCAAGCTTCAGCGATACGTGAACCGTGAACTTCCAGATGTTCAAACTGGTTTTAGAAAAGGCAGAGGAACGAGAGGTCAAATTGCCAACATCTGCTGGATCATCAAAAAAGCAAGAGAGTTCCAGAAAAATATCTCTTTCTGCTTTATTGACTATGCCAAAGCCTTTGGCTGTGTGGATCACAATAAACTGGAAAATTCTGAAACAGATGGATATACCAGACCACCTGACCTGCCTCCTGAGAAACTTGTATGCAAGTCAAGAAACACCAGTTAGAACTGGACATGGAACAACAGACTGGTTCCAAATCAGGAAAGCAGTACATCAAGGCTGCATATTGTCACCCTGCTAACTTATATGCAGAGTACATCATGAGAAATACTGGGCTGGAAGAAGCACAAGCTGGAATCAAGATTGCTGGGAGAAATATCAATAACATCAGATATGCAGATAGCACCACCCTTATGGCAGAAAGTGAAGAAGAACTAAAGAGCCTCTTGATGAAATTGAAAGAGGAGTGTGAAAAAGTTGGCTTAAAGCTCAACATTCAGAAAGCTAAGATCATGGGGAAGCAGTGGAAACCTGGGTGACTTTAATTTGTGGGGCTCCAAAATCACTGCAGATAGTGATTACAGCCATGAAATTAAAAGACACTTACTCCTTGGAAGGAAAGTTATCAACAACCTAGACAGCATATTAAAAAGCAGACACATTACATTGTTAACAAAGGTCTGTCTAGTCAAGGCTATGGTTTCTACAGTAGTCATGTATGTATATGAGAGTTTGACTATAAAGAAAGCTGAGCACCAAAGAATTGATACTTTTGAACTATGGTGTTGGAGAAGACTCTTGAGAGTCCCTTGGACTGCAAGGGATCCAACCAGTCCATCCTAAAGGAGATCAGTCCTGGGTGTTCATAGGTAGGACTGATGTTGAAGCTGAAACTCCAATACTTTGGCTGCCTGATGTGAAGAGCTGAGTCATTCGAAAAGACTTTGATGCTGGGAGGGATTGAGGGCAGGAGGAGAAGGGGATGACAGAATATGAGATGACTGGATGGCATCACCAATTCAACTCCAGGATCAGTGATGGACAGGGAGGCCTGATGTGCTGCGGTTCATGGGGTCGCAAGGAGCCATACGTGACTGAGCAACTGAACTGAACTGAGGGAATTCCAGAAATACATCTACCCCTGTAACATTGACTACATCAAAGCCTTTGACTGTGTGCATCATAACAAACTGTGTAAGGCTCTTGAAGAAGTGGGAATACCAGACCATCTTACCTGTCTCCTGAGAAACCTGCATTGGGTCAAGAAGCAAAAATAAGAACACTGTATGGAAGAACTGATTGGTTCAAGATTGAGAAAGCAATTGTCTGGGCTGTCTGCTGTTACCCTGTTTTTTTAATCTATATGCTGAGCACACCGTAAGAAATGCCGGGCTGGATAAGTTACAAGCAATTAACACATATAATACCTCTATTTCTATCTGAAACTTTTATGAAATAAATAACTGCTTAAAATTGTTCAGATAAACAGAGAACACCATTTTTATGGTGGCTGAACTTTATGAATGCTATTAAAATCAGTTCAAGTTCTAAATGGAGTTAATTATGACACTGAGTCATGATGGTGTTTCTTTTTGTAAGATGGCAGAGAGGTGTTATTAATAATAGAGAAGTGAAGAACTTGACAGTAGTTGTTAAGAGTTAAAAGTACCCTTTAAAACTACAGTCCAATTTTCTCTTGACTCAGAAATTTTAAGTGACTCTCCTAAACTTCTCAAGGTGTCATTGAATACTGGATTAGAGTCCAGCACTTTTCTTTTTTCACAAAAATATTTTGTCTTTAAATGATGTGCTTCTTTTACTTCCTCCAAATATTTTTATGAAATTATTGGGTAATGAATATACTTGATATGTAAGTAAACAGTGAAAGATGAACCACTCACCAGCTTTACTGTTTGATTTTTCCTTCTCAAAACCAGCCAGAGAAGAATCGGTCCCCATGTGTCTATTTAGTCTATATATGTCAAGGAGACAAAATATCCCTAAGTGACAATGATAAATTCAAAATTTTCATTTTATCATGTTTTTCATCAGTATTTGAAACAATTGATCAGTCCTATTTTCCACTAAGTTTCCTTTAACTTCACTGTTAATTCTTTATGTTTTTAATTTCCTGAATCATCCTCCTTGTCTCAAACCCTAAGTGTTAGAAAAGTTCACAGTGTATCTTTTGAGCACTTTTATTTTTCATCTATGGTCTACTGAAATATTCAAGTCTTATGAGTTTAATTAGCATGTATTCACTAATTTCCAAATCTTTTTATCAACCCTCAGTTACCAATTTTAGGTGTTTTTGTGTAATTACCTATAATATACAGCTTACATTAATAATACAGATGTATCTACTCTTAAAATATAGCTTGAACTTAACCATATGGCACCATGCATAGGTATAATCCTTACCCAGGCCATTTCCTTTGACCTAAAGCCCATATCTTTTTTCTATTCAGTACCCTTATAACTAATCTCCTACTTACACTAACAACTCCATGTTGTCTATTCTCCATTAATCAGCAAAGCATATTGTATTGTTTTCCTGCTTAACGTGTTCTGTGGGTTCCTACACTAGAAACCCACTAGAAAGTTAGAACAAAATTAAAAGTACTATCAGGCTCTAGATAATACGGTCTCACAGTTTCATATTACTACTGTAACAAACGGGTTTGAGCAAACTACATGAAATAGTGAAAAATAGGAAAGGAAACTACATGAAATAGTGTGCTGGAGTTTATGGGATCACAAGCATCTGGACAAAACTGAGCAACTAAACAACAGATGTAACAAAGTACCAGAGATTTATTGGCTTCAAACAATACAAATTTGTTATTTTGTAGTCCTGGAGATTAGAAATCCAAATTGGGTCACTGGGCTAAAATCAAGTGGTCTGGAGGGTTGTGTTACTTCTGGACACTATAGGGAAGGATATATATATATATGTGTATATATATATATATATATATATATATATATATATATATATATTTACTTTATCTCAATAAAAACCCTTGGGAGTCTCTTGGACAGCAAGGGGATCAAACCAGTTAATCCTAAAGGAAAACAACTCTGAATATTCCTTGGAAGGACTGATGCTGAAGCTGAAGCTCCAATACTTTGGCCCCTGATGTGAAGGGCTGACTCATTGGAAAGGACCATGATGCTGGGAAAGATTGAAGGCAGTAGGAGAAGGGGGAGGACAGAGGATTAGATGATTAGTTAGCATCACCAACTCAATGGGCATGAATTCGAGCAAACTCTGGAAGGTAGTGGAACTGGCATACTACCATCCATGGGGTTGCAAAGAGTTTGGATATAACTTAGGGGCTGAACAGCAACTTTCTTTCAGCTTCCCACATTTCTTGACTTATAGCCACTTTTCATCTTTAAAACAAACAATGGCTAGTTGAGTATTTCTTATTTGTATCCCTGACACTGAGGCTTCTGCCTCACTCTTTTAATAAGGATCTTTGTGATTACAGTTGGCCAAAAAATATAATCCAGCAGAATTATCTCATCACAAAGTTAGCTGACAAGTAACCACAATTTTGTTTGTAATCTTAGTTCTCCTTTGCCATGTAGTGTAACACATTCAAAGATTCTAGGAATTAGGATGTGGACAATTTTGTTGGGCCATTATTCTGACTAGTCATCGTCCTTGGCTACATCCATACTCCTATTCTAAAATACTCCTCCTGCTTTATTCCACACATTAATACTAATGACCATAATTTTCTTCTAACATATCAAGTTTGCTCCCATATCAGGGAATGTAAGTGTCTGCTTCTTTCTACTTGGAACAGTCTTCCCACATGCTTTCAAATACGTTTTTCTTCTTTCACTCAGATTCTATCCAAATTAACATCTCAAGAAGTTTTCCTATATCATTCTACTTATAATTTGCTTTGATCTATTCAGTTTTTTCCAGTTAGTCATCTTTATTATTTATGTATAGCTTGTGGGGCTTCCCAGGTGGTGCTAGTGGTAAAGAACCCACCTGCCAATGCAGGAGACATAAGAGATGCAGATTCATTTCCTGGGTCAGGAAGATCCCCTGGAGGAGGAAATGGAAACACACTCCAGTATTCCTCCCTGGAGAACCCAAAGGGCAGAGGAACCTGGTGAGTTACAGTCCGTAGGGTCGCGAAGAGTCAGACACGACTGAAGCCACTTAGCACTCACACATGCACATATCTACAAGTATCTATCTATCATTATGTTGTATTTTTATATAATAGTGTGTCTATGTGTATGTATATATATATATTTTTTTTTTCTGAATTCCCAAATTGGAATATAAACTAACTGAAGTTGAAAAATAGTTTCATATTACTTATCAACATCTTGTCAGTAATTGAGATAGTGCTTGGGACCTGATAGGTGCTCCATAAACATTTATTGAATAAAGAAAATACCTTTAAAAATCCTTTGTAATGACAGGCTTTGTTGTTATTTATTTGCTAAGACGTGTCTGATTCTTTGTGACCCATGAACTGTAGCCCAACAGGTTCCTCTGTCCATGGGATTTCCGAGACAAGAATACTGGAGTGGGTTGCCATGTCCTTCTCCAGGGGATCTTCCCAAACCAGGGATCCAACTCTCATCTTCTACATTGACAGGCAGATTTTTGCTTTACTATAGAGCTACCAGGGAAGCCGATGATAGACTACTGAGAGGGTAACAGGCAGGACGGCCAGGGGTCTTCAAACGGAGGAAATAGGCTGCAAGTGCCAGACATTTTTATCTCTCTTAAGTGGCAGAAGGAACCAAGCTAGGGATTTTTTTTTTCCTTCTCTATACAAATTAAAAGGAGGTTTCTCTTAAAATGCTGTGTTGCCATGACACCTGGTTTCACCTGAAGCTAACTATTCTCAAACCTTGAGTTAACCAATACATTTTTTCTTATGGGAATATTTGTCTTAAGCTATGTTAATGTACCCCAGACTCTGTCTTCAAGTTCCACTAAATGGCTCAGAACCTACTTGACAAACCAGTATGTTATACTCAGATATTATTCCCTAATGTATGTAAAAAAACTATTTGTATGGTAATCTGCCCTTCTACAAGATTCAAGTCAATCATTTTATGGCCTGGGATGAATCATCTGGTGCCAGGATTATCACAAAATGCAATTTATGGATGAGGGGCCTGGTGCCATTCTGAGTTTTAAGACATCCCTTTCTTTTCATTAACAGACTGCAAGTGACTATATAACATCCAGCTGAAGACTAGCAGGGGTCACTCTTTCTGCCCCCTTGTGATGCCTATGTCAGAAGCTTTCTCTATCTCATTGACACTTTAATAAAACTTTATTTCACAAAAGCTCTGAGCAATCCAGCCTCGTCTCTGGCCCCAGATTGAATTTATCTCCTCCGGAGGTCAAGAATCCTGGCATCTTATTGTTCAGCAAAAATCTTTCACTACCATCTGTTAATCTACACTATCCATTTTATACCCTTCAAGAAAAAGATTTTTTTTTTCCCAAGAGGAAATATTACAAGTTATTGAAGTACTAGAATTGGGAGACTAATATTTTGAAGTGTTGCTCAAATTTACATCAAGTCATGTCTGGGAGATAACTCTTAATTTTTACTTTTAGCATCTCAGAAAATTTTAAATATAACACTTTATAATTAGATCATTGCTAATGTTAATTTTTATTCAATGGCTTCCTTCATAGTTCATTTGGTCAAGAATCTGCCTACAATGCAGGAAACCCCAGTTCAATTCCTGGATCAGAAAGATACCCTGGAAAAGGGATAGGATACCCATTCTAGTATTCTTGGGCTATCTGTGTGACTCAGCTGGTAAAGAATCTGTCTGCAATGCAGGAAACCTGGGTTCAATCACTGGGTTGGCAAGATACCCTGGATAAGAGAAAGGCTACCTACTCCAGTATTCTGGCCTGGAGAATTCCATGGACTGTATAGACCATGGGGTCCAAAGAGTTGGATATAACACAACACTTTATAATTTGATCATTTTTAATGTTGACTTTTATTCAATATGGCAAATTCAAGTTTGTGTGAAAGACTCTTAGTTTGTCTCTTTTAATTTTGTCTCTCAAAAGATATAGCAATTAATATACAATCATTTTAGGGGGAAAAAAAAGTTTAAACCAGAAAAGAAAATATTACAAAATCAAAAAGATAAAACAGAAATCATAGTATCATATTTGATATTTGTGAATAGTACTTAAATGCAAAGAAATCACAGGTAAATCATAATTGTACAAATACCCAAACAATTAAAAATTGGGATATATAGGGACAAGAAACAAGTACTTTACTTTTGCTGTGAAGTCTGGATAAGTGTCATCACATAAAGGCAGCACTTAAAATTAGCACATCACCAAAATTAAATTCAGAACTCCTTGCTGACCATTAAGGATTAGAAGTAAAGAGAGAGAGAAATCAGAACCTTAAGTATGCATCATTCTTGGAAATCAATTCTAAATTTATATTACCTAAAGGGTGAAAAAACTTCAGATACATTTGCATGACACTATGTTATGACCTTGTATAGTAATCTCTAATAAGTTAAAATGTGAGCCCAGGGCACTGGGATAAATAAAAATTATATCATTATAAGGTTGAATTCAAAGTAAAAAAATAAAAATAAAAATAACGATTATAGCAGAGAGTCAGGTTATTCAAAAAACAAACAAAATGTATTTCATCAAAAGAATGAGCAATAATGGAAATTTTAAAGAGTCATTGAAATCAGTATTTTTAAAATGTTCACAGATATAGTATCACTCATAACTTAAAAATTGATTATGAAAAGCAATCTATAATTTTGATGTGTATCTGAATAAGACCAAGCTTACATAAGTTAAAATATATATTCACTTAAAGGAGAATTCTGAGAAGATGGCAAAGTAAGAAGCCTGAGGAAACTGTTTCCCTAATGGACAATTGCAATAGCAAAATCTCTCTGATGTAATTACTTTGGAGCTCAAAAGCCTAGTGAAGGTTTTAAACTTCCAAAGAAAAGATGTGGATGGTAAACTGCACTTAATTCTGGTCAATTTTAGCTCTTAGCATAGCAGGAAGTTTCTATGTCCTACCCCCTGACCTGTGACAGGCATCTGTTCACTGGTCACTGGAGAGGTCAGTGCAGGAGCCAAGATAGGGGAAAAAAGGACCTTGTCCTCCAAATATCTAGTTAGTGCTCTGATAACTGATTCCTGATTCTGATCACAGAAATACCAGCAAAAGACTCAGTAGCCGTTGTTCTGCTTCCCCACATTGTGGCAGGTTCCTCTTTCTTTTGCTAAAGTGATTCCTGAAATGGTCAGTGCTCTTTCCTGCCCTTCATTTTTCTCTTTTCTTCTTTCAGAAAGCCAGAGATTCCAAAACAACTGCCTATACCAGGAAAATAAAAAGTGACCATACATGCTCAGGATAAGGTGAAGACTCAGCAAAGACCAGAAAAGACCTTAAGTTTACACCTCAGGTTGATTCTTAAACTCTAAGCCTATAACAAAAAAGAAAAAGAAAAAACTGGGCAAGGAGGAGAGTCTGATTACCAGAGCTAACAGATTTAAATGTCCAGTTTTGTACAACATCAACAAAAATCACAAGGAATTCAAAGAAATGAGAAGGCAAAAATCAACAGAAACTTCCCCTGGAAAAGACCTGATAACATATATACTAGATAAGAAATTTAAAATGACTGTCTTAGAGATGCTGAAAGTACTAAGGGAAGAGGAAGAGAAAGTCAAGAAAACAATGTTATAACAAAATAAAAAATCAATAAAGAAATAGAAACCCTAAAAATAGAAAACAAAAAGAAATTCTGGAGCTAAAAATTATCATAATTGAAATTTTAAAAATTATTAGAAGAATTCAAAGACTGAGTTGAGCAGGAAGAAGAACTGATTCACAGGCTTGAAGATAGGACAAAAGAAGTTGTTGAGTCTGAGGAACAACAACAATAAAATCTAATTCAAATATAAGCAAAACAGGTGAATTGACATGTCTCCAAAAATAAATAGAAATGGCAGTAAGCATGTGAAAAGATGCTTAACATCTCTAATCATTAGGAAAATGAAAATTCAAACTACAGAGACAGCAGTTCACTCCTATTAGAAAGACCACTATAAGAAAAAAAAAAAGAAAACTATGAGAATTTAGAACCCTTGTGCATTGTTGGTGGAAATGCAAAGTGGTATATATATATATATTTTTTAATTAACATAGAACTAACAAATGATCCAGCAATTCTACTTCTTGCTATATATCCAAAAGAATTTAAAGCAAGTTATCAGAGAGATATTTGTGTACCCACGTTCACAGCATTCACAATAGCTCCAATGTGGCAGTAACCCTGTGTTCACTGATGGATGAAAGGATAAGCAAAAGGTGGTATATAGATACAATGGAATGTTAGTTAGCCCTAACAAGAAAGGAAATTCTGACATATGCAATTACATGGATGAACCCCGAGAATGTGCTAAGTGAAATGATATTCACAAAAAGATAGATACTGTACAAGTCTACCTATATGAAGTGTTTAGAATGGTCAAAAATTATAAAGACAGAAAGTAGAATGGTGGTTGCTAGGGAGCAAAGGAGAGTGTTAACTCTTTAAGTTTAAAGATATCTTTAAGTTTCAGGTTCATAATATTAGTATTTTACAATATGAAAAGAATTTATGGAGATGAATGTGGTAATGGTTACATAATGTTTTGAACTTATTTAATACTACTGATGTATATGCTTAAAAATAAGATTTTAAATGCTATGTTTCTTTATCTTACTATAGGTGAACATATAAGTAGATATATGTATGTATATATCTGTATATTCATTGATACTAAAAAGACACTGGATAAGTTAAAACAAATACAAGTGAATGTATAGTTACACTTCCCTTGCTAATCAAAGTTTCCCTACCTGTCATTCATAGGTAATAAGACATTCTTTACCTGGACTAATGGCTCTCACTGACCTTATCTCCAGAAGTTGCATACAAATAGAAAGCCAAACCTCAAGCCCCACTGTCATTATCCCTTAGAGTTAAATTCTAGAATGCTTCAGGAGGCCAATAAAGCCTGAGGAGATACAGACTACCAAAAAAAAAAAAAAAAAAAGCAAGACATGACTAATTTATAGGAGCTCATTTATGAAGAATATTTGTGGATATGTAGTCAAGCAATGGTGGACCACAAGGTGAAAAAAAAAATGTTTTGGCTGAATATATTGATTTAATTCAGTAGTTCTCATTCAGACATGATTTTGCCCTCAAGGAGACTTTCAGTAAATTCTGGAAGCATTTTTGTTTTTCAAAACTAGGGGAGTTTATAACTGTCATCCAGTGGGTAGAAGCCAGGCATGCAGCTAAATATCTTATAATGAAAAAGACTGATGCCCTACAACAAAGAATTTTCAAGCCCTGAGTGTCAAATGTGCCCAGATTAAGGAAATATGACATAGATGTGTTTGCTACACAATTTAGATTTAATATGTTAACCTAAGCAGCTAGTTCTAATTGTTTATTTGGTTGGTTCAATGTGAGGAAATGAAACAAGATTGAGTTATCATAAAATCCTTAGAATGATGTGATAAATATCAATAAAAACTATTGAAATAGGTTATAATATAATAACTATTATATAACATATTCCATAACTATTCCACTACCATACTGTTCAACATAAAGACTGAGAAGATTATTTTACTACCAAGGCATTGAGAAATTAAGCACTGTTATGGCAATTTCTTACAGGCTAAGGATATTGGTAGATATGGTAGTAAAAATGGAAGATATTTCAAGGGAAATGATTTGACTTAAGAATGGCAGGGACATACTAGAACACTTATCTGACAGAGTTAAGATATTGGACAGAAAGGTCAAAATAATCATCAAAGAGTCTACCCTATAAGGACAAAACCTGGTATATGAAAATTAACCAGGGTGCTCCTAGGACCAAAATATGGATATCTTGTTTAAGTTCCTATTTTAATTTCTACAACCAAAAGAAAATGCTACATTTTAATGATTAAAATGGTCAGACTTGAGTTACCAAGGCTTTTGGAATGATTTTACCTAAATTCTAGATCTGACTCATTTCAGAGCCTCAGGGTCTTTCAAATGAAAGGGGAAAGAAATATTGAAAAAGAAACCTGAAATGATATGACTGGTATGTATAATGCATTTCCAACCTATTTCACATCTGCAAAGAGACCTGCAGCAATTTAGCAGTTTGCATGATAAAACAAAAGGGGAAAATTTTTGAAATAAAAGTATTGCCATGTGGAGCAGATTCAAAATATTCCTGAGAATATAATGACTTGTATAAGGATGTCAGTCATCCAACTTCCCCTACAGCCTCGGGCTTGCTGAGGTCTTGAGACAAATAAAACGAAGTTAGTCTAATAGTACAGTGGAGACTATTCAGAAACTTATCAAAAGAGACTTCACCACACCAAGAGGGATCCCATCCACTACTGAAGGCACAATATCTCATCTTCAAGTCTCCCCAATGGATCATAACTCAGGATTTGTTGACAGATGAAATTGGCATGGTAACCCACTCCAGTATTCTTTCCTAGAGATTCCCATGGACAGAGGAGTCCATGGGCCTATGGTCCACAGGATTGCAAAAGGTCAGACACAACAGAAGCAATTTAGCATGCATGCATGAACAAATTTGACCCATTTTTCAAATCACACATGGAACTTATTTATTCAGTAAATATTCATTTAAATAAAGTAATGAATTCATTCCATAAAGTAGGGACTTACCTGGTGGCTCAGATGGTAAAAGAGTCTGCCTACAATGCCAGAGACCTGGGTTTGATCCCTGGGTTGGGGAGATCCCCTGGAGAAGGAAATGGCAACCCACTCCAGTACTCTTGCCTGGAAAATCCCATGGATAAATGAGCCTGGTAGGTAGCCTATGTCCCCTGCCCAGTCCATGGGGGCACAAAGAGTCAGATATGACTGAGCAACTTCACTAAATATTCATTTAACCCCCAGTTATGTGTAAAATCTCTGGTTTGAGGTGGCTTAGATGATAAAAAATCTGCCTGTGATGTAGGAGACCCAGGTTGGATTCCAGGGTCAGGAAAATCACCTGGAGAAAGGAAGGACAACCTACTCCAGTATTCTTGCCTGGAGAATTCCATGGACAGAAGACTCTGGTGGGCTACAGTCCATGGGGTCACAAAGAGTCAGGCACTGGCTGAGTGACTTTCACAGCAACAGAAAAAATACAATAAAAATAATCAAAAGTCTTTCCTTTGTAGAAAGACTTGCTCTCGCTGGGGTGCAAAGCAAAAATAAGCAATGAGTATCATAAAAACTCAGTTATATATTGTAAGCCAATAAATATGATGGAGGACAAAAGTAAAACTGAGTTAGAGAATTTTATTGTGTCTGTTGCTGAGATAGGGTAATTGGGATAGTCAACTCTGAGATCATATTTGAATAAAGATTTGAAAGATACTGGTACTGAATCAAGTGGATAATTGAAAAGCATTGTTTTGAGCAGATGGAACTTTGCGTGTAGTTGGTGCATGAATAAGAATGACACGGAGACCAACATAATAGGGTGAGAGTAAGGAGATAAGGGGGGTAGTCAAGGGAGAAGTCAAGTCAGAGAGGTAAAATAAGCACGTGGCAGGGACCTGGATTCCTACTGTATTCCTGAAACACTGGATGCCAGAAACAATCAGCAAGTAGTACTCGGGGCAGGAGGAGAAGGGGACTACAGAGGATGAGATGGCTGGATGGCATCACGGACTCGATGGACTTGAGTCTGAGTAAACTCCGGGAGTTGGTGATGGAGAGGCAGGCCGGCCGTGCTGTGATTCATGGGGTCGCAAAGAGTCGGACACGACTGAGCGACTGAACTGAAGTGAACTGAGTACTGCTGACTACCACTGTGTGGTCTTCTGTTTTCCCAATACTTCACTCACTCCTCTCCTCCTCTTCCTTATAGCTAGATATGACATCAGCCTCAAAATCCATGTCCTGTGTATGCTGTGTGGTAGTCTTGCTATCCAGTCCAGGTGCCCCTCTGTTAGATCCTATGGCCATGAATTGAGAGGACAAGCTATGCTCCCAGACATCCCAAACACAATAGTGAAATAAGGACAATATGACTACACTGTGCAGTTTCCATCATAAGGAAAAGGGTAAGACATACACAGTGACATGCTAGTGTCAGAATATATTGACTTCCAAGTCCCAACTATTAAATTTTCAAGAAATTTGTCAGTTAACATTACATTGGTAGTTTGAAATTGGCTGTGGTGGGTATACTTCTACCAGGGAAATAAGCAAATACCCAAAATCAGGGTTATATTTCCCCAGGGAGCTGGTTGTCAAATATTTACTTACCAATAAAAAACTGAGGCCTTCCACAGTCATTTAAAAAAATTTAACAGTACATATTTTAGGAGTGTTCATTACCCTGGGGGTAGGAATGATCTCTTGTTAATCTTTGATTCTGCTTCTGGAAATTAGAGACCACACTCCCTCTGTTACGGCAGATTACTCAGTTCGCTTTCTGGAAATTCAGGGCTAGGGGAACAGGGGTAACGTTTGGCCTCAAACTGTCCAGACCACTGCTTCTTTAGAAAGCATACTGCTTTCAACAATCCAGAGGCATCTTTCTTCTTTAATTCCAATATATTCTTCATGCCAGAAATAATGCACAATATTATTTTTGAGATACAAATTTTACATCTCTCTATTTTTTGGATTGCTAACTCATGTGTCTTTTTCTCTATTTCTTTCCAGTTATCTTGAAACTCTTAAGCTTTAGTGAGAAAGTCACATACCTATTCTTTTTTTCCCTGAGGCATTTTGTACATTTGAAAGGATATAAATTCAAGTAGGCTCTACATTCTTAACTTGATCTTTGCTCTGAGACACTTTAATCCATTCATTGGTTTTTAAAAGTGACAGAAAGCAGGTCAGCAGTTGCCTGGTGAGGTTGTAGAGGAGGGGTGGATTACAAAAAGCACAAGAAAACTTTAGGGGGTGCTGGCATTGGTCTTATTCCTGTTTGTGGCAGTGGTTTCTTGGATTGTATACATATGTCAAATCTGATCTTCATATATACTTTGAAATATGCAGGTTATCATATTTCATAGCAATAAATGTGAAGTATATATTGTCATCTTATGTTTACAAAAAGTTTTTGCAGTTTTATCTTTTTCTGGTTGTGTGGGGCATGGAAGGGTTAGGAAGTAAAAAATGCCCACTCCTGAGTGTTCCTGTAGACTTTATACTTATTGTGAATGAGCTAATCATTTTTTAAAGTCATCTTTCCCTTGTCAATGCTAAAAGTAACCAATACACACTATTTTTTATAAATGTTCTATTATTTTTTAAATCTTAAGCTAAGCTATATTTAGGTCTTTAATCTTTTTTGAGATTATTTTTGTGTATAATGTTAGAGAATGTTCTAATTTCATTCTTTTATATAACCAATTTTCCCAGAACTCCTTCTTGAAGAAACTGTTTTATCCCCCATTGTATATTCTTGCCTCCCTTATTATAGATTATGTAACCATCAGTGTGTTGTTTTATCTCTGTACTTTCTATCCTGCTCAATTTGTAAACTCAAAATGAATTAAATACCTAAGTGTAAGACTGGACACTATGAAACTCTTAGAGAAAAACATAGTAGATCACTCTCTGACATAAATTACAGTAAGATCTTTTTTGATCTGTCTGCTATAGTAATACAAATAAGCAAAAAGGACTGAAGTAAACCTAAGAGTTTATGCACAGCAAAGGAAACCATAAACAAAATGGAAAGGGATCCCACAGAAGGGAGAAAATATTTGCAAGCAATGCAAATGACAAGGGATTCATCTCCAAAATTTGCACAAAATACTCATGTGGTTCAATATCCAAAAAACAAATAATCCAATCAAAAATAGGCAGAAGACCTACATAGACATGTCTCCAAAGAAGAAATACAGATGTGTAAGAGTCACATGAATAAATGCTCAACCTTGCTAATTATTAGAGAAATGCAAATCAAGAACTGTCATGAGGTATCACCTCACATATGTCAGAATGTCCAACATCAAAAATTTTTCAAACAATAGAAGGTGTGGAGACAAGGGAACCCTCCTGCACTGCCGGTAGATGTAAGGCTGGTGCAGCCCCACGGAGAACAGTATGAAGGTGCATGTGCAGTAAGTCACCTCAGTCATGTGTGACTCTGTGTAACCCCATGGGCTGTAGCCAGCCAGGCTCCTCTGTCCATGGGATTCTCCAGGTAAGGACACTGGAATGGGTCACTATGCCCTTCTCCAGGGGATCTTCCTGACCTAGGGATCAAACAAGCATCCTTTACATCTTATGCATTGGCAGGCATGTTCTTTACCATAAACGCCACCTGGGAGGACCCTATGAAGTTTCCTTAAAAAACTAAGTATAGAACTACCATGTTAGCCAGCAATCTCATAACTGGGCATATATCTGAAGAAAACCATAATTTGAAAAGATATAAACACCCCAAAATTTATTGCAGCACTAGTTACAATAGTCAGGACATGTAAGTAACCTAAACATCCATCAACAGAGGAATGGATAAAGATGTTGTACATATCTACAATGGAATATTACTCAGTCATAAAAAAGAACACAATAATGTCATTTGCAGCAACATGGATAGACCGAGAGTTTGTCATATTGAATAAAATAAATTAGACAAAGACAAATATCATATGATATCCCTTATATGTGGAATCTAAAAAAAAATGGTAAAAATGAACCTTATTTACAAAACAAAAACAGAGTCACAGATATAGAAAACAAGCTTATGGTTACCAAGAGGGGGATGAGGAAGGGATAAATTGGGAGATTGGAATTGACATATACAGACTACCATAGATATAATAGGTAACTAGCAAAGTGTTGTGTTAGTCACTCAGTCATGTCTGACTCATTGCAACCCCATGGACTGGAGCCCACCAGGCTCCTCTGTCCATGGAATTCTCCAGGTAAGAAAATAATACTTTATTGAGCTGCCATGCCCTTGTCCAGGGGAGCTTCCCAACCCAGGGATTGAACCCAGGTCTTCTGCACTGTAGGCAGATTATTTCCTGTTTGAGCTACCCAGGAAGCCCTACTGCATAGCACAAGAAACTCTACTTAATACTATATAATGGGAATAGAATCTAAAAAAGAGTTGATATATATATATATATATATATGTATGTATAACTGATTCACTTTGCTATATAGCAGAAATTAACACAGTATTGTAAATCAACTATCCTCCAATAAAACTTCATTTAAAAAAACTCTTCACCTAAATATGTATTTCATCAAGTCAAATATTTAACTACTGACTAACACCTGCAAGCCTCTAGTATCTTCATTTTCTTTTTCCAGGTCTCTAAGCCACAGTCATGTAAAGATAGTTTTATATCACATTACACTTCTAGGAGAACATTTATTTTTCAGTCATAATAGTCTAGGTTATTCAGTGTAACAAATAACTTCCCAGACATTAATTATTTTAAACATCATGAAATTATATCCTACTAACTTTTGCAATTAGTGTAGTGGCCTTAGAGTAAGCATTGGCCAAGCAGATAGCAAAACAATAAGGGGAATTCATGCAAGTACAACAATGGGTTGGCAGAGAATTAACTACTCTTTACTCTGAGATTCAAGTTACCAGACCAAAAGCTTTGTGGAACTATGTCAATAATTCCCTGTACAGGTGAGTAGTAGAGATAGATTAGTTGCATGAGGAAGTAAGAAATAATAGGTGGTGTTTGGGATGGAATGCTTGTAACTGTGATTATGGAAGCCTTCTGAATATTGGCAATGACAAGGTCTAGAGTATGATCATGGTGGACATAGAACAATTAAAGGACGAGATCATCAGTCAAGAGTATTTCAAACAACTGAGAAACCAAGGCATTGGACTTTTCATCTAGGTGTATAATGACATTGCTAAAAATTAGTTTTGGAGTAGAACTGGAGACAGCAACATAAACTATGAGCTAAAATTATTAAGAAAGGAAATGAAGTGAATTGAGCATACAAATATTCTCTGTTGCCTTGAGGAAAAAATAAAGTATAAACACAACAATGATAGCTACTCATATTTTTTTATCAGTGGTGTGTTACCAGCATAACTATATTTTAACAAAATTTACATTTATATTCAAGTATTCCCCACTAACTTTTTTTTAAAACAGTTCTTTTTTTTTAATTTTTATTTTTTTATTAGTTGGAGGCTAATTACTTTACAATATTGTAGTGGGTTTGGTCATACATTGAAATGAATCAGCCATGGATTTACATGTGTTCCCCATCCAGATCCCCCTCCCACCTCCCCCTCCACCAGATTCTTCTGGGTCTTCCCAGTGCAACAGCCCCAAGCACTTGTCTCATGCATCCAACCTGGGCTGTGATCTGTTTCACCCTAGAAAATATACATGTTTCAGTGCTGTTCTCTTGAAACATCCCACCCTCACCTTCTCCCACAGAGTCCAAAATCATTCTGTACATCTGTGTCTCTTTTTCTGTTTTGCATATAGGGTTATCATTAACATCTTTCTAAATTCCATATATATGTGTTAGTATACTGTAATGGTCTTTATCTTTCTGTCTCACTTAACTCTGTATAATGGGCTCCAGTTTTATCCATCTCATTAGAACTGATTCAAATGAATTTATTTTTAATGGCTTAGTAATATTCCATGGTGTATATGTACCACAGCTTCCTTATCCATTCATCTGCTGATGGGCATCTAGGTTGCTTCCATGTCCTGGCTATGATAAACAGTGCTGGAATGAACACTGGGGAGCACGTGTCTGTTTCAGATCTGATTTCCTTGGTGTGTATGCCCAGAAGTGGGATTGCTAGGTCATATGGCAGTTCTATTTCCAGTTTTTTAAGAAATCTCCACACTGTTTTCCATAGTGGCTGTACTAGTTTGCATTCCCACCAACAGTGTAAGAGGGTTCCCTTTTCTCCACACCCTCTCCAGCATTTATTGCTTGTAGACTTTTGGATAGCAGCCATCCTGACTGGCATGTAGTGGTACCTCATTGTGGTTTTGATTTGCATTTCTCTGATAATGAGTGATGTTGAGCATCTTTTCATATATTTTTTAGCCATCTGTATGTCTTCCTTGGAGAAATGTCTGTTTAATTCTTTGGCCCAATTTTTGATTGGGTCATTTATTTTTCTGGAGTTGAGCTGAAGGAGTTGCTTGTATATTTTTGAGATTAATCCTTTGTCTGTTGCTTCGTTTGCTATTATTTTCTCCCAATCTGAGGGCTGTCTTTTCACCTTGCTTATAGTTTCCTTTGTTGTGCAAAAGCTTTTAAGTTTTGTTAGGTCCCATTTGTTTATTTTTGCTTTTGTTTCTAATATTCTGGGATGTGGGTCATAGAGGATCCTGCTGTGATTTATGTTGGAGAATGTTTTGCCTATATTCTCCTCTAGGAGTTTTAGAGTTTCTGGTCTTACATTTACATCTTTAATCCATTTTGAGTTTATTTTTGTGTATGGTGTTAGAAAGTGTTCTAGTTTCATTCTTTTACAAGTGGTTGACCAGTTTTTCTAACACCACTTGTTAAAGAGGTTGTCTTTTTTCCATTGTATATCCTTGCCTCCTTTCTCGAAGATAAGGTGACCATATAGGTCTGTGGATTTATCTCTGGGCTTTCTATTCTGATCCATTGATCTATATTTCTGTCTTTGTGCCAATACCATACTGTTTTGATGACTGTGGCTTTGTAGTATAGTCTGAAGTCAGGCAGGTTGATTCCTGCAGTTCCATTCTTCTTTCTCAAGATTACTTTGGCTATTCAAGGTTTTTTTGTATTTCCATGCAAATTGTGAAATTATTTGTTCTAGTTCTGTGAAAAATACTGTTGGTAGCTTGATAGGGATTGCATTGAATCTATCGATTGCTTTGGGTAGTATAGCCATTTTGACAATATTGATTCTTCCAATCCATGAACACGGTACATTTCGCCATCTGTTTGTGTCCTCTTTGATTTCTTTCATCAGTGATTTATAGTTTTCTATGTATAAGTCTTTTGTTTCTTTAGGTAGATATACTCCTAAGTATTTTATTCTTTTTGTTGCAGTGGTGAATGGTAATGTTTCCTTAATTTCTCTTTCTGTTTTCTCATTGTTAGTGTATAAGAATACAAGTGATTTCTGTGTGTTAATTTTATATCCTGCAACTTTACTATATTTGTTGATTAGCTCTAGTAATTTTCTGGTAGAGTCTTTAGGGTTTTCTATGTAGAGGATCAGGTCATCTGCAAACAGCGAGAGTTTCACATCTTCTTTTCCTATCTGGATTCCTTTTACTTCTTTTTCTGCCCTGATTGATGTGGCCAACACTTCCAAAACTATGTTGAATCCATGCTAATCTTCTCTGTATCGTTCCAATTTTTAGTGTATGTGCTGCCGAAGTGAGCACTTCCCCACTAACTTTTACACAAATTAGGTCATGATCACATTTACATTTTGTTTCGTCCATGAAAATATATTGATATGTGATCATAATGTGACATGAAGGAGAAGGGAAAATTGTAGAGAAAATAATCTGATAAACTTTAGAGTTGAAGAGAAAAAGAGTGTATTTCCATTTGTGCTGGTAATGGTATGTTATATTGAGAAAGATTTCAAAAGAAACATGTCTACATTATTGAATTGTATTGAGTCTTTCATCAGTCAGGGACCTGAAGGTCTGAAACTGCTTTTTATTAAGAAATGTTGCACATTATCAGAATTTATGGAAGGTAGAGTCTATATCCTACTATGCAATGAAAAAGGATACTGCTCATCCTTTCTTGCACATTGGACAATATGGGATACTATGTTTCCATTAAGAAGGGAGAGTGAAGCATCTTTTCAGATGGGCACAGCAATATTCAAAAGTCTCTAGAATTCAGTGGAAGTGGTTCTAAATTCCATTTCTGGTGTCCAGTGTTAGTGGTATTGGCCACACAGATAACAAACTGTCATGTTTAGCAATGGTGGCGTGGTTCTCTCTGGCCTCCTTTTGTGGCATGCTCTTTTCTACCATTGCTTCACTCTCTTGTACTTATACTCATCTAATGATTTTGATTTTTCTGCCTCCTTAAGTCAGTTTTTTTTTTTTTCTTAACTCAGGCAGTTTGTTTTACTTGCAATTAAGAACACTGACTATAAGCAGTCTCAGAGATATAACAAATAGAATGGGAGGGGAGAAATCCTCATAGAAATCAAGTCTGAGCATCATCTCAAATAGAAGAAAGACATGAGTCCTTAATTTAAAATATCACATCAAGTTTTAAGTAAGAAATAAAAAGTACTTTCACCTGAGACTCATCAGACTGAAATTACAGAATATCAAAGGAAAAAAAAAAAGGACTTCTTTAAAAAGACTGAAAGACTGGCAGATTTCTCATTTGGAACAATAGATTCCAGAGACAGTAGAATAATGCATTCAAAATAATATATTCAAAATAACTGTCAATCTAGAATCTGATTCTTTTTTTATCAACCATTCAAGGGTAAGAAGAATTAAAAGTCTTTTTTTAGGCTAAAATTATAATGTTACCCCTCATAGGCCTTTACTAAGAAAAGTGCTACAATATAAATTTCAAAAAAGAAAATAATTAACACAAGATGATTCAGAATTAATGATGATTTTTTTAAAATAATGATAAAATTGATACTCTGTGGTAAACAAGTATTCATAGCAACAATTAAAAATAATGTTTTTTTAAAAAAATGTTTAAATACAGCTTACAATCTAAAGTGTATCTACTTTGAAGTATATATTTAATATAGTTTGAAAATTTTTATGATGGTTTATAATCACCAGAACAATAAAGAAAAAAGTATTGCCATCAACCCAAAAACTCCTTTATGTCCCATTTCTGTCAGTTCCTGTGTAGTGACATAGAAATGAATAATGTGCTCAACTCTTTCAAGAGAACATGTTAGAGGGAACGTGGTGGTCTCCTCTCTGGATCCACAAATGCTCTCATGACAAGACTATGCTTCCAGGAGGCTACTTTCAATAAAAGATTCAGCACCACAGAAATGCTAATGCTGTCCCTTTCCTGGAGGTTTTGGGACACCTCCAATAATGTCCACACAAGGCTGGTCACAAATGAAAGCTTAGCAGCAGTCACCCATGACCCTTCCTACCCACCTTACTTACAACGTCTCCTTCCCCTTAGTCTTAATAGGCATTTCCTCTGTTAATATCTTTCAGATCAATTCCCACTTGGTATTTACCACTCAGTTCAGTTCAGTTGCTCAGTTGTGTCCAACTATTTGTGACCCCATGAACCACAGCATGCCAGGCCTCCCTGTCCATCATCAACTCCCAGAGCCCACCCAAACACATATCCATTGAGTCAGTGGTGCCATCCAACCATCTCATCCTCTGCCATCCCCTTCTCCTCCTGCCCTCAATCTTTCCCATCATCAGGATCTTTTCCAATGAGTCAACTCTTCGCATGAGGTGGCCAAAATATTGGAGTTTCAGCTACAACATTAGCCCTTCCAAAGAACATCTAGGACTGATCTCCTTTAAGATGGACTGGTTGGATCTCCTTGCAGTCCAAGGGACTATCAAGAGTCTTCTCCAACACCACAGTTCAAAAGCATCAATTCTTAGGCATTCAGCTTTCTTTGTAGTCCAACTCTCACATCCATATATGACCACTGGATAAACCATAGCCTTGACTAGATGGACCTTTGTTGACAAAGTAGTGTCTCTGCTTTTTAATGTGCTGTCTAGGTTGGTGATAACTTTCTTTACAAGAAGTAAGTGTCTTTTAATTTCATGGCTGCAATCACCATCTGCAGTGATTTTGGAGCCCCACAAAATAAAGTCAGCCACTGTTTCTACTGTTTCCCCATCCATTCCCCATGAAGTGATGGGACCAGATGCCATGATCTTAGTTTTCTGAATGTTGAACTTTAAGCCAACTTTTTCTCTCTCTTCTTTCACTTTCATCAAGAGGCTCTTTAGTTCTTCTTCACTTTCTGCCATAAGGGTGGTGTCATCTGCATATCTGACATTATTGGTATTTCTCCCAGAAATCTTGATTCCAGCTTGTACTTCATCCAGCCCAGCGTTTCTCATGATGTACTCTGCATATAAGTTAAATAAGCAGGGTGACAATATACAGCCTTGACATACTCCTTTTCCTATTTGGAACCAGTCTGTTGTTCCATTTCCAGTTCTAACTGTTGCTTCCTGACTTGCATATAGGTTTCTCAAGAGGTGTGTCAGGTGGTCTGTTATTCCCATGTCTTTCAAAATTTTCCACAGTTTATTGTGATGCACACAGTCAAATGCTTTGGCATAGTCAATAAAGCAGAAATAGATGTTTTTCTGGAATTCTTGCTTTTTTGATGATCCAGAAGATGTTGGCAATTTGATCTCTGGTTCCTCTGCCTTTTTAAAACCACCTTGAACATCTAGAAGTTCATGGTTCACGTATTGCTGAATTCAGACTTGGAGAATTTTGGTCATTACTTTACTAGCATGTGAGATAAGTGCAATTGTGTGGTAGTTTCAACATTCTTTGGCATTGTTTTTCTTTGGGATTGGAATGAAAACAGAGCTTTTCCCATCCTGTAGCCATTGCTGAGTTTTCCAAATTTGCTGACCTATTGAGTGCAGCACTTTCACAGCATCATCTTTTAGCGTTTGGAATAGCTCTACTGTAGTTCCATCACCTCCACTATCTTTGTTTGTAGTGATGCTTCCTAAGACCCACTTGATTTCACATTCCAGGATGTCTGGCTCTAGGTGAATGTGAGTGGTCACACAATCATGATTATCTGGGTCAGGAAGATCTTTTTTATACAGTTCTTCTTCTTGCCACCTGTTCTTAATATCTTCTGCCTCTGTTAGTTCCATACCATTTCTGTCCCCTTTTGAGCCCATCTTTGCATGAAATATTCCCTTGGTATCTCTAATTTTCTTGAAGAGATCTCTAGTCTTTCCCATTCTATTGTTTTCCTCTATTTCTTTACATTGATCGCTGAGAAAGGCTTTCTTATCTCTTCTTGACGCTCAGAGGACTCAAATTCATACGAATGTAAAGAGAGGGACCCAAGAAACAGTTTGTAATTAGATTTTGAAACTGACTCATTTTTCTGTCTGAAACACCATATTTAGATTTGCTTCTATAATTTTAGAGTTCTATACACATATACAATTTACATTATTGAATCTACTTCTCTAAAATTATGCATGACCCATAATTCCAATATCTCAGATTTAGATAAGCCCACATATTGCTTCCCAGGCAACTCCAAAGGAGCACTCTTTTCCCAGTGTACTTGATGGTTAATAATTATTCTGTTAAGATATTTTCTCCAATGAAAGTAGTGACTAAGTAAATAAATACCACTTTTAGTGTAGCAAAAATCCCTGAAAGAATGTTATGACCATTAATTTTAAATGATTCAGCTATATTTTGTATTCTCAGTTGGCTTTTAAAGGATAGGCTATATTGTCCTGCAGTTTCTCTTCTTTTGTCAGTTACTATTGTAATGGACAATGAATCACTGTAAACCCACATCCAAATCCAGTTGTGTATGTACATGTTACATAAGCAGTTGATTTGGTATTAATAATTGACAATTCTGAAAAGCAATTTATGCAGTTTTTCTTGCCAGTCCATATTGATACTTGAGTTTTAGGGTCTTATTATTTTTGTTTAAGGTTTGTTTTTCCTTACATCAGAAATAAACAGCAAGTCAAATCACTGCAAGTCATTCGAAATACTTACACCTAAGGACAAAATAAAGGGCTGGAGAGAGCAAAATAAAGCATTATTACTGAATAGCGATTTCAATAACATAGAAAAAGTAGCTTAGAAGCAAGACAATAGCAAAACACTATTCGCAGCAACAAGAGAAATATCACTAGTCTGCTTAGTACTGGCCCTTTTTGTATTTTACTTTGTTGTAAACAAATTTGCAATTTCTTAAAAAAAAAAAATGTTTTGAGCTTCCCTGGTGGCTCAGTTGGTAAAGAGCCCACCCGCAATGCAGGAGACTGCCTGCAATACAAGAGACAAGGTTTCAATCCCAGGGTTGGGAAGATCCTCTGGAGAACGAAATGGCAACCCACTCCAGTATTCTTGCCTGAGAAATCCCACGGACAGAAGAATTGGAATGACTTAGCGACTAAACCACCACAAAAAAAAAAAAAAAAAAAAATGTTTTGAAGATTGTTTTATAAGAATCAACTTTGTTTGTTCCCATTTAAACATCATTTTGTTGTTGTTGTTGTTGAAAACATAACCATATTTACTGGAAATAAATGGCTAAAATAAAAGTCTCTACTTCTAAAATTAAGTAAAACTTATTCTAAAATATATTCTAAAATAGCTAAAAATAGTGATACTCATCTTATAGTTAAACATAGTATGCTGCTTCTTGTAAGAGAGTTGGGTTCCCTCGTGATAAATACTGCAAAAAACATTCATGTTCAGGCTAGAACAAAATTGGCAGTAAAGATTAAACTCACATTATACTAGAAAGGCAAGGGATTTCAACTTAAGCCTCAAGCAACTAGAAGTTCTAGTTAGAAATATGTCAGTAAGATTAAATGGTTCAAGCTTTCCTCTGGGTAATGTGGACAGGACTGAATTTTCAAACATACTTTATTGTTAAAGAATGGGAGCTGATATTGGAAAGTAACTTTTGTTCAATAAATACTATTAA
Organism: Hydropotes inermis; assembly: GCA_020226075.1. Classification (NCBI taxonomy): domain Eukaryota; kingdom Metazoa; phylum Chordata; class Mammalia; order Artiodactyla; family Cervidae; genus Hydropotes; species Hydropotes inermis. The sequence goes on from CM035295.1 coordinate 24,096,557, forward strand.
GTCCTTATTACATGCTAGGAATAGTTCTAGGCTTATAGCAGCAAACAAAAGCAAACAAAACCTCTACATTATGCAGCTTATATTTTAGTAAGTCAACTTCTAAGTCTGTACGTAAAAAAATTCCAGTGTAAGGAACTTCATATACTCTTCTGAGTGTTTATTTTAAATTTGGATACCTTTAAAACAGATTCCCAAGGCTGTAATAAAAATATAACTCTTACATTTATTTATTATAAAACCAAAAATTTCCCTCATGTCTAAACATAATTAGGTGCCACTCAAACAAAAAATAAAATTTCCTTGGAAATGTTTTATGATGTGCGTGTGCATGTTTGTGTACTTGACTGAATTACAACTTAGTGCTTTTTAAAAAATTACTGTAAAGTGTAGAACTAAAAAGGAATTCCATAAGAATATTATATAGTTCAAAATCCCTGTATCACCTAATGAATATTTTGAGGTAATCAGTTCATTTTTATTTCCCCAGTAAAATATTTTTGTTTATTGTAAAGTGGTATAAACTTAATTTTCTGAACAGCTGCTATGTTCCATGAAAATCATCTGAATTAGTACTAAAAATTAGAAATTTTAAAAGGTTCTATTCAAATATCAGGTTGTCTATGAGTAACAGTAAAATTGATTTTTAAATTATTTCACTGCTAGTAGTAGCTTTTTTTAAATTAAGCCTCAGAATTATAATAAAGTTTATTTATAGATCTGTAGGATAATTTTCTACCCTAGGTAACTCTGCAATATTTCAGCTTGTAAACTAGGCTTTCACAGGTCTTTACTTGGCTAAGAAATATGAACCATTCAATTCATGAGAAAATGTCTTATTTGCAACTGTCATTATTAGCTTATGATTAATACCAGGTCATGTTTATTTGAATATAAGTTTATTCCCATAATAATCAAGTAAATATTAAAAATTAAACTACAGAAATATAGGCAAATAGCAAATGAACATATCTCACTGAAGAAATATTGCTCCAGTATAGATATTGATTTTGAGGTCATTTATACAATATACCTAAAAGCCTTTCTAAGTTGGCTGGTATGCTTAACGATGGAGTTTAAACTTAACTCTACATTTCCTTGCTTCTCTGATTTCCATTTAGACCTTTAACATCATTTCAACACTATTGTTTTGGTTCAGTACCTTCTTGCTAAGCAGCTCAGAATTTCCATCAGGGTTCCTATGAGCTCAAAGCAGGACCCACTAAAACCTTCTTTGACAAATAACCTTCTGGTAAGTGTGACTTGTGTGGTAAAAGCACACTTATTCATGGCTGACATAGTCTTGTGTCAAAAGAACATAAAATTGAAGTTATAGTTAATAACCTGCCACTTGGTATTACACCTGAATTTTTGGTCTTTTTACAGCTAAGGTTGTAAGAGTATTTCCATTAAAAATTGATTTTCAGTGGTTTGTAACTTAACTGCAAATGATCTGTCCATGAGAGATGAAAACTGATATAGGAGTGCATCCCTTAGGAGCCAATGCATAATTAAATTTGCATGGTTGTTTTAAAGTTAAATCACAGTAGGTTAAGGGTGATATAAAAAAGCCATGGGTTTAGGGGAATATTGTAAATTAAATTTAGGTTAAATTCCTTTAATTTTTAATTAGAAAATACTGTTAATTTAAATAATAAATTGATTTCATAGAAATTATAAAAGATATCAAAGTGCATAACATTTTTGCCTTTAAGAATGTGGAGGTTCAACCACTTGTTGGTTATCAATATTAGGAACATTCTACAAAGAACATGCTTTGGATTTTGCTGTTGGTATTCACTTTATACAAATTAACCTTATTGTTTATAACTTTAAAAAGCACTTATTATTTGAACCAATAGATAACTATCACTTACTTTCTCTGCACAAGATACTATACCAGTTGTGGAGGCTTCACAAATAAATAATACTGCATCTGCATGAAGGAGCTAACAGTCTATCATGGAGGAAAAGAAAATCACACTTCATAGAGTGGTAAAGGCATACAGAAACAGTCTCAGAAGAGGAAGGCAGGACTGGAAGTTGGAGGGTAGTTAAAATCTATTTGTCCACAAAACAAGTGAATTTGGAGATAATAGATTCACCAAAGCCATAAATGGAAATGTAAGCTTCTTTTTGAATGATCTAGGGACACACTACAGGAAAGGAAAAATCAGGATAAAAATCAGGCATAGGGACACATTTCATTACTAGGCAATAGAACATCACCGACTCTGTTTAAGCAGAATTTTGTCAATGTCAGAAGACTCTCTGAGCAAAATTAATCTGGAAATGCTATAAATTGGCATTATCATATTTTATCTGAGTGTGGACTTAGGTCAGATTTCTGTGCTTCAATGCTAGAAGCAATATTCCCTTGCTATGTGAATTTGGGAAAACCTTTTATCTCTCTGGTCTACAAGTGGTTTATTGATGAAGTGCAGAAATAATAGATAAAATACCATACCTCTTGTGTGCTATTGTAAGAATTAAGTGAGAGAATACACATAAACATATGGTGCTATGCTTAAATTCATGATAAGTACTAGCTGTTATCATTATGAAGGTGAATCAACAGAAAGAAAGAAAATAAATAAGACGAAAATTTTGGAAATAAAAACAGTTGTTCAAGATAGAATTACTGATGACCCTGAATGACAATTTTAATCAACAAGAATCAAAATAAAATTATGCATTAAATATATAAAGTGTGAAGGTGAAATAAGCAAGACTAGGAAATAGGTTGGATTTGGGTGATGAAAGAATTGTGAGGAAGAGAAGTATGTCCAGATTTCAAGCCTGGATGACTGGGAGTGTGAAGGTAGTTTCATGGCCATAAAAGGGTATCCTTAATCATAATGATATGGTTACAGGATGAGTTTAAATATAAATGTTAAAGCTCCATGTGTTCATTGGATATATAACTATCCAGAAGGTAGCTGTAAATACGATGAGGAACTTTAGTATAAAGTTTCCTTTAAAATATACAAGAAAAAAAATTAAGTTTACAACTGCAATATATATAGAGAAACACAATCACCATTCTAATTCTTCATTGCCCATGTTCATTATCCTTGCATTATAATGCACATAAATAAAAGTAATATGGAAATTTTAAAAATATACATGTATAATACCAAAGATGGCAATGCAAATTATCATGTGTTTAGTAAATTGGAAATATATAAATAGGTCTACAAAATTTGGGAAGAAGTAATAATGTAAATTACAAAGATGAAATAAAAGTGTAAACAATACACACTCAAAAAAATCCTTGACTTTCCTAGAAACAAGAAATGCAAAGCAATATGATATATTTGCATACATAAGACTTAAAAATTACTGTCTTCAGTAAATAATATCTAGAGTTTTCAAGATTATAGGGAAAGCAATGTTATCCTCCAACACAATATTCTGAATATATTAGTGATGCAACTATATTAGTCCTGAATCTTTTTTTATCTTTTTGATATTACTTTGCTATATCTTCTTTCATTTAGTGGGGGTGTTACTAAATCAGTTCAGGAATATGCATCAGGTTCTGTTATCCATGTATTTCAGAAAGGAATTAAAGATTTGGTGACTGCCATATGGGTGATTTGCTATTTAAATGTTTACCGGTTTTCCTGGTCAAACTATATTTTTACCACTACATGTTCACATCTGTGAACGTGCGGTCATTAATTCCTGAGCCAGGCTTTTGTGTCTCAGGGGAGGCTGGGAGACTACAGCTTTTCTATAAATAAGAGGCAGACAGAATACATGGGCCAGGTTGGAGAGGGATGGGTCTGTCTAGGAAAGATTTCATAGAATCTGGTTTGGTTACATTATTATCTTTTCTTTAAGCAGCAAATGTGAGTTCTTTAAATTATCTTGTGACCTTAATTTATTTCCCAGCACCAGTGTTTGGAGAATATTTTCTTTAATATCTATACTGAATCATCCCTTAGTTTCCATTATGAATCCTACCACAAAATGTAGGTGTTTTAAACTAATGGATAATTACAAAGTATTTTTACACTTTTCTTCATCCCTCTAAAATGTCCTCTATCCAATGTATTTTTCATTCTGTTCTGCGAACAATATTTCAAAAAATTCCCAAAGATTAAATAAAGTATTCTTTAATAATAACATGCATGCTGTATAGGGAGGAACCAAGAAGCATCAAAAGAGGAAAGACTTCTTTGGCATATTTATTCCCCTCGTGATAATACTGATTATAATAATACTGGTAATATTTCTAATAATAATAACTTTACTAAAAAAGATATTTAGCACTTTCTTGCATAGAGAGTAGTAACAATGAGGAAGATATATCATTGATCAAAAAATTATGGCTAAGGGTACCAAACATGTAGAACAATTTCCCTTGCTCTTATTAACTATAATCTTACAGTACCTATTTCTTACCTAAATCTAGTCACTTCATTGGATGACAGTGAAGCATGGAGAAAAGCCAGCCAATCATTAAAGAGAGAAAAAATGCAATGAATAAACCCTCAATGAGCAAAGCAAAACAGAAATAATTTTCAACCATCAAACGCACATACATGCACATACACACGCACACAAACAGGATTTAAATTGAACTCAAGTTCCACATCAATACTTCGTATATATCACCCATCTAACATAATATAGCAGGGAAACACCTGCAGAAGGTAAAAATATGCAGGAAGTATAGTGAAAAGAAATAAATATTTCTTAAGAAATAAAATAATTGAGAGACAGGTAATATATGAAATTGTTATTACTTTCTAGTAGAAATTTCAGTAGTGGTCATCAAATAAATGAGTGTGTGTGTGTGGGGTAATGAACCACGAATATAAAAACACATCAGAAAACAGAATAAGTCAAAGTAACAGAACACAGATGGGTTGTGTAGAAACAACACAAGTGTGGAGACAAAAAATATGATTTTCAATTGCTGTTTCACTGCATATTTACTGTATAAGCCTGGGGAATTCACATCCTCTCTTTTAATGTATATTTCTAAATCTATAATATAAAACATTAAAAGCATGCTTTAATCTAAATACACTGAGGTATGGAGGAAGAGGGTGTGGCAACCCATTCCAATATTCTTCCCTGGAGAACCCCATGAACAGAGGAACTTTGCAGGCTACCATCCATAGAGTTGCAAAGAGTGGGACATGACTGAAGTGACCTAGCCTGCCTATGGAGTTAAATCCAAGTCCCATAGCAATATCACAGCCAAGACAGGGCCTAGCTTGGTCTTCCTCCAAAGTCTGTGCTTTTTATTACTGTAAACAACAATGATTAAAGCAACAGGAAGAAAAAGTTTACATGAAAAACGTACAGATCTAAGTGGACAGCACTGATCACTTGGCTACTGGCCAAGGTATCCAGGTATTAATTTGTTAGTTCACTCACTAAACATTTATTAAACTTTTATTAACATTTATCACTCACTAAACATTTATTACCGTAAACCAAACATTGGATCAGACAGCAGACGGGAAATCTGATGATTTCAAACTACTGAAAGAAAGTGATTCATGATCAGTAAAAGAGTAAAAGACTGTAAAATAGTAGTCACAGAAATGACACATGAAAGACTGATATTAGAAGAGACAACATTGGCAATGAACACTTCAGTAGGGTGAGAAGGACTGTGACAACTGTAATGGAAGTTTTGAATTCCTTTAAAGGCATCTTGGGAAGTAATTGAGATTATGCATTACTGGGCTTCAAAAGTACATGAACTGTGAACTTCCAGATGTTCAAGCTGGATTTGGAAAAGGCAGAGGAACCAGAGATCAAATTCACAACATCCACTGGATTATAAAAAAAGCAAGAGAATTCCAGAAAAACATCTATTTCCATTTTATCGAGTATGCTAAAACCTTTGTGTGGATCATAACAAACTGTGGAATATTCTTAAAGAGATGGGAATACCAGACCGTCTTCGCTGCTTCCTGAGAAATCTATTTACAGGTCAAGAAGCAACAGTGAGAAGTGGATGTGGAACAATGGACTGGTTCCAAACTGGGAAAGGAGTATGCCAAGGCTACATATTGTCACCTTGCTTATTTAACTTATATGCAGAGTACCTCATGAAAAATGCCAGGTTGGCTGAAGCTCAAGTGAGAAACAAGATTGCCGGGAAAAATATTAACAACCTCAGATATGCAGATGACACCACTCTGATGGCAGAAAGCCTCTTGATAAATGTGGAAGAACCTCTTAATGAAAGTGAAAGAGGAGAGTGAAAAAGTTGGCTTAAAATTCAGCATTCAAAAAACTAACATCATGGCATTGGTCCCATCACTTCATGGCAAATAGATGGGGAAACAATGGAAACAGTGAGAGACTATTTTTTTGGGCTCCAAAATCACTGCAGATGGTGACTGCAGCCATAAAATTAAAAGTTGCTTGCTCCTTAGAAGAAAGTCTATAAAAAACTTAGACAGCATATTTAAAAGCAGAGACATCACTTTGCTGACAAAGGTCTGTATAGTCAAAGCTATGGTTTTCCCAGTAATTACATATGGGTGTCAGAGTTGGACCGTAAAGAAACTGAGAGCTGAAGAATTAATGCTTTTGAACTGTAGTGTTGGAGAAGACTTTTGAGAGTCCCTTGGACTGCAGGAGTATCAAATCAATCAACCCTAAAGGAAATAAGTCCTAAATATTCATTGGAAGGACTGATGTTGACTCTGAAATTCCAATACTTTGGCCACCTGACGGGAAGATCTGACTCATTGGAGAAGACCTTAATTCTGGGAAAGATTGAAGGCAGGAGGAGAAGAAGGCAACAGAGAATGAGATGGCTCGATTCCATCACTGAGTCAATGGACATGAGTCTGAGCAACTCTGGGAGTTGGTGATGGACAGGAAAGTCTGGCATGCTGCAGCCCATAGGGTTGCAAACAGTCAGACATGACTGAGCAACTGAACTGAATTGAAACTGAGAGCTGTCTTAATTCTTAAGGTACGTTTATCAAGTAAGCATTACTTTTGTGCTTATAATAAAATACTGAAATATTGAGAAAATCATAGTGTTTAAGTTGTCTAGTTTTGAATATTATGAAAAATAGCAATAAATAAGCAAAAAAAAAAAAAGACTCCAGATATCAAAGAAACTATCTTGTGAAGAGAACATATTTTGCTAAAACAAGAAACAAGAATAAATAAAACTTTATCAGGACAGACCTCCAGAAAATCATAATTACAAATGCTATTAAGAAGAGTGTGTTATAGATAAATTACATTCCAAATAGAAGATTCATTTAGTGATTTATAAGAATTTATTCGTGTGTTTCAAACATAAATTTTTTGATTTATTACCACTAATGTTTTTGCAATCCAAGAGCTCATAGTTGGACATTACATTGCTGCTAAATATGTTGCAACTAGGCCTTTTGTGATATCTACATTCTTCCTGTTAATTTGTAACATCACATTGTTCTTTAAATATTTTACATATGAAAGCTCATATACCCCATTCCTCCTCATTATTCTCGATAAACTTGTTACTGTTTTCATTCTTCCTACCATTTTTTTTTTGATATGCAAAACTAATATTTTCAATGGATTGAGGAAATTTCCATGCAACTAAACTTTATATGGAGGGAAAATCAGATGTGGAATTACTTGACTTTAACCAGTTAGGTTAGCTGTAAGTCTCCTTTTAATTATTATCCTAATCCTGTCAATTCTAAGTAAGACCTGGTTTTTAATATTATACTCCTCAACTTTTAACTTTTGTTCCAGCATTCATTTTTTTTTATTAACCTTTATGTCAACATTTGATACTTTCCTCTCTGCATTTTAAGTACTTTTTTTTTTCAGATGTGGCACAAAATGTCAACACATTTCCCTTCACACATCACAGCTGCCATCTCCCTGTTTCACATTAAAAAAATAACTTTTCTATGGTCAACTCAAAACCATGGCATAATCAGGATGCTCCAATGATTAAAATATTCTAGAAACAAAATCTATAATATACCCCTGATAGTCTTTCTCTAATACTACTTCACTGAGAAAAAAGTGATTTCAAGTCACTTTATTATCTGACTTAAAAGCATTTATTAATAGTTTATCCCTCTCATCTTCTCATTTTACTATTTTTCTAGTCATTTGTCCTTTGGACATAACCTGATATGGCAAAAATATCTGCAACTGGTAAAGGATATTTTGCTTTTGGAATAAGCTTCATATTTTCCTATATACTGATTTACCTTCCTGTAAAATAGACAATAATATCTGACTAACTTGCATGGCCAGCAGGCTTCTTTGACTTTACTAAGGTCTTTGAGGCACTTGAATGCAAAAAGAAATTGAAATCCAGGACGTTATTACTGTTGTTATGTAGAAAAATGATATTAAAATACAACTGTATCTTTATACTTCCCCTGGGCCATTGTCCTTTATGTTTTCACTTTATTCACTTTTCCCTGTGTTAGACTGCCATGAATATAAATTTCATAGGAGATCAAAGGCTACTAAGCACAATGCGTGTACTTGAAACACCCCCTGTAAGGCAAGAATTAGTTAAGCTTTTTGGTCTCCTCCTCCCAAATCTATATAAAGGCCCATGCCTTTGGTAAGTATATTTTATTTTCATGGGACTGTGATTTAGTCGGTGTATGTATAACTACATGGAGATACTGAATGTGTTGGAAAGATAAAATATGTTAGCTTAAAATCTAATGTTTCACATGAATTACTTGCCTTAGTAGAGTGGATGGTGCTTTCTTAAATCATGCATGACAGAAATTTATTTTCTCTTTTCAGTCATTTACAATAAATGTTTTGTCTTGTAATGGTTTTAATGTTAGTCTAAGTGTAAAATGAAATTTTAAAAAAGTACATCTGAGAGAGGAAAGTGTATGGATGTGCATATTTTCAGGTTACTTTTTGACCCACATTTTCCAGAGATGATATATGACATTTATATTCCCCTGGTTTCCTTTCAGAGCAATGGGTCATGATTATTTGGAACAAAGTGATACAGCTTGGTGTAAAATCAGTTGCCATGTTGCTTGGATAAGGACAGCAATCTCAAGACTCCTGAGACTTTCCAACAAGGTTAAAATGTGCTTACAGATGTCAAGAGCATGTATACAAATTAGGGAAGAAAGAGAGTGAAAAAATGTGCAAAGAGTTTTATGTGGTGATAGACACTAAAATTTGACATCAGCAACTGTTTTGAGGGCTCCAATTACATAATGTTCAGAGGAAACAAAATTATCCTAAACATTAAAAATTAACACAAAACCTTGAAGTTTGTAACTGATTTCCCTTTGTGCTTAACATTCAATAATTTGAGGTCAGAAAAAAGTGCTTATCCTTTCAGGAAAAAAATGTAATTGCTATAAATTTATTATTTATTTTTTCTCTTCGTATTTTTGACGTAATTTCAAGTTCCTTAAAAAGTTATAAGAATCATACAAATCATTCCATTAATTCCCTTCCCCAAATGTTAACATCTTAATACACTTGAAAATAAGTTTCAGGTATATTGTTCCTTTACCAATAAACTGTGGAAAATTCTGAAAGATATGGGAATACCAGACCACCTGACCTGCCTCTTGAGAAATCTGTATGCAGGTCATGAAGCAACAGTTAGAACTGGAAATGGAACAACAGACTGATTCCAAGTTGGGAAAGGAGTACTTCAAGGCTGTATATTGTCACCCTGCTTATTTCACTTATATGCAGGAAACACTTATAAATGTCTTATAAACATGAGAAACACTGGGCTGGATGAAGCACGAGCTGGAATCAAGATTACCAGGAGAAATATCAATAACCTCAGATATGCAGATGACACCACCCTTATGGTAGAAAGCGAAGAAGAATTAAAGAATCTTTTGATGAAAGTGAAAGAAGAGAGTGATAAAGTTGGCTTAAAACTCAACATTCAGAAAACTAAGATCATGGCATCTGGTCCCATCACTTTATAGCAAATAGATGGGGAAACAGTGGAAATAGGGGCTGACTTTATTTTTCTGGGCTCCATAATCACTGCAGATGGTGGCTGTAGCTGTGAAATTAAAAGATGTATACTCCTTAGAAGGAAAGTAATGACCAAACTAGACAGCATATTAAAAAGCAGAGACATTACTTTGCCAGCAAAGGTCCACCTAGTTAAGGCTATGGTTTTTCCAGTGGTCAAGTATGGATATGAGAGTTTGACTATAAAGAAAGCTGAGCACGAAAAATTGATGCTTTTGAACTGTGATGTTGGAGAAGACTGTTGAGAGTCCTTTGGACTGCAAGGAGATCCAACCAATATATCCTAAAGCAGATCAGTCCTGAGTATTCATTGGAAGGACAGATGTTGAAGTTGAAACTCCAGTACTTTGGCCATCTGATGTGAAGAGCTGACTCATTTGAAAAGATCCTGATGCTGGGAGGGATTGGGGGCAGGAGGAGAAGGGGACGACAGAGGATGAGATGGCTGGATGGCATCATGGACTTGATGGACATGAGTTTGACTGGACTCCGGGAGTTGGTGATGGACAGGGAGGCCTGGCGTGCTGCAATTCATAGGGTCACAAAGAGTCTGACATGACTGAGTGACTGAACTGAACTGAACCTCTAAATGCTTTAGTATATTTCCTAAGAACCTGGGCTAATAATAAGATTGATCCCTTTTCTGTTATCACAGTACAGGGAACAATTTCAGGAAGTTTAACTTCATTATGCATCCCCCATGGCTCAGTAGTAAAGAATCTGCCATTGCAGAAGACATAATTTAAATCCCTGGGTTGGGAAGATTCCCTGGAGAAGAAAACGGCAACCCACGCCAGCATTCTTGTCAGGGAAATCCCCTGGACAGCCTGGCGGGCTACAGTCCATGTGGTCAGAAAAGAGTCTGACATGACTTAGCAACCGAACAACCACCTCAATATGGTACTGTTATCTAACATACATATGTTATTAATATTTCATCAAGTGTCCCAACAATGTCCTTTTGAGCAAAATACAATGTAGGATTACATATTGCCATCATTTGTCATGTCTCTTTATTCTTTTAATCTGGACTAGTTCCTCAGTTTTTAATTGTTTCATGCATTGATAGTTTTAAAGCTAATAGTTCATACGTTTGTACAGCGTCTCTCAATTTGGGTTTGTCTTATATTTTAACACGATTAGATTCAAAGCATACAGTTTTGTCAGGAATACTTGTAAACATTACTGTCATTTTCTCTCAGCAGGCTATGAAATTTTTGTGTTCCTTTTCTGGTGATGTTACAACTGATCACTGGGCTAAGATGGTGCAAGGTTTCTCCTGATACAAAGTTAAATGTAGGCAGGCTTCCCAGGTTGCACAGTAGGAAAGAATTTGCCTGCCCAAGAAGGAGATGAAAGATACTCTGATTTGATCCCTGGATTGGGAAGATCCTCTGGAGAAGTAAAGGGCAACCCACTCCAGTATTCTTGTCTAGAAAACTCTATGGACAAAGGAGCCTGGAGAGCTACAGTCCATTGGGTCACAAAGAGTTAAACCCAACTGAAGAACTGAGCAGGCATGCACACAAAGTTAAATGTAAATATTTGTACATAGACTGTTTGTATATAAGATTCGCCAAGTTTCCATTATCACTTTCAGTAAAGTCTTGTTTTTTCCCAATGTGTATGTAAAGGTAAGGTACATAAAAAGGTAAGGTACATATTTTTTTTAAAATAATAATGTGAAATACACAGAAGAAAAAAAAAGAGAGAGAGACAAAAGGAAGAAGAAAAGGGAGAGAGGGAAGGAGGAAGAAAAGCAAAATGGCTTTTGCCTCAGGCAGATCTGTGCTTAGAATGTCGTTTATTCTGGGTTTTGTTTTGTCTTCTGAAATATATGGATACAATTTTTTACCTTGCTTGATTGTTTTAGATTAAAAATAAAATATATATTGGCACAAGAAGAGCAAGTACTCATGGTAGGTTAGATATCAAACATATTGTAAGCTCTGATCAATTACCCAAGATAATTAGGAGTTGGTGTGAATTTCTATTAAAATCCAGAGAAGACAAAGTAACTTGCAAACATAATATTTGATAAAGCTCATAGTGGGCACTTCCCTGATGGGTCTGATGGCAAAGCATCTGGTTCAAACCCTGGGTTGAGAAGATCCCCTGGAGAAAGGAATGTCTACCCACTCCAGTATTCTTGCCTAGAGAATTCCATGGACAGTGGAAACTGGTGGGCTACAATCCATGAGTTGTACATGACTGAGCAACTAACACACAAAACATATATTAGTTGTGGAATCCTTGGTCTCGATCATTCAAGCTAGAAAAAGAATATGTGCTGAGCAAAGTCCTCTGCCAATTATTTTTTATTTAAGTCTTCTGCTGTATCTGACTTGTTGAAATATATCAAAATATGCAAGTCATTCCATACTTCATGTTATTACATTATCAAATTTTCATCATAACTATCTTTCAGACATTAATAGCAATATCTTCCCTTACTTTAATTTTTATCTTGGTACTTCAGGAAAAAAAGAGATGGTACACAACTTTGAGAGTATTATTGTCTATGATAAAAATACTGAAAATATAAATATTATTTCAAAATTAATAGAATAGCAGCTCATTGTAATAATGTTAAAAAACATGCAATTGAGCTCTATTTTAGATTTCAAAGATAAAATATATAGAACATGTACATTGTTGGATACATTCCATTCTCCAGAAATCATTTTTATTATCTCAAATATATTAACAAATGTATTATACTTCTTCATTATTTGGATAATCCAATATTTTTATTTCATTGCATTTAATTTATATGGGAGAATGCATTTTTTTAAGAGTAAATGTTTTGTTTAGAAAATTTAACAAATGATTATTGTAGTAGTGTTTAATCTAGAATTCCTCTGAAACAAATGACTACTTTCAGTTGAACTATATGTAGCAGAAAAAAGTTATTGCAAAATTTATCAAAATGGTAGACTTTCACATATATTTTACAATGTTTCCTTGAGGATATTTTATAGCATGTATTGTTGGTAGCTTTCTAAGCATCCTCTATCCTCTTTCTTCCTTGTTACCAAAAAATTTATTTTATATGCCAGGTGGCTATATCTTTCAAGACAACTTTCTGGCCTAAGGAAGTAAGTTTGATCAATCTAAACTACAACAGATATATTAGGAATAGGAATATGCCATAAGTATGAGGATATGGTGTATTTCTCAAAAGCGGGTCAGGAGAAGGTATCTGATAAGGCCTTTTAGAAAACAGATGGAATGAATAATGTTTGATTATGACCATACCTCCAAAGTTGATATTTTTGTGATGATGAGAGCAAGCTAGATCATAAAATCTACTCATTAAGGATAATAGAATTTAAAAAAAAGAAAATAAAAGAAATCTGAGTACTTGATAATATTGTAAAACTTCAATTAATCAATCCTGGAATTGCAGGCTTTTTCTTATGTTTAAGAGGTAATGTAGCTTGATTAAGTCATTTGTGGTTTGTTTTTATGTTAACTGAAGCCCCAACCATCCTATTTGTGGTTCTATGATAGGAAAGTAAAGAGATAAATAACATTGTTCATTCACTAAATAATATTTTGAGCATTTAATATAACTCCAAATCATTGTGCTGGGTAATAAAAATACCTTTAGATTAAGACATGCTTCTAGCCATTAGTTGATTTTCATAATTTAAAATATTTAAAGTAAAAAATGAGTACTCATTAAAAATTAAAACACACACATACACTTCAATGAACAAATATAACATTAACTATACATTATCTTAACTAGCTCTCTGCATGTGCTTAGTCGCTCAGTCGTGTTTGACTCTTTGTGACACCATGGACTGTAGACCACTAGTCTCCTCTCTCTGTGGGGATTCTCTTGGCAAGAATTCTAGAGTGGGTTGCCATATCCCCCTCCAGGGGATCTTCCAAACTCCGGGATCAAAACCAGGTCTCCCACACTGCAGGCAGGGTCTTTGTTGTCTGAGCCACCAGTGAACTCACTCTAAGAGGAGTCCAATGAGTTAATCCTGCAAAATTCCAGGCAGATCTTGGCATATGGTAAACCCTGATGACTTAATTAATAGTAGTAATATTTAAGTGTAAATATCACTAGAAAAAGGCTTTGTGGTAAAATTACATATTCTGAATTATAATAAAAATATTTTTAAAATATGAGGATAAGTTATGTAAAATTTTAAACAATTGTTTAATCTTTATTTCAAATCAAATGCTTTTGAAAGAAAAAAAATCATCACTTGAAACTGCACTTAAAAACATCCAACTATTTAACACTTAAACACTGCAATAAAAATGAACAACTTCTTAAATTAAGGTGGTGTTATTGTGCTACTATATAAGTTCCAAGAATCTGAAAATTATAGAACTCTATGCCTTTACAAAATAATCTATGCCTTTGTGGTTATTCCCAGGGAGCCCTGCTTTGTATAAGCAATATATTAACCTTCTTCAAAATGTTTTTCCAAAATCTTGCTTAAGCAAGTGAAATTAAGCCATTCTCTGATGCTAGAAAAGAAGAAAGTAGTGTCATGAAAATGGTAATATCAATGAATTTTAATAAAATGTTAATAAATCACTAGCCCATGGGTAGAAAGGTAATCCTACCACATATTCTTAAATCCTTCATCAGAACAGCCCAAACATCTGAATTTCCATTTCTGTTTACATTTCCCTCCATCATAATTGCTAGTTTGTCACTATTTTTTGCTTGCTTGGAGGCATTATTTTAAATGAATACATTCTGTGTATAGAGAAGAATCTTCACTCATCAAGACTGTCAATTTTGCCACTTTTCCTTTTAGTTATTCTTGTTAGTTACTCTCCTTCTGCTTTTACTTACTTAAGACATGTCACTCATTCAGCAGATGCACTGACAGATAGTTGACTGACATGTAAATTTATTCACAGAAAAGAAAAGAACATTTTTGTTCTGACGTTTTATTTTTATCTCTGTGTGCCATCTTTATTTGACAGATTATATAGCCATATTCATATTAAAAAGCATCTTTAAATAAAGAGCAATTTGCCATATCAATATTGTCTTCCCACTTCTTTTATTTCCATGGCCTTAGAAGGCTTACTGAAAATAACACTTCTCACATGCAGAGATGGTAATCCAAGTAATGGTGACTAGCCACTATTCCTGTCTTTTTAAAATTCATTTCTGGTTTATTCAGTGTACACAGGGAAAAATGTATCATCTTTCTATACATGGAGACAAGTGGACTGGCATATACTCTGCTTGTCTTTTTTTGAAATGCTTGAAGAGACTGTAACCTATGGGCAGTAGGGAAAAAAAAAATAGTCAATTCCAATAACCTAGGAACAGGAATCAAGAAGAAAATCTCTTACATTTTATTTAAGAAAGACCCTACACAGAAATGACAAACTCTCCTTTGCATGTCAGTGAAATGAGAAAAGGGGGTCCTTAAAATTAAAATGTATTTATTTCCTTTAACAGCTTAGGCATTGAAATCTCATAGCTCGTTGGTGAAATGGAGTCTAAATATATATATATATATATATATATATATATATATATATACATATATACACATATATATATACATACATATATATATATATTAAAAGTACATATATTTAGTATAATATTTTTAAGGAAAAAAAATTAACAGTCTTCTCAGCTGTTAGAAATGAGCCATTAGTCATGCTTAAAGAGCACATGCCAAGTCAAAAGCCACCCACACACAGCACTTATGAACAGCCTAGTAGTAGTTTTAGACATAAATGAAGTAGATGCTATAAATGTCTGTCAGATGCTGTACATGACACTTTGTCCCATTAAACTTATCCTTTCCATGACTATGATTGCTCAAGTGGTTCTTAAAAGCTAGATGGTCTCCATTTGAAAGGTCACTTAATTGTTTCTAAATAACTTAGGGGATATTCATGTCAATATAATAATGGGGGTGAAAAAATGGGAACTCTCCCTTTCTGCAGTAGGCTATTAGTATTTGTTAGGTATGTCACAGAGTTTACCACTTATGAAACCTTTCTCAGATATTTACTATTGCAGTATATTTATTTGATACTGTTGTAAGTCTAGAAGTGATATACTAAAACCAAGAGTTGTTCAAAATTTCAAAGAAATACTTCACATTACAATGTGGATTTTGGAGAGAGGAGTCCAAAAGAAAAATATGTAGGAACAATTAATATGGATAAATGTAAAAGTTTGAAAATGAATAAAAAGAGACTAATAGAAAGTTTTGTATTTTTAAATAAATTGTATGAAGGTTAAAATTCATTGTTTTGCTTAATATTAGATCCTGAGTGTCTAATGCAGATGTTGCTAGCATGTGGTGAATACTTAACGACTTCTGAGTGAATGAATGAATACCCAAGTGCTACAGTTTGAAAAGACCCGTATGAGCCACTACTTTAGCTAAATTCTTAATATTTTCATCTTTTCAATTTGCAACTGTGAATTGCTTTTAAACCTAAGTCTAAAAAATCATCAGTTTATTACTTTCAATTGGGTGTTTCAGTAACAAGAAGGTATGTACTCTTTTCAAAAGAGTTCTGTTATCTCTGATGTGTGTTAGTCACTCAGTCATGTCTGACTCTTCACAACCTCGTGGACTGTAGCCCACCATACTCCTTTGTCCATGGAATTATCCAGGCAAGGATACTGGAGTGTGGTGCCATGACCTCCTCCAGCGGATCTTCCCAACCCAGGGAACAATCCTAGGTCTTCTAGATGGCAGGCAAGTTCTTTATTGTCTGAACGACCACAGGCACTTATCTCTGGTACTCTTAACATGAAGTTAAAAATCACTGCTCCAATAACTACTCATCCACATTTCATGTACCTAGTTTACCTATTTTTCAGAATTCTTGAAAATAAAGGATCAAGCACACTTGGCTATATATTGACATGAGCTAATACAAGGCAAGGAAAACTTGCTATTAATGACACACATACAGTTTTCCAGCTCTGAAATGGTAAAAGAATTTGCACCTCAGTTTTTCATTGAAATTTTTTCCCTATTACCGGGGGACACCATTATGAGCTGAAACCGGTTGGAAGAAGTTTGCTTGACCCTTTCAGCTCTTTCTTCTGTTGCATTCATAGCCAGTTGCCAGATATGCTCATTGTAAAACTGATTGCCTGGGCTTGGCTGTAAATGCTTCATCTTGCACTTGGATATGAATTTTACATACAAAATACTGAGGCAGTCATTTCTTTGGCATGAAAAAATATGAATCCAAAACCTTACTGCTTCGTGACAAACCAAGATGACTGATGAATCATAATTTCTCTGAAAAGTTGACTTGAACAAAATAAATGTACCTCAGGATACTTATGCATTCCCAGTTCCTTGGTGTTTATGCCTTTCTGTCCCAAGTGTCTGGGATAAATCCATCTCATTTGTGACTATTTCCATAGACAAGAACCCTAGATAGAGTCTAATTTCCTTTTGTCAACATTGTTTTAATACTATTTGTTCAATGTCTCTTTAGTATTGACAGTTCTGTTTAATGTTTCTATAACAGTTCTTCCACAGGAAGCTATTTTCTGAATAACTTGAGAAATATTTTAAAAATTAATGGCCTCATGAAAAAAGAAAACATTGGTCTTATAAAGAAGTTGAATGATTTATGTGGGTTAATGTGACATTTTAACTTTTATTGCAGAATATTTATTCATTGTAGAATATGAGAATAATGAAGAAAATAGTAAGGAAAAAAATTGGGGCATTCACCATATTTGCTTATTTTTATTCTATGTGTAGACTTCTAAAAAAATATACCTCTGTAAATGTGTAAGTGGATATATCTCACATGCAGTGTATTATCATTTTTCCATGTTATTGTACATTTCCATCAGTTTCTATTTTAAAAATTTTATAACATAATTGCTATGTATGCTACAAACCTTTTTCTAGCCTTATTCAATGCCCAGCAACTTGTCCATTTCTTTTCTAATGAAAACTATGGTTTTAAATTTTGTACCATTTTTATTCCTGGAAATTCCACTTTTAACTTGTCTTATTTTTGTGATAATTTAAAAATGCACATGAAATGTATTTAATTAGATGGGTCAATAAAAATTCTAGGTGAGTTATCATATGTAACTTGCTTTTTTATTTTTCCTTACACTAGGGTATATAGCCTATTGCTATTTTGAATATAATATCTAACATAGTATATTATCACTGGTAACATAATGTATGTAAAATTATTTGCTTTGTGTTTATATTTGAATTTATCTTATTAATCTGATTCATATTTCATTTGATTATTATATATTTTTGGACATAAACTCACATAATGTGCAAATAATATTAAACTTCCTCTTTTTTTAATACAATATTTATCACTGTTCAAAAGACTGTTTTTAGCTTTTACTGCCTAATTGTAGATGAAAAGGCACTCAGTTGTGTCTGACTCTTGGTGACCCCATGGACTGTACAGTTCGTGGAATTCTCCAGGCCAGAATAATGGCGTGGGAACGCTCCTCTCCAGGGTATCTTCCCAACCCAGGGATCAAACCCAGGTCTCCTGCATTGCAGGCAATTTCTTTACCAGCTGAGCCGCAAGGGAAGCCCTTTACTGCCTAAGTTCATGCTTAATATAATACCCATCTACTGTACCTGTTTATTTTGTGAATTGGGAAGCTGAATTGCTTCTCTGCCTGGTATGTGAGTATTCCACCTCTCAAAACTGAAAAGTACAGTGTAATTTATGTGCAAAGGAACCCATCTTTGTAGATAAACTTGCAAAATGAAACACAAGTGAGAGCATTTATTCATAAGATTGGTATGCTACCCCCACACATAGAGAACAAACATCATTTTGCCAGCCCAGTCAGTATGCCTTTGTCCTTTTCTTGCTATCTATAGAACAATATTCCCTCAGAAGTAGTTATAAACTTGTTCCATCACACACAGTTCTATCGAGAATGCCAATAAAGGCACTCATCCCACTCTGGCAAAATGATGGGCAAAGAACACAGGCAAGAACAATCAGTGTCTCTTGACCCTGAGAATCAGGATCTTCCAGCTATATAAGGCTGGAAAATGATGGGTTTGTTTCAGTAATCTGAGAAGTTCCCAGAAACATTTCCTGCTAACTATAGTCCCTTTCCTGACCATTGAAGTTCATAAGTGTTTTTGAATCCTCTGAGCTGTTTTCTACTTTTCAAAAATTTCTCTTTTCTCTTTTTTTAAAATGTTTATACAAAACTAAGCCAGACATGGTATCTGGTGCTTAAACAGGGAGGACCCTGAAATAATTTGTAAGAAAAATTTTAGAAAAAAATGTAATAACTGTAATCATTTAAGGTTAACTCCATATTTCTTACACTAATAATTTGAGACATATTTTGAAAAGAATTCAAGATGAAAATATTGATTACTAAATAACAAGATTCCATTTTTAAAGATTTTTTTAAAATGTACATATACACACATACTTGTTTGTATGTGTGTGTGTATAACATGTATAGATAGGTCTATATTGTCAGATGTGCTTATTAGTATTAAATAGCAATGTTAAAAATTCTATAATTTTGTATGTCATATATTATTATATACTATACAATTATATGTGCTATTATATATTAATATTATATATTGCATATATGTATACATATAGACATGCAAGTTTGCATTATTAAACACACAATTTTATAGCCTGTTCTTTTAATATAATAAATAATGTATTGTGTAATTTAACCTCTTAACATTGTTTCTGGGCTTCCCTGGTGGCTCAGTGGTAAAGAATCCACATGGTAACACAGGAGATGAGGGTTCAATTCTTGGGTCAAGAAGATCCCCTGAAGAAGGAAACAGCAGCGCACTCCAGAATTCTTGCCTAGGAAGTAAAATGGACCAGAAAGTCTGGCAGGCTGCAGTCCATGGGGTCGCAAAAGAGTTGGGCATGACGTAGTGACTAAACAAACAAACATTGCTTCTACAGGCACTTATTGTTAAAAGTTTTATGTGTATTATAATATCACTAAGTAATTCCTAACCAAGAATATTTGTAATATTTAAAAATATAGTTACATTTTATTTTCTACCAATACTGTAATTAATATTAAATGATAAAACTAATAAGTTCTATGTCTCACAATTTTCTTTGAAAATTTATTAGAAAGTGAATTATTTAGTTTATAAGAAAATATTTTTTAATTTAAATAATGAATGTAAGATTCTGATCCCACCATGAAGGATCAATGCTAGGTACATTATAGGTAAGTCTTTTATATTTTTGTATATTGGGACAAATAATATAAGGGGAAAGATGAGGCAAATATTTTTTATATTTTTAGTTTCTTTAAGAACTTAATCAAATTCTTCAAAGAACTTTAAAACAGGCATTTGTGTAATAAATAAACATGCTTTTAACTTGTAACTTTACATTATATTAACAGAAAAAAGAAAACCTTTGTGAAAAGCAATTCAGTTCAAATTAGATTTTCCATTAGTCTAAAGGGAATAAAAACATTAGGTTTGATTTGCCAGTCATTAGCCAGCTCTTCTATATATGGTTCTATGTACTTTTACCAAATTATATTTTCAAAGTAGTTTAATTATAGGGTATTCTCAACAATATTAAGTATTACATAAAAATAATAGCAATCAGAAATTAGATTTTCATAAAAAGAGATGAACAACAGTTAACCACCAAGCAAATCATAAGCTGTCTTCAACCAGTGCCTCAGGCCATACGGACTGTTGAAAACTTATTTTTAGATTCTTTTCAGAAACTTTGCATCTGGATTCCATAGTTCACCTTCATATAGGCATTCATACTCTTCTCCAAAGTTTTCAAATCTCTATATATAGAAATACCTTTTTTCAGAAAGCATTATTTTTTTAAGGAATATGTTGCAAACACTGTGTTCCTGTCTGTCTGGTGGTTCTGCCTCAGGCCTGCCTATTAAACCACCAATTTCTACACTGAAAAGGCTTTCCTATAATGAAATGTTATTGTTTCATGTATGCTAATGACTTTTCTTGAAGGGTATCAAGTAAAAATAAAAATGAGCTACCCATTCCGCGTATATATATTCATAAAGGCTTTCCAATTAAATGTCTTCTCCAAATGACTCCTGTGTAATTTACCGAAGCTACATTTTCTGATCAGGTTCGACCTTTACATTGATTTGATCTCTCAACATGAAATAAAATTCACCTTTGACCAAACAGAAACTTGAAGAAAATAAGAGTTCTATAAGCCAGTAGCCAGACAGTGTGTGTCTGTATAAAGGTTTGACAAAGGATTGATACTGTCAGTCAGCTTTCTAATTAAGGAATAGAACAATGTGGGGAAAAAAGTTTTTGTGAGTCTTTTTTTTTCCTTCAAAGTTTTCTATATGGCTTCTTGTTATGGGGTGATGTGAAAGACAGAGAAAGAGGTGATTATGAAAAATCATTCAACTTTTCCACCCAATATTTCAAGACTTTGGACTACAACTGTCAGTTAAAATCCATTTACTTATATTTTAGTCTTGAAAAAAACTTTCACATAGAAGTATCAATTATTTTTAATTGTACAGAAAATATTGAATTATATTAATTTAGTATCTCATAAAATATTGATTAAACTAAAATTTTATAAATATGCCAAGCTGGCTCATTAATGTGAGATATAGTGTTTCTTTCCTCCATTTTAGCATTATGTTTTAAATCATGATGGTACACTTCTAATATTTTCTTATCTGTTACCATAAAACAAGTCTGAAAACAGAGAACTCTCACCTTAATATCAATATTAAGGAGAGTATATGGAAGATCTCTAAAAATCACTGTTATTGGAATACATTTACTATGCAAAAATGTTTAGCTTTGAAATTGATACTAAAAAGCTGCTATTTGTGTATTGTTGTGACCAAATAGGGAAAACACATAGGCTGCCTATCAATAAATAATTAATAAGGTTAATCTGATTATTATTTTATTTTATGAATTACAGAAAAAGACTTCAGAATATAATTATTGTGCCTATAATTCAAGATTATACTATAAATGTCTAAATATATTTTTCTGATGTGATGATATCAAGAAACCAGATTAACCTAGCTAAACTGCTACCTTTTAGAAACCACTCACTTCTTTATCAAATATTAATTGAAATCTAATATTTACCAGTGATCATATAGGACTCTGGAGATACAGGAATAAGTGGGCTAAACAAAGCAGGAGACATGTAGAGTAAATTTTCTACCAGGATCATATAGAAAAGAAACATAAGAAAATTGTGGCAATTTTAGATAATAAAAGTGATATTAAAGAAAGAAATTTTAGACCATTTAGGCATTGTAGGCTGAGAATTAATTTATAGAGCTTAGTAACAAAATTTCTGCTTAAATGGCAAAAGACAAGAGGTGAAAATTGTTCTAGTAGAAAGAAATGCAAGTTCAAAGATCCTGACATAGATTTATGTGAAATATTCTTAAGGCACTGATACAAGAAGTGTGTGGCTGGAATCTCATGAACAAGAGAGGAAAATGATAGGAACTGACATTGGAGATAGAGCCAGGGATCAGATTAGGTGAGGCATTTTAGGCTTTGGTCTGGGGTTTAGAATTTGTTGTATGATATAAGCCCAAGAGGAAGGGAGAGCTTTAAGTCAAGCTTTAGGTGGTTTGTACTGGGATATTTCACAGTGGAGCTTATGAGAAGTTGTAAGATTCTAGATAAAATTTGAAGATATTAGCATTTGATGTAGAGACACATACGACCAAGAGTAGGGTTGGAACACTTAGCAAATAGTATGCCCATGTAATTTTTAGAATATGTGTATATCATATTATTTGTTGTTTTTCTGAAATTCCATTTTGTCTAGGTATGCTAAATTTTATCTGGGAAACCTAAAATCTCTGACATTCTTTTGAGCATTTTGGGAAAGGAAGGTCCTGTGGATTTGGAAGGGGAAGACTAGAAAAGAGCATTGGTCTGGAGCTGGGGAGGTGGGGAACAGAACACATAATTCCATGCTGAAGATGTTCTGTATAAGAAGTTGACTAGCCATGCAAATGGAGATGCTTGAGAAAAGCTCAAAAAAGAAAAGAGGGTTGGAGATATGTTAGTCATCTGCATACAATTGCTATTTAAAGTTTGGGGAATACCTGAAAGAAAATTGCTGGAGAAGGTCACAGGAGAACCAGGAGGCAGAAGAAATCTTGAGGATGTGGTTTCACAGAAATCTAGGGAAAGTTGTCAACAGCTAAATGGGGAGGGGAAATTTAGTAAAACAAGAACAGAAAGCAGACTACTGGACTTCACAAAAGGAGGCTGTTGGTGTTTAAGTGGAGTGATAAGGAAGGACCCCCAACTGAGGTGTGTTAGGGTGGAAAGGGGGTGAATAAGAGGAATATAAACCATGTTGAAAAATTGGGCCACAATTGTAGAGAAAGAGAGTGGGATCAGAGTAGAACACAGGGGATCATGGGATCAAGAAAACTTTTTTTTTCTCAAAGTGAGTATGATTAATGCATTTTCTCATGTGGATGATAATTTTTTGTTAGCAGTAGAGGCTGAGGCAGCCTCGATATACAATGTGTGTGGGCCAGTACATGTGAAATCCAGAGCTGAGATGGAGGCCGTATCCCCAAGAGAGAATCAGAAAAGTGCTTTTGTTGTTCTGGCAGAAAATGCAGACTAAGGAGGTGTAAATTGGTAAGATAGTGATTAGTGGTCAGAAGCAAAATAGTTCTCATCTCATCATACATATCTACTAAAAGATAATGCTATACCGTTTGAGGATTGTAGAGTGAATTATTAAAAAAGAACAAAACAACAACATCTTAGGGTCACACACACACACTTCATGTCTTCAGGTCATCTTTAAGTCTGGTTCAGAGAAGTCTCTTTGGAACTTTGAAAACTCTTCTCAGTACAAACCACCTTGTACTTTAATTGGCATTCTATTAACACAGAGTAAGGATATTTAGTATTCTCTTCATAACCCAAGTTATGCCATTAGCCTTTAGAAATTTTAGTGTGTGATAAATATGTGATGAATGAAAGAATTAAAATTTTAACAAAGGTAAAATGAATACATGTGTCTCCTGAATTTTAGACAAATAACTGTTTACCCTACAGCCTCTAAATAGATTATTTTTTTATAGCATTTGGAAAAGTAAAAGCAGAATGTGCATTGTGTTTCTTTGACAAATCACTTCTTTTCTGTGTTTTAACAATTTGACAAACTTAAAAAGAACTTTAGAAAGTACTCTAACTAAAATTATATCATTTGCCATTTGTGAAGTTTGCTTCTCTAGACAAACATTTGCTTCCCTAGACAAACCAGTTATATACAAAAATAGTCTTAAATTTCAAATCAGTTCAGTTCAGTTCAGTTGCTCAATCATGTCCAGCTCTTTGTGACTCCATGGACTGCAGCATGCCAGGCCTCCCTGTCCATCACCAACTCCCAAAGTTTACTCAAAGTCATGTCCATTGAGTTGGTGATGCCATCCAGCCATCTCAACCTCTGTCGTCTCCTTCTCTTCCCTCCTTCAATCTTTCCCAGCATCAGGGTCTTTTCTTTTCTTTTTTTTTTTTTTTTTATTTGTAGTGAATTTTGTCATACATAGAAATGAAACAGCAATGGGTTTACATGTGTTCCCCATCCCGATCCTCCCTCCCACCTCCCTCTCCACCCGCTCCCTCTAGGTCTTCCCAGTACACCAGGTCCGAGCGCTTGTCTCATGCATCCAACCTGGGCTGGTGATCTGTTTCACACTAGATAATATACATGTTTCGATGCTGTTCTCTTGAAACATCCCACCCTCGCCTTCTCCCACAGAGTCTAAAAGACTGTTCTATAAATCTGTGTCTTTTTTTCTGTTCTGCATATAGGGTTATCAATCAGGGTCTTTTCAAATGAATCAGTTCTTCACATCAGGTAGCCAAAGTATTGGAGTTTCAGCATCAGTCCTTCCAATGAATATTCAGGACTGATTTCTTTCAGGATTGACTGGTTGGATCTCCAAGGGACTCTCAAGAGTCTTCTCCAACACCACATTTCAAAAGCATCAATTCTTCGGCTCTCAGCTTTCTTTACAGTCCAACTCCCACGTCTATACATGACTACTGGGAAAGCCGTAGCTGTGACTAGACAGACCTTTGTTGGCAAAGCAATGTCTCTGCTTTTTAATATGCTGTTTAAGTTGGTCATAAATTTTCTTCCAAGGAGCAAGTGTCTTTTAATTTCATGGCTACAGTCACCATTTGCAGTGATTTTGAATTTAAAGTAGTATTGTTTAAATTTATGGTGATAGAAAATCAGAATCTAGAGTGATATTTTCCATTGAGTGACATTATGGTGTTTAAATACTGAACTGTTTTAATTAATGAATGCCAGGTTCTATTGATGCTTTCTCTGCTAGAACATATCTTCTAGAGATATATATTATATCAATGGTGATCTAAATTGAAAAGGTTTAGAAGTCACTACATAATGTTTTTCTTAATTGTTCAGAAATACATTATGGTACCCTCTGAAACAAAATCAATATTTAAAATAGAAATATACTTATAGAATATCTAGTTTATGTGACTTTAACCTACATCTATACAATATTGAGACAAAATATATTCATATTTACCTTACATCACACTAAACTGTCATTATTATTAGAATTAGAAAGAACTTACAAAAGGCATGCTTGAGGGCAAAAGCCTGAAAAAATTCAAGATGGTAATTTTTTCTTTTTTATTTGATATAAAAGATATGAATTTTTTCTTGAAATTCCAATGAGAATGATTCATGATATTTAAATATTGAAATTAATTTAGCAGTGTTATGGTTATGTATATTACTGTTTAGTACTTCAGAGAAGTGAGACATTTTTTAATCTGATATTTTCAAAACTTAAATTCATTCTGGAACTGTGTTTTTTTCAAAAATTTTTCATAATAACATGATTTAATGATTAATTTTAAATGTTATCCAAACTTATAAGCAAAATAAGAAATATATGTGCTTTTAATAAATTATCATTTATTTAACTTCAGCACCTTAAGGTGAGAGAAAATACAAGTGTGTGATCTGCCAATTTCCCTTCCTGGTTATGAGTGGTGGTTTTGTTTTATCATTTACAGCTACACATGTAGGCAGTCTCTCAATGTAAACTGCCCATTTTTCTAAGTCACTTAACTGGCAGTGCTTGATGACTAAATAAATTTTGCTGCCTAGAAATCTTTGGATATTTCACAGCATCACTCAGAATACTTCTTATATTTACTTTGTTCATGCTCAGTTTACGTTGGCAT
Organism: Hydropotes inermis; assembly: GCA_020226075.1. Classification (NCBI taxonomy): domain Eukaryota; kingdom Metazoa; phylum Chordata; class Mammalia; order Artiodactyla; family Cervidae; genus Hydropotes; species Hydropotes inermis. Next base: position 24,122,782 of record CM035295.1, read on the forward strand.
TTTAGATTTTACATTATAATTATATCTGGACTATCACTTTATTTGGATCATTATTTGATAGAAATGATATTTGAGTCATTTACATGAATTGAATCTCCATTACTAATTTAGAAGAATATCTAACTCATAATTCCAATTACATTACTGTGCACCTTAAGAATTGGTCTCTCATTTTGAGGTATGGTTTCTGGTTTAATCAGAATTGCTACAGGGTTCTCATTAAGAACAGATGAGACATATGTATAATATATTTATAATATAAATATATGAAAACAATAAAGTGAATAGTTGAAGGACAATATATTATAGTATTACATCATCTTTTCTGAAAGAGATTAATAACTTGAAATTTCCAGTAGAATTTTAATTAAAGCTTGATCATTGTACTTAACCTTATTGCTGTTTTTATTAGCATTTAATTGTCCCATTTATTGGCATAACTCCTTTCATTTTGTATAAAAATATTCATTTTGTGTAAAATTATTCCATCTAGATCAGATTTGAATCCTATTAGACTTTTTATGATCTTTTCTTATCATTAATCATTAATGTTCAACACATTTTAGTTAGTCTAATTAACATAATTCCACATAATTACAGGTGTGGAACTGACACAAGTTATTTCCAAGTTACTTTACTCATAACATATCAAAGGAAATACTAAAATAATGTCATATCTCAATTTAACTATATAAGAATATTTGAATTTTTAAATGTGTTTTTTGATTATATAATTTTTTCTCATAGGCAAGAAATTGGAACAATAATTTTACATATAACAAAATTAATATTAAATTATTTTCCTCAAATTTTAAGGAATATCTTTTATGTAAAAAATGAGAATAAGAACTTTTCTTCTATTCAACCAGATACACTTTTTTCCCCCACAAACATATACAGCATTTTGTCTATCAGTTAAAATTTCAAAATATAAGGTCATAACAAAATGATTTAGTGCAACCCACTATAATTCTGTTCAAGCTCTCATATTTAGGAGGAATCGAATAGGGATTTCTAGTGGTAATCATTTTTTCAAACTACTATTTCTCAGACTGCTAAATGAAAGAAAAAAGACAACTGCAACTTTGTAGGCATGGTACAGACTAGAAAAGAGAAAACTAAAAGCTTTATTTATGATTTTATTTTAGGTTAATGATACTTGTTCATGTTAATGGATTGAAAGTATTTTCATCATTCTTAGAGACCACCCTTAAACAGCCCATCACCCAAAAAAGAAACAATACACTATGTAACTCAATTATAAAATGTCAAAGCTTAAGAGCGAATGTTCACAAAGCACCATTATGAGATTTCAATAGCACTGAGACCTGTTCAGGTTAACCTGCCAGCTATGTCCTATTTGCAAGTAAAATTTGCCCTCTTTCCTAATCAACTGCTCTAGAGCTGATTATTTCCCATTTATTTAATGCTATCTGCCAGGCCTCCCGAATGTTTTAGTCCTTATTTTAGACCATCTCAGACTCATTAGCCTTTTGCCTGACAGTGCCAATGTGACTGTCTGACAGCCTGAAACTTGGAGATGTTATGCCATTGAGTGTCAAGATCTTTCCAGGAGAAAGGTGTTTTCTTTTTTTTTTTTTTTTAATGAACATATATTTAAATAATGCCAATTTATGCAGCAAGTTAGAAAAGCCAAATATTTTAAATTATGTCTGATATGCCAGAATATTATTTTTTCAAATGCAAATAGAATAAATTGATGTTTTTTCCCCATGATTCTGAAAGCAAGATCCCTTCTGAAATTTTTCATGACTATGTATCTATGTATTGCTTTTGCTGTAAACTATATGCTATGACTAGTTTCAGGATAATAATCTTTGAACATATTTAAACACTAATTTTTCATTTTTGATCTTTTCCCTACATAATCAAAGAGCAGCACTTTTATATGGCTTAATATAATATAATATAATATAATATATATATATATATATATATATATATATATATATATATATATAAGGTACAAACACATTTTTCACATTGATAGATAAATTTTAAGGTTACAAGACAAATTAAATCTCCTATTTTCTGTTGTATATTTCTCAAGTAATCAAAATTAATTCATCAGTGATTTAAACCAACAAGGTCTAAACTAGTAAAGGAAAAAAGAAAGTCTTCTCTAATTGTGAAAACATATTAAGCAACCCAAAAGTAATTTTAATATTGATCCAAATCTGTAGAAATCAGCCATGTATCTAATTAATTTTGATTGAGTTTTCATGCTATTTTGAGAGCCACCTGCATTAGCTTGGATTGGTACCCTATATTGACTAGCTCACCTTAGGGAAAACCTAAACCCTTCAAGACCACTATGATCTGGAGAAAAATAAATCAACTGAAGAAAGGTAAAGAGAATGTTATATCATAAATTTACATAAAAGAGCCTTAAAAATCCCATTATCTTATAACTTTATGCCAGACACTTTGAACGTAATTATGTAAAGCTTAAGAAATGGTAAAAAAAAATCTATTAGAAGTCACACAGGTAATCTTGATAGCTGAAGATCCAGGTGATCCCAAAGCCTTGGATCCCCCCTTTATCTCACCCTGATTTCTTAAAACCCCATTGTGTGCATCTGTTGAGTGTTTAGCTAAGCTACAACTTGGGATTGGAGTCTTGTGTCTATTTTGTTTGACCACTGGGCTTACAGGGATCTTAAACTGACATAGACTCCTCATGTAAGCTCATGCCTTAGATAAAAGCATATGTAAGTCCCTGAGATGACTTCCTCCACAACCCTTTTAATCAACAATCTCTCTTACTTCCCAGCACCTGTATGTCCTATGTGGTCCTTACAGGATTTACCAAAACTCTACTCTTTTGGTTTGAATTGACCAGTCAGGTCAGAGCCACAGTTTCAATCCCCAATACCTGCAGAGATGGACACTGAAAAAGGCTTGTAACCCTAGTCCTGTCTTTGTCTGCATTCTTCCTTGACCTTTCCTTGTGGCCCCTCGAGGCACCCCTTTAATTCTTCCAGCATTTAAGAACTGTGTGCAATAAACTTTTTTGTTTCAAATTTTCTTTTGATCTGTTTGTAAACCCATGGTTCACCATCAGACTCCCTGTGCTCCATTTAACAAATGTTTGTTTAATAAAGCCATACAGTATGTTATTATTATTATATTAAAGGGGGAAATCAACAAACCTGACAACTATTATAAATATATATAATATATCTATATCTATGTAAACATAATTAAAATTATTTCCAAACACAGAACAACAACAAAAAATTATACATCAGGCTGAATTTTCCAGGGTCAATTTTTAAGGCTTTCAAGTGAAACATATGCATAATCATTTTGGTTTATTAAATACTTTTAGAGCAAGATTTTTGCTTGTTATAAACTACAGATCATGTACTAATGATATATTGGTATATAATTTCAGTTACTAGATAAAAGTCTTTGGTTAACACATGTTCCAAAAAATCACTTTCATACGGGGAGGTAGATTTCAAATGAAAAAATAATATGTGTAAATTGTCAGGCAAATAGAACAAAAATAAATCTTAATTTATTACTGGGAGCCAAGCAATATAAATTTAGGATGCCATAGTTAACAGTGTTAAAAATCTTATAAGAGAACAATCCTGAAACAGCTGTTTTAATATGGTTCCAAAATGGCTGACACATAAATGTCACCGTACACCTCTGAAAACACTCTTGTAATCTTTAACAGCAGAGAATTTAAAGTTTATTTTATAAACAAGATCAAATGTAAAAACAAGTAAAAGCTTAAGGAAAGGAAGAAAGTAGTCAAGGTTACTATTAAAAGATTTTAAATAATGAAAGTCATCATTAATTTGAAGGAAAGTAGTTCTTAAATAGAGTGTGAAAAGTAAAATATGTCAACATATTTCAAATTTATTTTAATAGGCACACACATATATATTACATCTACATGTAAATATCTATCTATACAAATCTATATATATTTACATATAATCTGTGGAATAAAGGGAAATGTAATGATCATTTTCAAGTCTGATCAAATCTAAGAATCCTTCAAGAAAAAGCAATCCAATGTCTTTCAACACAATAGACTGCAAAAACATTTATCAGGGTCATACTAACAGTATTTGGCAATATATTATATTTATAATATCTAAACTATAAAACTGACAGAAAAAAGTTATGGACCTTGCCTTTAACATGTTCTAGAGGCAATAACCCAGAGAAATTGATTCCAACATTATAGACTTTTAAAAATATGGCCCCTTTTCTACAAGATTTTTGTGATTTCATTCTACTTCATTTCCCCTTTCTCATTATAGTTTGTTTATGCCATTGCTTAGAACTGTGTTATGACTTTATTTCCCTCTTGTGAAAATTATGTACCAGCTGTGGGTAGATTTTTGGTGTTCTCTGTCCTTCATCATTTCTTTTGGAAAATAAGCTAGACTTTTGCTACCAGGTCATGAGGCTGGGGAGGGTGGCGGGGGTGGGAAGGCTGCAGACAAAGTGACCTCTCTGCTCCCTGCACAGGCATTATAGATGGGCTTACAGCGAGTTCAGCCTAGAGAGCTGTGACCCCCTGCTCTCACACTGAGAACAAAGTCACCTTCGCAGTGTGCAGAGAACTTCTGCCGCTCTTTCTGTCCCTCTCTGTGGGGAGAAACCTCACTAGTGAGCCTTCTGAACCTGACCTTCCAGCATGACAAAACAATCTTCAGGATACCATGCTGCTTAGATGGCTGAAACCACTGTTTCACACTGTTCAGAATTTCACCCTTTGACACATACACAATCTTTAAAGTCTAGAAGTTTAGTCTTAAAATGGTCTTGGCTTTCTTCAAATTAGTTCAAGTTATGTCTTTTGCCTTTCTTAACTTTAGCGGTAGCTAGAGTATTTCACATCTCAGCAGCATGATTCTCAACTTAATAGGTAAGAAGATACATGACTGTGGCAAATAACATATTTCTTTATCCTTCTTTCTTTATCATTGACTTTAATTTTTTAAATTAAAAAAATACAACCAAATACATATTTGATGCCAATGAAGAGACAATAACAGAGGTTATATTTATACTTTTCCCTGTAACAAACAAAGACAAACATTAAAACAGATGAAAACATTTAATTTAATGGTTTCCAAGACAATGGACGTCAAAGAACAGAAGACATTGAACACTTGGATACTGGAAAGAGATGAGGTAAGCCCTAACAGTCTATTTTGGGAAAGTTTTAAAAATGGCACCAGGAAAAGAAATCTAAGTAGAATCCAGAGATTATAATATTTGAAGAGACAGAGTCAAGAGTGCAGCGAAGCAAAGTAGACAGAGTTGCAGGATATAGTTCCATTTACTAAAAAGTTGTACAGAGAAAGAAAGCTGCAGACATTCAGCAGAATGTATGGCTTAAGTACTCAGCAGAATGTTGATTGCCGTACTGCATATAATAAAACTCCTTGAAAACATTTATTTATGAATATTTGTGTCTCCTGAATGTTCATATTGAAATTTAATCCCCAGGGTGATGCTATTAGGAGACAGCGCCTTTGGGAGGTCCACAGGTCATGAGGGTTGAATCCTCAAAAATGGAAGCAGTGCTTTTAGAAAAAGAGGCCAGTGAGCTAGTTTTCTCTCTTTCCTTCATGTGAGAATACAGGAGTCTACAGTCTGTAATCTGGTAGAGACTCCTCACCAAAAACCATACAATTTCAGCACACTAATTTTGGACTTCCAGCCTCCAGAACTATGAGAAAAAAATGTTTATTGTTTAAGCCACTCAATGTATGGTAACTTGTTATTGTAATACAAACTAAGCTGGCAAATGGTAAGAAGAAGTAGGGTGTTGATGTAACAAACAACTAAAAATGTGGAAGCAGCTTTGGAACTGGGTAGTGAGAACAGAATGAAGCAGGGCAAAGACTCAGAGAGTTTTGCAAAGAGAACGCACTGGTCATAGCAAACACCCTCTTCAAACCACACAAGAAAAGTCTTAATACATGGATATCACCATATAGTCAATACCAAAATCAGACTGATTATATTCTTTGTAGCCAAAGATGGAGAAGTTCTATACAGTCAACAAAAACAAGACCAGGAGCTGACTGTGGCTCAGACCTTGAACTCCTTATTGCCAAATCCAGACTTAAATTGAAGAAAGTAGAGAAAACTATTAGACCATTCAGGTATGATGTAAATCAAATCACTTACAATTATACAGTGGAAGTGAAAAATAGATTTAAGGGATTAGATCTGATAGACAGAATACCTGAAGAATTATGGATGGAGGTTCCTGACATTGTACAGGAGGCAGGGATCAAGACCATCCCCAAGGGAAAAAATACAAAAAGGAAAAATGGTTGGCTGAGGAGGGCTTACAAATAGCTGTGAAAAAAAAAGGAAGTGAAAGGCAAAGGAGAAAAGGAAGGAAATACCCATTTGAATGCAGAGTTCCAAAGAATAACAAGGATAGATAAGAAAGTCTTCCTCAGGGATCAGTGCAAAGAAACAGAGGAAAACAATAGAATGGGAAAGTGTAGAGAGCTCTTCAAGAAAATTGGAGATACTAAGGGAACATTTCATGCCAAAATGGACACAATAAAGGACAGAAATATTATGGACCTAACAGATGCAGAAGATATTAAGACAGGTGTCAAGAATACACAGAAGTATACAAAAAAGATCTTCATGACCCAGATAATCACAATGTTGAGATCACCAACATAGAGCAAGACATCCTGAAATAAGAAGTCAAGTGGGCCTTAGGAAGCATCACTAAAAACAAAGCTAGTGGAGGTGATGGGATTCCATGAAATAGTTGAGCTATTTCAAAACCTAAAAGATGATGGTGTGAAAGTACTGCACTCAATGTGGCAGCAAATTTGGATAATTCAGCAGTGGCCACAGGACTGGAAAAGGTCAGCTTTCATTCCAATCCCAAAGAAAGGCAATACCAAAGAATGCTCAAGCTACCACACAATTGCATCCATCTCACATGCAGTAAAGTAATGCTCAAAATTTTCCAAGCCAGGCTTCAACAATACATGAACCATGAATGTCCAGAGGTTCAAGCTGGATTTAGAAAAGGCAGAGGAACCAGAAATCAAATTGCCAACATCTACTGGATCATAGAAAGAGCCAGAGAGTTCCAGAAAAACATCTAGTTCTGCTTTATTGACTATGCCAAAGCCTTTGACTGCATGGACCACAACAAACTCTGGAAAATACTTAAAGAGATGGGAATACCAGACCACCAACCTGCCTTTTGATAAATCTGTATGCAGGTCAAGAAGCAACAGTTAGAACTGGAAATGGAACAACAGACTGGCTCCAAATAGGGAAAGGAGTATGTCAAGGCTATATATTGTCACCCTGCTTATTTAACTTACATGCAGAGTACATCTGAGAAATGCTGGGCTGGATGAAGCACAAGCTGGAATCAAGATTGCTGGGAGAAACATAAACAATGTCGGATATACAGATGATACCACCCTTTGGGCATAAAGTAAAGCAGAACTAAAGAGCCTCTTAATGGAAGTGAAAGAGGAGATTGAAAAAATTGGGTTGAGGCTCAACATTCAGAAAACTAAGATCATAGCATCTGGTCCCATCACTTCATGGCAAATAGATTGGGAAACAGTGGAAACAGTGACACACTTTATTTTGGGGGGCTCCAAAATCACTGCAGATGGTGATTGCAGCTATGATATTAAAAGACACTTGCTCTTTGAAAGAAAAGCTATAACCAACCTAGATAGCATATTAAAAAGCAGAGACATTACTTTAGCAGTAAAAGTCCATCTAGTGAAAGGTATAGTTTTTCTAATAGTCATATACGATGTGAGAGTCAGACTATAAAGAAAGCTGAGTGCCAAAGAATTGATGCTTTTGAACTCTGGTGTTGGAGAAGACTCTTGAAGGTCCCTTGGACTGCAAGGAGATCCAACCAGTCCATCCGAAAGGAAATCAGTCCTGAGTATTTATTGGAAGGACTGAAACTGAAGCCACAACTCCAGTACTTTGGTTACCTGATGTGAAGAACTGATTCATTTGAAAAGACCCCGATGATGGGAAAGATTGAAGGCGGGAGGAGAAGTGGGCCATAGTGGATGAGATGGCATCACCAACTCAATGGACATGAGTTTGAATAAACTCTGGGAGTTGGCGATGGACAGGGAAGCCTGGCGGGCTGCCGTCCATGGGGTTGCAAAGATCAGACATGACTGAATGACTGAACTGAGTATGAACAGGTTGGAAAAGAATTGAAAATAACTCTAGTAGAAGCCAAGGTTGTTGTAAAAGAATTTTTAAAAGCAAATCTGAAGAGGTCTAAAAAATGTAAGCAAAACTGATGTTTTCTTACAGACCATATGATCATATACCAAATATTGATAGAAACATGGACAATAAATGTCATTTTAATGAAGTCTCAGGAAGAAATGATGGACTCTTATTGGACAATAAAGAAAAAGCTTCAGAAGGGAATGGCAACCCATTCCAGTATTCTTGCCTGGAGAACCCCCTGGACAGAGGGGTCTGGCAGCTACAGTCCACACAGCTGCAAAGAGTCGGTTCGCCTGAGTGACTAACCCACACACAAAGAAAAGCTGACCCTTTTTAAAAAGTAACAAAGAAATTGGCTAAATTGTGTTCCCGTATTTTTTGGAAGGTAAAACTTGCAAACAATGAAAGTAGACATTTAGGAGAGGAGAAAATTATTGAAGGAGCACTTTTGTCCTCCTGACTGCTTACAGTGAAGCACAAAAGAGGGAAATGACTTCAAGATTGAACTATTGAGAGGAACCGGACCTTAAATTTGGAAAATTCTCAGTCTACCCATATTGCAAAAAAATGAGGAAACATGTTAAGAAGAGAATACTAAGGGTATGGCTAAGCAACTATTTGATAAGGAGATTTGGATACTTATGAACCCTGGATATAACCAACTATCTTAAAAAGAAAACTACAGATTCAGCTAAAGAAAAAGGAGACAAGACAGAATTAAGAATGGCTCTCAGACTTCAGAAGTTTATTTGGTGGGAACACAGAGCTATTTGGCTATGAACATACTCCATTTTTTTTAATTTAAGAGACGAATGGCCCCTAAGATGATTCAGAGTTATCAGAATTGCTTCTTCAGTTTCAGAAGTGAGGACCATTGCCTCATTTTCAATAGGGCAGTCAATCTCTGCCCAGTTATGGGGTCTTGACCTCAACTCAGCGGAGATACAGGCCAGGAATCTCTCTTGATGCACTGTGGCAGCTGAACTGCTACCATAGTGAGCCTGAGGGGAAGAGCAAGGAGCAAAACAGTTTACTCTCAATATTTAATATCTCATGCCTTGCTAGTTTTGTGCTTGTTTGGGACCATCATCATGTTCTTCTTCCTTTTTTATCCCTTTGGAATGGGAATGTCTAACCTATTCCTGTTCTATCATTTCATTTTGGAAGCATATAACTTGCTTGGTTTTGTAAGTTGACAGCTGGGAAGAAATTTTGACTCAAGATGAATCATACCTTGAGCTTCATCCATGTCTAATTTAGAATATATTTTAGATGAGACTTCAGATTTTAGACTTAATGCTGGAATGAGTCAAGACTGTTGGGAATATTGGGCTGTACTGAATGTAATTTTTAACATGAGAAGGACATGGATTTTAGTTACCATGGGCAGAATTTTATGGGCTATTTATGTCCCTTTAAAATTAATATGCTGAAATTGATTTCCAAAACAATGGCATTATGAAGTAGAGATCATGATAGTAGAGTCCTCATGAATGGGATGAGTGTCCTTATAAGACCAGATAACTAGCTTTCTGTTTTTCTGCCACATGATGATACAAGGATAAGTCTGCAATCTGTAAAGTCATAGAGAGGTCTCACCAGAACTTGACCATGCTGACACCCAATTTCACATTTTTAGCATCCAGAACTGTGGGAAAATATTCTTTTTTTTTTTTTTAACTAAGCCATCCACTCTCTGGTACTTTGTTATTGTAGACAAGGCTGACTAAGACACATGGAAATAATTATACAAAATAATTAAAAAGAATAGTATCTGGCACTCACAAAAGAAAGCTTCAAAATTCACAGAAAACTGGGAAAACTACCCATAATGGTCCCTTCAGTCGGGATTGGGGGGAAATGACTAACTCTAGATAAAGTGCTTGTCCCACCTAACAACTGCTAAAAGCAAGAAAGATTAAGCATGAGTACATTCCAGAGCAAAACTCAATAATATGTGCAGCACTACAAAATATCCAATGCGAAAAAAGTGCAATATACAGTGTCTGGTGTATTAGTTAGGGTTCTCCTGAGAAACAGAACAGGATGTGTGTATAGTCGCCTATTTGTGTATGTATGTATGTATCAAGAGATTTTAAGGAACTGTCTTAAGTGATTGTAGAGTCAATCACTTGTTTGGTAAATCTAAAATCTATCATGGGGACTGGTAGGTTGGAATCCCAGAGAAAAGTTGCAACTCAAATCTAGCAGATCTCCTTGCTTGAGGGAGGTCAGTCTTTGTTCTGTTTAGGCCTTCAACTGACTGTATGGTACTCGTCCATATTGCATAGGATACCATATGTAATACTTTACATAACATACACTGATTTAAATGTTAATATTATGCAAAGAAACACCTTTACAAAGGCATCCAAAGTAATGTTTGTCCAAGTATCTGGACACTGCTGCCTACTTATTTTGACACATAAAATTAACTATCACATCAGGCAATCAATGATATAATATTCAGAATGCAAAGAAGCAGGAAAATATGATGCCATTAGGCAGAAAAATGTAATCAATTGAAATCATCCCAGAATTGACACAAATATCAAAATCAACTCTCAAGAATATTAAAAGAATGTATATCACTATTGTGTGTTTACATGCATATACACACATAAACACATACATATATATAATTTATTTATTTTTAATTGAAGGATGATTGCTTTACAGTATTGTATTGGTTTTTACCAAACATCAACATGAATCAGCCATAGGTTTACCTATGTCCCCTCCCACTCAAACTTCCCTCCCACTTCCAACCCCATCCCACCCCTCTAGACTGTTACTGAATCCTGGTTTGAGTTCCCTGAGTCATATAGCAAATTCCCATTGGCTACCTATTTTACAGATGGTAATGTATGTTTCCATGTTACTCTCTCCATAAATCCCACCCTCTCCTTCCTTGTTGGTCCTTTACTGGACCGGAACCTGGTGGTCCGGAGAGTGAGAGAGAGGAAGAGGCTGCTATCCCCTGGTTTACGCGGAAAGCCATAGAGCCCTGTTCTTAGGGCTGGCGCTGCTGCATGTAGGCACCGGGCGCCCTCTCCAGTGGGTGAAGGCACAGGGCGCCTTCTGGAGAGGGTCTCAGAAGCCCGGGCAAGAAAGTGAGCTCAGCGGGCCTCCACGCTCCAAGGAATTAGCCTGAAAGAGAGAGAGAAGGAAAGAAAGAAAGAATGGGAAGAAAGACACGGGGACCCAAGCTCTGATGGAGCAAAGGTGTTTTAATCAACATGGCGTGGGCATATATACTGTCTTACAAGGTGGTTATTCTCAGCAAAGATAAAGATTAAAATTCCAGACTTACAAAACATAAGACAATCCCTATCAAAGAGAGAATTGCAAACAATCACCTTTTACCATATAACTCATAAAGGAAGAGGTTACTTATCACCATAATGAGAAATGCCTGGATTCCTCAGCCCAGGGAAAGGCGTGCCTCTCCTCTTAATTCCTGAATATTCAGGAATTAATAAGGGCCAGAGGGTTCCTGACAGACCCAAAATAGCACACAGAAAGCCTCTTGCTAAATGCTTCCTGACACTTTCTCCTCTTCCAGGCATGTTTATAAGTCTCTTCTCTATGTCTATGTCTCCAATGCTGCTCGGCAAATAGGTTCATCAGTACCATCTTTATAGATTCCATATCTATGCATTAGTTCTATTGTATATTTTTAAGTTAAATATATTTGAAAAGATAAATTAAATTGATAAGCTTCTAGCTTGGTTAAGAAAAAAAAAGGATATAAATTGCTAATATCAGAAAAATGAGATGTCATAATCACCAGATCCCATGGACATTAAAAGTACAATACATGAATAATATAAACAATTCTATCTCCACAAATTTGATAACATAGATTACCAAAAACCCCACTGCTAACTCCCTACTTAATTGTAAGAAACTGGAAGCTTCTCCTCTAAAATCAGTAACAAGGCAAAGATATATTCTGTCAACACTACTTTTCAACCTTGTACTGGAAGTATTAGCTAATGTAATAAGATAAAAGAAGGAAATAAAAGTATACAGATTGGAAAGGAATAAATAAAACTAGATTTGCTTGCAGATTGTATGATAGTCTAAATAGAAAATTAGAAAGAACTGACAAACATCCCTGGAACTAATAAGCAAATACAGCATAGTTGAAAGACACAAATTTAATAAACAAAATCAATTTTGTTTGTATCTTTATAAGGACAACTATAAACTCTATGAACAAAACCAAAGAACTAAATAAATGGAGAGATATTACATTTTCATGGTTAGGAAGAATCAGTATTGTCAAGATGTCAGTTTTTCCCAACTTGATCTATATATTCAATGCAAACCTTATCAAAATCCCAGAAAGTTATTTTATGGATATCTATTTTTTTTCCCTAAAAAATGGTTTGGCAACAGATTCAGTACAGTAGACAATATTGAATGAGATGAGCAAATGTGGAGGAGAGACATTACCTGACTTCAAGACTGTAAAGCTACAGTTATTAAGATAGTGCAGTATTGGAGAGGTAATAGACAGGTAGACCAATAGAACAAAATAGAGAGTCCAGGAGTAGACCCCTTTAAATACAGTCAAATGGCATTTGATATAGGAGCTCAATGGAGTAAAATAATGTGTCTCCAACAAATGGTTCTATAACAACTGGCTACAAACATGCAAAATAGTGTACCTAGACACATATTTTGAGCCTTTCATAAAATTAACAGATGAAAAAACTAAATGTAAAATCAGTTGTATAACTATAAAGCTCCTAGAAGATAACATTGGAAAAAACCTAGATAACATTGGGTATGCCGATGGATTTTTAGATACAACAATAAAGGCATGTTCCTTTAGCTCTGCAAAAGATAATGTCAAGAGAATGAAAAGATAAACAACAGAATGAGAGTAATTATTTGCAAAGATATGTATGATAAAGATCTATTGTCCAAAATACACAAAGAACTATTAACACTCAGAAACCAAAATCTGGATTAAAAATTGGCAAAAGAATGAATAGACACCTCACCAAAGAAGATATACAAATGATAAACAATCATATTAAAACATCCCCTACAGTTTATGTCACCAGGGAAATGAAAATTAAAACAAAGACGGGAACTACTATACACCCGTTAGATGGTCAAAATCCTAAACTCTGCTCATGAGGATTTGGAGCAATAGAATCTCTCATTTGTTGCCAGTAGCAATGCAGAGCAGTACAGCCTCTTTAAAAATAAGTTTGATACTTTCTAACAAAATGAAGCAGAATCTTATCATATAGCCTGGTTATTACACTCCTTGGTATTTACCAAGAAGCTGAAAGCTTATATCTACATAAAATCATCAAAAGAGTGTTTATAATAGCTTTATTCATAATTATCCATCTCAGAAGCAACCAAGATTTTAGGGGAATGGTTAAATAAACTGTAGTATATTCAGATCATTGTACACTATTCAGAGCTAAAAAGAGATGAGTTATCAAGGTGTGAAAAGACATAGAGGAATGTTAAATTCGTATCGTTAAGTGAGAGAAACCATTCTGTAAAGACTGCATATTGTATAATTCCAACATTATATAACATTCTAGAAAAGGTAAAACTAAGAAGAAAATAAATATTTCAGTGATTATTAGAGGGTGGGGCAAGGTAAGATGTTTAGGTGAAACCCAGTATTTTCAGGGCATTGAAAATACTCTGTGTGATACTATTATGATGGATGCACCTCATCATGAAAACTGTTAGTTGCTCAGTCTTGTCCAATTCTGCAACCCCATGGTCTGTAGCCTGCCACATTCCTCTGTCTGTGGAATTCTCCAGGTAAGAATAATAAAGTATGTAGCCATTCCCATCACCAGGGGATCTTTCCCACTCAGTGATCAGACCCAGGTCTCCTTCATTGCAGGCAGATTCTTTACCATCTGAGCTATCAGGGAAGTCCGACATGTAATCACGCATTAGACCAAATCCCTTAACTGTACAGCACCAAGAGTGAACCCTAACATAAACTATGGTCTTTGGTTGAATTTGATGTGTCAGTGTAGTTTCATCAATTATAAAATATATATCTCTCTGGAGAGGCATACTGATAATGGGGAAGCTATGAATATGGGGGAGCAGAAGCTATATGAAAAATCTCTGTACCTTGCCCTCATATTTGCTCTGAATCTAAAACCACTCAAAGAGGAAAATAATGTCTTAAATAAGAACCACTCATTTGCAGTGATTCATAGGTATATAAATAAGGAACTTCAACTTGAAAAAAGATATCTATGAAATATAAGAATTTAATAGTTTATAATTAATGAAGATTTTCTAAGTTATATAACAAATATGGTTGCTAAATATTACATGTGTTTGTGGGTGTATGCTTTCATAGTTTCTAATTCCTTCAGAGGTCTGAGTAAAATAATAATAACTTGATTTTCCTGTAAATTTTTTATTTTAGAACTAGTTTTAGATCTTCATTAAAATTCACAAAATCTTTGAAGTTTTATCGTGAAAATAATGAAACTTAACAAATAGTTTCCTTGACTACAAGGCAAATTTTGTGGACATGAAAATAAAGTTTAAATTTAAAATAGAATTATTGGATAATTTTAGAAGAGAAAATAGATTCATATATCTTTTTGTCTGCTCTGCATTGTACTTTTTGGTCTATATACCATTACTTCAGTTGACAATTATTTATTGAAGATTTAAAAGCAAAAAACTAGAAATTATTCTCAGGAGTTCTGTATGAAGCACTGAGCTAATGCTGTTGGAGTATCTACCATGACCCAGAAACTAAGCAACAGAAAGAAAATCAGATCATTTTATTGACATGTGCTTCACATTATCTGATACACAATCTGAATCCCATATTGAGATACCATATGTGTGACATTTTCTGCTTTTTGTCCTTTTATAAAGTCTTCGAAAGACTAATCAAAATATCAGGATTATATAAAGGATTGTCAGCTGTAAGAAAATGCATTTCAGTTGAGTTCATATTCCTTTAGGGGAAAAATAATCATCTGAATCACATTATGCATATTTGTCACCAAAGCCACTATAAGAATTTTTACTGGTGATGATTATTAATGCCCTCTACATGAGTTGGAAACTAAAGTGATTGACAAGACTTTTTTTCTAGATCCACAACTGTCAGATGTTTAAGAAGAAAAGACAGTTTTGAATGTTTCTTTGTATTTTCAAAATAAACAAATCTATATCATTGAGACAGTTAAGTTTTTTTTTTTCAAGTTTTCTGCTTAAATGGGACGATTTACACTTTAAGTTGAAGTTTCTAAAACTTAAATGTTTGAGTAAACGTTTCCATTTGAAGTGAGCTCCTTTTCCCCTATCTTTAACATTCACACTCTGCCTTTCAACTTCTCCAGGCCCAGAAAGAGTGGGAAGCAAATAGGAAAGCTTTGTCTCTTTTCCTGTTTTTCTTCAAATTTGAGTGACCTGGAATATTTCATATTCAATGAGAAGTCACAAACTATTTAATGAAATCAATGAAACAGTAATGAATCAAGAACACGTGAAGAGGAAAAAAACAAAAGAACAACAACAAAACGCTGGGCTAGAAAGTGAGGAATCTGGTTCCTGGCTCAGGAGCTTATGTGTGATTGTTTAGGCCTGACTACATGCAAGTGCAGAGGCGGTACCTGGCAGGCTTCAGGGGCCACCAGACGCGCACACGGACTTTGCCTTGCCTTCTCCAAAGGGAGTTGCAGTCGAGGATTCAGAGTCCCCAGCTGGCCAGGCTATTATACATATCTGATATATATATATATATAAAATATATAATATGTATACATATTTATACATAATAAGACATATAATATGTATAATATACTTATTATACCTATTATACATATTCCTTTCCCCTGATGCTTTTGCTCTAGAACATTTTAGAGAGGGAACTGGAGGGAAACTTAAAGACATGTTTCTCTACTCTTACTCAACATCAAGCAGTTTTCTAGTCTTAGTCCTTACTTCTGTCCTTTCCCACTGACCATCAGATGTCACTTGAAAGTGAAAAGATCCCTGTGTTTGTGCTGCCTGGATCTGGCATTGTGCCATGATGGAAAATGGATGTGGGGAGAGCCAACAATTTCTTAGGTGTGGCCACTTGCTTACAACATGGGAGTAAGTGATTAAAAACTGGAAGGTTTTTGTTTTGGTTCATTGTTACAATACTGACTATTCCTACACCAAGCAGCTCAGCTCTCAAGTTCATTCTAAAATTTCCATTTGGGTTTTCATTATATATTTATCTTTTTGTTGAAATTTTCCATATTTTATTCTGAGACATATTTTTTTCACTCATTTCAGGCATATTCATAATTGCTGGTCAAAGCATCTTTATGGTATCTTAAAAAATATCTTTGTCAGATAATTTTAGCATCTTTTGTTATCTGGGGTTTGGCAATGATTGACTATATTTTGTGTTCAGCTTGAGATCTTCCTGGTTGACAGTATTTAAATCATCACGTGTCACGCAGCTTTCTCTGACCCTGTACACAAGTGCCATCTACCTATAGCCCAGTGACAATAAAAGGTCAAGTTTCCCACTCAGCCAGAAAAGGGGGCCTCCTCATCATTGCCTGGTGGGCATAAATGTTTCATCTCCCATATAGCCATCCACTGATACCTCTTTGGCTGTGAGAGATGGGGGTTCCTTGTTACATTCCCAAAATGACTTTCTCTGACACCAATGTGAGGGAAGTATGCCAGGGAGGGGTGAAAATCCAGGTTCCTTAATTTTTAGTCTTCTCTGATCCTATTCTGGTTGGATGAGAGGTTGGCAGAGGGGGGTACTTCTTTATTGGCCTGGTGGCTCAGACAATAAAGACTCTGCTTCCAATGCAGGAGACCTGGGTTTGACCCCTGGGTTGGGAAGACTCCCTTGGTGAAGGGAATGGATACCCACTCTAGTGTGCTTGCCTAGAGAATCCCATGGACAGAGGATCCTGTTGGGTTACAGATCATAGGTTTGCAAAGAGTCAGACATGACTGAAGCAACTAACACTATATTGACCAGGAAAAGTTGAAATCTGTGCTTATCCCCTGGCCATTGGTGACTTGGGTCTGGGTGGTCCACATTTTGCTGTGTTTACTTTGTTTGTTTCTGTATGTTTTGGGGATATTTGGCTATAATGGTGCAGTCATTTTCTAAAGGTTGCTTGTTTAGATAATTTCCCGATTTCCTGGTCTTTGGATGTGAAAAGCAGGATTTGTTTGGACCACTTATTTTCTGTGTCCATTGGTACTTCCAAGTAATTGGCTTCCTTGGCACCCATTTTGGTTAACTGAGGCAAAGTGAAAAACTTTGTTGTGTCTGTTCAGTTGCTAACTGATGTCTGTCTCTATGCAACCCTACAAATTGTAGCATCCACATCGTTCTGTCCTTCAATAATATCTCCCAGAGTTTGTTCAAATTCATGGCCATTAAGTAGGTGATGTTACACAACCATCTCATCCTCTGCTGTCCCCTTTTCCTTTTACCTTCAATCTTTCCCAGTGTCAGGGCCATTTCCAATGAATCAGCTCTTTGTATCAGATGGCCTGAGTATTGAAACTTCAGCTTCAGTATCAGTCCTTTTAATGCATATTCAGGGTTGACTTCCTTTAGGGTTGACTGGTTTGATTCCTTGCTGTCCAAGGGGCTCTCAAGGGTCTTCTCCAGCACCAAATGCAGAAGCATCAATTTCTCAGTGCTCAGCCTTCTTTATGGTCCTGCTTTCACATCCATACATGACTACTGGAAAAACCATAGCTTTGACTATATGGACCTTTGTTGACAAAGTGATGTCTCTGCCTTCTAATGTGTTATCTATGTTTATTGTAGCTTTCCTTCCAAAGAACAAGTATCTTTTAATTTTGTGGCTGCAGTGACTTTGGAGTCCAAGAAAATAAAGTTTCTCGTTGCTTCCATTTTTTTCTCCTTCTATTTGCTACCAAGTGGTGGGACTGGACATCGAAATCTTACTTTTTTTTTTTTTTTTTAACATTGAGTTTTAAGCCAGCATTTTCATTCTCCTCTTTCACTCTTATCAAGAAGCTCTTTAGTTCCTCTTCATGTTCTGCCATTAGGGTGGTCATCTGCATATCTGAGGTTGTTGATATTTCTCCCAGCAATCTGTATTCCCATTTGTGATTCACCCAGGCCAGCATTTGTATAATGTACTCTGCATAGAAGTGAAATAAGCAGTGACAATATACAGCCTTGTTGTATTCCTTTCCCAGTTTTGAAGAAGTCCATTTTTCCATGTCTTGATCTAACTTGCTTCCTGACCTGCACACAGGTTTCTCAGGAGACAGGTAATGTGTTCTGGTATTCCCATCTCTGTAAGAATTTTCCAATTTGTTGTGATCCACACAAAGGCTGTAGCACAGTCAATGAAGCAGAAGTAGATGTTTTTCTGGAATTCCCTTGCTTTCTCTATGATTAAGTGGATGTTGGCAATTTGATCACTGGTTCTTCTGCATTTTCTAAACCCAGTTTGTACATCTGGAAGTTCTCAGCTCATGTACTACTAAAGCCTGGTGTGAAGAATTTTGAGTGTAACCTTATTAGCATGTGAAATAAGTGCAATGTACTATAGTCTGAAAAGCTAGGGAATTCAAAATCATATTTGTGTTTATGTGCAGAGGTCACTAATTTTTCTTTTTCCTTTCCATTTTTTTTTACTCTGTTTTGTTTGTTCTATACATAATATCCAATATTTTTATACTACCAGGCAGGATATATTTGTTGTTTGTTTTATTTTCTACTATGCAGAATATGGAGAAATGTATCTGCTCTATCTTTCTGGAAGGAAGTGCCAACACATAGTTTTGCTTTTTTTGTTTGTTTGTTTTCTCTTTAGTCAAAACTGTTAATTCAGAGCAATTATATTTAACTATAATAATTTATTATTTTGGATGAAAATTTTAACATTATCATTTCATGTGTGTTGAAGGATGCCAACGTCCTTAGGGAAATTCCAAATGAATATAGTGAAAGCTAAAAATTTGCAGAAGTATTTTATTTCTGTTATGCTATATATATATATATATATATATATATATATATATAGTATATACATATAGTATACTATACTATAGTATATAGTATACTATAATAGTATATTAGTATATAATAGTATATTAGTATACTATATACTATATATATACTATATATATACTATATACTATAGTATAGTATACTATATAGTATATACTATATATATATAGTATTTTATTTCTGTTATGCTATATATATATATATATAACATATTTATATATATTTTAAATAACTTCATAGAATATTTTCAATTCCTTTGTTAGCTCTATGTACTTTGCCTGAGAGATAAAAAAAAGAAAATACTTCTTCCTTATTTGCATTGATATTGGTAATGAGAACAAAAGACTTCATCAGCATTTTCTGGTCTATTTTAGAAGGTGAAGCACTCCTTACTTCCATTTAGAATTATCTCACAACTAATCAGGTAAAAAATTGGAAATCTATTATGGAACTGAGCCAGATTTTCCTATTCACAGTTTCTCTCTTGTTTGAGACTACATAAATCTCCCTAGTTTCTCCTGCCACCATTCAATTTTAAGTGTAGTGACTTTCACCTTTTAAAATAGGAAATAAGGAAAACACTGCCATTTTAACAACAACAAAAAATGTTACTATTTTGCTTTAAGTTAGCAACATACTATAAATAACAGGTGCATCTAATTTGGTTTTATTTATAATAACTAGAACACATTGAAAGATAAACTGAAGTTTTATAAATCAAATCCAAATGAAATGATAATATATGGAAAACTATTTTACCCTTTATGCATGAACACATAATTTACACTTTTGTTTGGTATTTATTTGATACTTCAGTCCTTTGATCAGAACAGAGAAATGTGTGTTTAACTTGATCACACGTTTGAAAATAATTTCCAACGTGTTTTATGTGTGACTGGTAGAGTTTATTATGTACTTCTGAATGTGAATCAAAGTTTTAAAGCTAATAACTATAATAAAAAAATCATTATGCCTTTGACATCATAGTAATCACTGGTATTTTGGGTATTACCAGCACATAATATAAAGCAGAAAAAAATATACAAATGCATAAAGGCCTACTGTAGTGAAATATCTGACTATAGAACCTGGATCAGGGATATATACTATATGCAACTTCATCTAGGCAAGTTTTCCCACTCCAGTTCCTGATTGTTGAAGCAAGTTTCTGATCTATGTGGCTTACATATGCCTGTCAATGTTGAAAACATTTTACTTTTAAGACATATTTTCTATTCCCATCATTGTTCTAATGTTCATGTCACCATTGGAAAGAAATGTAATCATTCTAGGACTCAGCATCATCTGTCAATAGGAGGGTTTTAGATAACCAATGAGACCTTCTTACTCTGTCTAGCAGTCTCTGATACCTATGGGACTCAGTCAAGGTAAGAATTTTTGACCTCTTTATATGTAGCACTTTTCAAGCTTATAAAACCTTTCATTCCTTTTGTATAACAAATATTTTGTAACATTCCTTACATGGAAAAACAGTCAGAGATACCATAACCAATCTGCACAAGTCATTTCAGAAAAATCCACATCAATTTAACAGTGTACCAGTAAAATAGAGAAGGTAAAGGAGGAAGATAATTGAAAGTAAAACAATGTGATTCCAATAGCCAAATGTTATAGTAGAAAATACAATGACAGGGTCAAAGGCTTATACCTAATTCTACAGTACCTATGCAGAGATGTGTGTTGCTCTGATGATGCAAGTACAATGAGCATTGTTTCTGTCAATGGCATGACTCTACTAAATAGGTATAAACTCAAAGGGCATCTGAACAGAATTAAATACAAATTATCCTTGGTTTTAGCCCACTTTTGGAAATTCTATGTATATCTTAAAATTGTGCAAAAACATTTGACTAGTAAGTACAAATTATTATCTTCTATCTTATTCAGCAACATTTCATTTCACACACATGGCTAACAATTATTTGTTAAGATAGCCCACCATCATCACCGCAAGGTGTCCAGCAATATGTCCTTCAATTGATGCTCATCAGAAACTGCTCACAAATCTCTAAAGTGTCCTTTGGGAAACTGCACTAACCCCTTCTGAAGCTGTTATTCTAGTGGGACACACAGTCTGCAATTCAGAGAGATTCTGGACAAAGGTATTAAAACAAGAATAGTCAGAAAAATTTAAATGAAACTGAACATCCAGGAAAGGAGTGTTTTTATGTTCTATCTTGTATGTGTTACCCATCTTGGAGTAGATGTCTCTGTATCAGTACTTCTGAAATTGAATATCCAAATCTTCACTACATACAGTAGTTGTTTATATATTGTGTTAAATAAGTTTCTGGTCATCCAAGGGTTAAAACCCCTTATAAAATTTTTCTGAAACACTGAGGACTCTTCTGTACTAGTCATGCCTCAAGGATGGAATTTAAACTAGTCCCATTTACCCAACATGATCTTTGAACGTCCAACATAA
Organism: Hydropotes inermis; assembly: GCA_020226075.1. NCBI lineage: Eukaryota > Metazoa > Chordata > Mammalia > Artiodactyla > Cervidae > Hydropotes > Hydropotes inermis. Next base: position 24,144,534 of record CM035295.1, read on the forward strand.
GAGGAGCATCGACTTTAAAACATACTGCTTGGGGAAAAAACATAAATTAAAAGGAGAGTAAGAAGGAGAAAGAGAAGGAGATGAAAAAGGAGAAGGAAGATAAGTTATAATCAAAGAGCTACAGAAGGAGAAATAGCACAGAACATATGTGCGTATACATATGTATGTATATATCTGGTTAGAAAAATATATTTTCAAAATTATTTCTGAAAAGTACATAGTGGAAGATTACACTTCCCCATAAAGACATGGACAAACAAGTTTAAGACCTTCAGAATATGCAATGCTTTCTGAGGTGCCACAGCAAGTTTATAATCATGAATCTGAATAATCTCTCCACTCAATCCTGTGTTTCTCCCTTACTTTCAACCAACTGGCTGTCTCAGTTTTATGCATGCCTATTTGCCGTGCTGTATCACATCAGCATATGAAGCCAGGGACCCTATTTGTTTCATCTTACTGATACACCAGCCCATGGAATCCTGCTTTATATTCAGCAAGTAAAACACGCTAGATTTAAAGTGATTTATGTGTGTGTTTAGTCACTCAGTTGTGTCTGACATTTTGTGACACCATGGACTGTAGTCCGACAGCATATGCTGTCCACGGAATTGACCAGGCAAGAATACTGGGGTGGGTTGCCATCTCCAACTCCTGGGGATTTTCCTGACCCAGGGATTGAACCACAGTCTCTTGCATCTCCCGCAATGTGAGGCAGATTCTTTACCACTATATCTGCGGGAAGCCCATTAAAGTGATTCTGAAAATGTCAAATCCAATGTCTTCTCCTTTGCTCAGAATATAGGAGCAGCATGCCAACTGGTTGCTCTCATCACCTGCCCCACTCCTGACAACTGTCAAGATGAAACAGTATCTCTGGGGCCAACACATCTGATGAATGAAGCTCCTAACCTATTCATCCTGACCTCTTAAAATAACATTTTAAACACTTTAACCAGATTAAGTTGCTTAATAAAGAGTTTATTAATCACAGTATGCCTTATGTAAATAAAGTAATTGAGGGACAGAATAAGCCTATTTAAAATTCTCAAAGTGTAAAAAGCATGGGAAGAAAGTAGTAGGATGTGTTAAATTTCTGTAGCAAATATTAGAAAATACTGCATTTAAAAGAGACTGCAGATCTCCTAATGTAAGTATAGAGATACTCTCAATGAAATCGTTCTTCCTTTTTCTCCACTTTATTACATATGTTTATATAATAGAACCTAATTACCTTTATTGCCAAAGATGAGTGGCTGAGAGAAGGGAAGTAATAAGAATCCTGAAAGACTTTGAGCACTTTCTGTTTTGTGTTGCAATTCATTTCTTTCACTAACTTCCCAAATCTAAGAAAACTAAAACTTTTAATGATTATAGAGCAATATTTTATTTCTGTATGAACTAACCCACATTTTTCTTTTTTCCCACTGAGATCTTTGGTTTTGCATTTTTGCAACACCTTTGCTTCAAGGATCTCAAGGTATTATATAAAATATGTCAGTAATTCTAAAAACCATGGAGCATATGGGGGTGGTAATGTGTGTATTTCTGTGCTTTCCAGAGATTCTGTTTACAATCTCTAGGCATTATTTTTGGCTGTCTAAATCTCTGTAGCCTCCCTCTCTCTGTCTCTCTCTCCCTCTCTCTCTCAATCTCTATTTGTTCTCAATCTATTCTGAATATGAGAAAGGAGAATGTAGATTCTAAAAAAGAAAACACTCAGTTCACAAATAGCTGCCCTTGATTCTTAAACTTGCTAATGCTTAGCCCTTAATTGTATTCTTTCTTGCTGCAACCAAGTTTTAATCCCGTGATTCCAACTGTAGCTTCAGCAGAATTATGTGTGGCCACAATCCTGATTCAACATAGAAAAGTACATGGCCTTCATCACTTCAGTTAATTACTACTACCCAAGTGATCCTGGGTTTCCAAGTTCTTTATGGAGGTGTGCCCCTTATTAAATTGCCAGGGAAAGTCCATATGCCTATGTTTAGAATTGGATTTTTTCCATGGTTCACTTGTCTTTCCATGTTTGATTTATTTACATTATTGTTTGAGAAAAGCAAGATACTGGTGACCTTAAAAGACTCTTAAATATGTAGTATCCCTTTTGCCAAGTAAGCAAAAAGAGTTCATTTTTATTAATCATATTAAAAGCCAAATTGGCATGCCACAAGTTTTACTTATAAGGGTTTTTTTTTTTTTTTTTTTCCTGCTTATAAAAGGATTCAAGTTTTGGGCCTTACTTTTCAACAATATCCTACTAATTCATGCAGGTCTGTCAAATAAATCTTCTCCTATCAGTGTTGCTTATTCATATAATTTCTAATTATAAACACAAATGCTTTTCTTTAATATTTCTTGCCTAGGACAATTCACAAACAAAAATAACAATGCTATCTAAATAAGGGAAAGGATAAAGATAGATGCAAATTGTTTTAAGGGCTGTGTGAAAGTTCAGAGTTACTCAGGTTTGTAGTTAATTATACATGTAGAGTTAAAAATATGTTATGATATAAGTAAAAATTTTATAATAGGAGTCTGTTGTCTATTTGATACTAGAATTTAAATGCATAGTTTTGTATGTCACTCCAGTCAAAGAGGGCTTCCCAGGGGGCTCAGTGGTAAAGAATCTCCCTGCAATGCAGACAAGGGTATGATCCCTGAATCAGGAAGATCCCCTGAAGGAGGCAGTGGCAACCCACTCCAATTTCTTATCTGGAGAATCCCATGGACAGAAGAGCCTGATGGGCAAAAGTCCATAGGGTCACAAAGAGTCGGACATGACTTAGCAACTAACATACACACACAATCAGTTTATCTGACACTGATATTTTGAAAACTATTTAGTTAATTTGACTAAACTTATGACATTATCTACATAAAGAAGGAAGAGATGGAGCCAAAAAGAAAGCAACATCTGTTTGTGAAGGTGACAGTGATAGAAGTCCGATGCTGTAAAGAAAAATATTGCATAGGAATCTGGAAATTTAGGTCCATGAATCAAGATAAATTGGAAGTGGTCAAATAGGAGATGGCAAGAATGAATATCAACACTTTATTAATTAGTGAACTAAAATCAACCAGAATGGGGGAATTTAAATCAGATGACCATTAAATCTACCACTGTGGGCAAGAATCCGTCAAAGAAATGGAGTAGCCCTCATAGTCAACAAAAGAGTCTGAAATGCAGTACTAGGGTGCAGTTTCTAAAATGACAGAATGATTTCTGTTCACTTCCAAGGCAAGCCATTCAATATCAGAGTAATCCAAGTCAATGCCCCAACAATAATGCTTAAGAAGCTGAAGTTGAATGGTTTTACAATGGCGTAAAAGATTTTCTAGAACTAACATAAAAAACAGATGTCCTTTTCATGATAGGGAACTGGAATGCAAAGGTAGGAATTCAAAACATATCTGGAGTAATAGGCAACTTTGTCCTTGAAGTACAAAATGAAGCAGGGCAAAGGCTAACAGTTTTGCCAAGAGAATGCATTGGTCATAGCAAACACCCTCTTCCAACAACACAAAGGAAGACTCTACACATGGACATCACCAGATGGTCAATACTGAAATCAGATTAATTGTATTTTTTGCAGCTGAACATGAAGAAACTATATAGTCAGTAAAAACAAGACCGGGAGCTGACTGGGGCTCAAGTCATGAACTCCTTATTGCCAAGTTCAAACTTAAATTGAATAAAGAAGGGAAAACCACTATTTACATATGACCTTATGATTATACAGTGAAAGTGACAAATAAGTTCAAGGAATTGGATCTGATAGACAGAGTGCCTGAAGAACTATGGAAAGACACTTGTGACATTGTATGGGAGGCTGTGATCAAGATCAGACCCAAGAAAAATAAATGCATAAAGGCAAAGAGGTTGTCTGAGGAGGTCTTACAAATAGCTGAGAAAATAATTGAAGTGATACACCAAGGAGGAAAGGAAAGATATACCCATCTGGATGCAAAGTTCCAAAGAATAACAAAGAGTGATAAGAAAGCTTTCTTAAGTGAACAATGCAAAGAAATAGAGGAAAACAATAGAATGGGAAAGACTAAAGATCTCTTCAAGAAAATGTGAGATACCAAGGAAATATTTCATGCAGAGATGGGCACAATAAAGGGCATAATCAGTAAGGAATGAACGGAAGCAGATGATATTAAAAAGTGGCAAGAATACACACAAGAGCTAAACAAAAAAGACCAGATAACCACAATGATGTGGTCACTCTCCTAGAACCAGACATCCTGGAATGCGATGGGCCTTGTTAAGCATCACAATGAACAAAGCTAGTGGAGGTGGTGGAATTCCAGTTGGGCTATCTCAAATCCTAAAAGATGATGCTATGAAGGTGCTGCACTCATTATGCCAGCAAATTTGGAAAATTCAGCAGTGGCCAAAGAATGTTCAAACTACTGCACAATGGTACTCATCTCAAATGCTAGCAAAGTAGTGCTAAAAATTCTCCAAGTGAGGTTTCAACAATATGTGAACTGTGAACTTCCAGATGTTCACGCTGGTTTTAGAAAAGACAGAGGAACCAGAGATCAAATTGCCAACATCTTTTGGATCATAGAAAAAGCAAGAGAATTCCAGAAAAACATCTGTTTTGTTGACTATGCCAAAGCTTTTGACTGCATTAATCACAGCAAACTGTGGAAAATTCTTCAAGAGATGGGACTATCAGACCACCTTAACTGCCTCCTGAGAAATTTGAATCCAGATCAAGAAGCAACAGTGAGAACTGGACATGAAGCAATAGACTGGATCCAAATTGGGAAAGAAATATTTCAAGGCTTCATATTGTCATCTTGTTTATTTAACTTCTAAGCTGAGTACATCATGTAAAATGCTGGGTTCGATGAAGCACAAGCTGAAATCAAGTTTGCCAGGAGAAATAGCAATAATCTCTGACATTCAGATGACACCACTCTTATGGCAGAAATAAAAAATGAACTGAAGAGCCTCTTGATGAAAGTGAAAGAAGAGAGTGAAAAAGCTGGTTTAAAACTCAATATTCAAAAAACTAAGATCATGGCCACTGGCCCCATCAAATCATGGCAAATATCTGGGGAAGCAATGGAAACAGTGACAGACTTTATTTTCTTGGACTCCAAAATCACTGCAGATGGTGACCGCAGCCATGAAATTAAAAGACGCTTATTCCTTGGAAGAAAAGCTATGACCAGTCTAGACAGCATAAGAAAAAGCAGAGACATTACTTTGCTGACAAAAGTCTGTCTAGTCAAAGCTATGCTTTTTTCTGGTAGTCATGTATGGATATGAGATTTGGACCATAAAGAAAGCTGAGTGCCAAAAAATTGAAGCTTTCCAACTGTGGTGTTGGAGTAGAGTCTTAAGAGTCCCTTGGACTACAAAAGATGAAACTATTCCATCCTAAAGGAAATCAATCCTGAATATTCATTGATGCTGAAGCTCCAATACTCTGACCACCTGATGCTAAGAACTGACTCAACGGAAAAGACTCTGATTCTGGGAAAGTTTGAAGGCAGGAGAAGAAGGGGATGACAGAGGATGAGATGGTTGGATGGCATCACCCACTCAATGGACATGAGTTTGAGCAAGCTCTAGGAGTTGGTGAAGGACAGGGAAGCCTGGCTTGCTGTCGTCCATCGGGTCGCAAAGAGTTGGACACAGCTGAATGACTGAGCTGAACTAAACGGAATGCATCATCTAAATGGAGCCTGATATGTAAGTGGTCTTATGTCATATGGTGATCAAATATTAGTGGAAAAGAACATCAGTTATGGGTTCCTTTGAATTATGTTCTCTTAATTTGATTTTCATTTTCTGCTATAGGAAGAAGAAATAAAGCTTTAGATAAGGCCTGATGACACTTGGATGTTTTTCCTTATGGTCACAAATTGCATACTCCTCCAAATACAAAAATATTTTCCAAGTAAAGGCTTTACAAATTTCATAATTTTAATTGTATATGTAGTATATGCAAGTGGATGATTTCTCTTGTCTTTAATGCAATGATTGACCATCTCTACTTATCACCAGAGACTTTTGGTGCTTTAGTATGCTTGATTGATGTAATATTAAAAATGGCAATCTCATAAAAAGCATAAAAATAATCTGAATACTTTGGTTCTTTCTCCTATTTCTTTAGTAGTAGTAGTACACAATCCATAACTGTCCTAAACTACTATGATCTCTTATGAAAAGAAAAGTATTTCTAATGGGTGAATCAGGTAAAAGATTAAAGCTGTTTGATACTATAAAGTGGCATCAGAATGTATATTCAGGAGTTAAATTTACTAAACACAGAAAATATAAATGGATAAAGTAGGAAAAGGGAAACCAAGACATCTTATAGTACCACAAAGAACTACAGCTTTAGTGTTAATTCTTCCTTACAATATGCCCACTGAGATACAATAATTTGATCCTGAGTGCCTCTTACAATGAAGGTGGAATATAAGTAGCAATGGATATGATTAATGGCAGCCTCTGGCATATTGTTTCTGCCCACATACAATTGTTTCAAAGTACAGGGTGTGCTAACTTCGAATGAACTTTTAAGATGCATAAAACACCGACATTTGAAACTAATGTTAAAAGAGAATTTATTTTCAAGAAAAAGCAAGTGTTGGAACCAAGACCTAAAACATACAAAATGTTGGCCTTTTTAAAGCACAGACAAGAAAACTGTTGTGAATTGGCTTCCTACAGAGAGTGATATATCTGAAAAAATATTTACAGTATACACAGTTAGTATCTGCTAAATGCTATAGTAGTTGTATTATTAAAACACTCTGCATGGAAGTACACAAAGGAAATATCACATTTTATGTGTGTGTTAAAATATTCTAAACAGTTATCAAATCCCACCAAGCTGCATCTTCCAACACTGACTAACTTAAAAAACACGAAGAGTCACACTGATATCACCTAATTTACCAACAGTCAAAAAAAATTCTAATTCATTGGTTCCATGCCAAAGAAGGTATCTACTTTTTGTCAAGATATCTACTTTCCCATAGAGAACAAAATAAAAATCAAAAAGATCTGTAGGGAGAAACTTTTTATGTTGACAGTTCTAGGACATGCTTGATTTTCTTTCAACCTTTAATATGAAGAGATCCAGGAATGTATGACAGGTGTAACTCAGCTAATTAAAGGATTTAATCCTACCATCTCATAAATCAATATTCAGGAAATGTTAAGACTATATTTGAGAAATCTATTCAAAAATCAACTTCTAATTTGCTTGCAAAGTAAAACTAACCAATATTTCTTTTGGTGTGTTGAAAACTACATGCTAATGAGTGATAGTTTAATACTTGGATGGTGATAAAGCTAATTTATTTTATCTGGAGAACACTGAATAACAACTACTGTAATATGTTATAAAGAAATACTGTAAAACCCTAAACCAAAGGTCAGCAAACATATTCAGTAAAGGGTCAAGCAGTAAACTCTGTAGCCCAGGAGGGGAAATTGAAACTATTATGTAGACACTTATATAACAAGAGATTAAAAAACATATTTTTTTTCTTTCAAAAAAAAGAAAAACAAAACAGTTTACACTAGGTATTTATTCTGAAAACTTAGCATCTACAGGCTTTTTTTCCCCTTTGTCGTTCTGTTAAATATCCCTCCATCCCAATAGAGGTGGATTTGAGTATATCTATTTATAATTCTATGGTTTGTCTTTATATATGAGAACTGAAGAAAGAAAAAATAAATATATTTTTAATTACAGATGATAGCTATTTTTGTCTAACTTTAGGTACTCTTGTCAGGGTACCTTATGTTACAGTTCAGATAGACCATAAGAAGACAATCAGCTAGAGTAAGTGCTAGCTCAATAATTGATACTGTTAGTAAATATCTTATGAAAATTTTATAGTAATCACTTTAAGATGAGCTTTTCAAAATATATTGTGTATCTCATATGTATTAAAAGAAGTAAGTTGACCTTTTAGTACTAAAGTGATTCTCTGCATTTTATTTTCTCAAGTGTTTTTGATACTTTGAAACTCACCTAATCTTTGGAGGGTATCATTTCAATGTGGGTGAGGTTTGCTATATTTCTTGTTTACTAAAATAACATGAAAGACTTAGAACAGACTTACATAAATTCAAAGTCACTAAAATTTTCCAGTTGAATCAGCTTCAGAGTTTTAACATGCTTTATTCCATGTAGTTGCCTTAATTAAACTTGAAATTATACAGTAAGTGAAAATATGTTTTTAAAGCATTCAATTTATTTTTAAAAACTGACATTGTAAGATTAACTGCTTGGGTACCATTGTGGACAACTGGCCTTTCTAAATACATGTTTTCTTTCCAGAATTACCTTTGAATTATTGGAATAAATTTTCTGAAAATAATTTAGCAGAAATTGTAATTAAAAAAATTAAATTTGCTTTGTCCAAAAGATACTGACCATAAGAAACTTCAACTTTCTGTTTGCCTTTTATAGTGTGTGTTCTTTCTATCTTCTGAAATATTTTTTTAAATAGTGTCTGAAATGTTTGAACAGATGCATTTTACATAGTGTCTCAAATGTTTGAACAGCCTTGTGTGTGCACTAGTTGCTCAGCTGTGTCTGACTCTCTGTGACCCCGTGAACTATAGCCCATCAGTCTCCTCTGTCCATGGAATTCCCCAGGTAAGATTACTGGAGTGGGCTGCCATGTCCTTCTACAGGATATCTTCCCAACCCAGAAATCAGACCTGGGTATCCTGCATTGCAGGCAGATTCTTTACCATTTGAGCTACCCAGGAATATTTAAATAGCCATCAGTTCAGTTCAGTTGCTTATTTGTGTCTGACTCTTTGAGACCCCATGAACCGCAACACACCAGGCCTCCCTGTCCATCACCAACTCCTGCTGTCCACCCAAAGCCATGTCCATTGAGTCGGTGATACCAACCAAACATTTCATCCTCTGTCATCCCCTTCTCCTCCTGCCCTCAATCTTTCCCAGCATCAGGGTCTTTTCAAATGAGTCAGCTTTTTGCATCAGGTGGCCAAAGTATTGGAGTTTCAGCTTCAACATCAGTCCTTCCAATGAACACCCAGGGCTGATCTCCTTTAGCATGGACTGGATGGATCTCCTTGCAGTCCAAGGGACACTCAACAGTCTTCTCCAACACCATAGTTCAAAAGCATTAATTCTTCAGTGCTCAGCTTTCTTGATAGTCCAACTCTCACATCCATAGGTGACCACTGGATAAACCATAGCCTTCACTAGATGGACCTTTGTTGACAAAGTAGTGTCTCTGCTTTTTAATATGCTGCCTAGGTTGGTGATAACTTTCCTCTCCAAGGAGTAAGCATCTTTCAATTTCATGGCTGCAGTCACCATCTGCAGTGATTTTGGAGCCCAGAAAAATAAAGTCAGCCACTGTTTCCACTGTTTCCCCATCTATTTGCCATGAAGTGATGGGACAAGATGCCATGATCTTAGTTTTCTGAATGTTGAGCTTTAAGCCAACTTTTTCACTCTCCTCTTTCATTTCCATCAAGAGGCTCTTTAATTCTTCTTCACTTTCTGCCACAAGGTTTGTGTCATCTGCATATCTGAGGTTATTGATATTTCTCCCAGCAATCTTGATTCCAGCTTGTGCTTCATCCAGCCCAGCATTTCTTATGGTGTACTCTGCATATAAGTTAAGTAAGCAGGGTGACAATATACAGCCTTGACATGCTCCTTTTCCTATTTGGAACCAGTCTGTTGTTCCATGTCCACTTCTAACTGTCGCTGCCTGATCTGCCTACAGGTTTCTCAAGAGGTAGGTAAGGTGGTCTGGTAGGTAACTCCAAACAAAAAGACATGAATTGTTAAGGACATACCTAATCCTTGGTGAGATTAATAAATGCAATATTAAAAATTTCCAAGAAAAGAATAAAATATGTTTTATATGAAGTCCACTTTAAAATACTGCCTTCCTGAAATTTTTGTTTAAATAAATTATTCCCCTCTAAGCTTTACAATTCCAAACATTATTTATACTTTTAATAGACTATGAAGTTCTTAAAAACATATTTTTAAGAGCATCATAAAAACACATGTTTGTATATATTTATTCCTGTTTTTGATTGGTTTTCTATAAAGCATAATGCCTCCATACTCTGTATCCTTTTCTTCCTTTCTAGCATATTTGGGGGTTCTTTTTCACAATTTCTGAAAATTCTGCCCTCTTACTGTTGTCTACAGTGCTTGTCCTGCTAGCATTTATAAAAAGTGTCTAAAGAATTGATGCTCTTGAATAGTGGTGTTGGAGAAGACTCTTGAGAGTCCCTTGAACTGCAAGGAGATCCAACCAGTCCATCCTAAATGAGATCAGTTTTGATTCATTGGAAGACTGATGCTGAAGCTGAAACTGCAATACTTTGGTCACTTGATGCGAAGAGCTGCCTCATTTGAAAAGACCCTGATGCTGGGAAAGATTGAGGGCAGGAGGAGAAGGGGATGACAGAGGATGAAATGTTTGGTTGGTATCACCGACTCGATGGACATGGGTTTGGGTGAACTCCAGGAGTTGATGATGGACTGGGAGGCATGGCCTGCTGTGGTTCATGGTGTCACAAAGAGTCAGACATGACTGAGCAAGTAACTGAACTGAACACATAGAAAGAGCTTAATACATTATTTATTGTGGTAGGAAGAAGTTGAATGAATGATGAAAAATTAAATTTCAAGGTAAAAATAAAAACTGTGCAGAAAGGAAGTGATATTTGGCAGAAATATAAATAAGATGATTCTGTAGATAATAATATATTATTTTTTGTTTTACTTAGGATTTGTCATCTTTTCAGGAAAATGGGAAGAGAAAGTGATAAAAATATAGATTGTTCTATTAGGCTCTGGGGGAGAAAAAATCTCTGGTGTGTATAGTGAGTTCCTTGAATTCCTTGGACTATATTCCTTACTCTGCTCTCAACTACACCAGCTACCAGGCTGAAATCCCATCACAGCTGGGCTCATAAAATTACACACTCTCTAACAGGGATATTTCTAAGGCATCTTATATATTTTGTTGTCTGGTTAACATCTTCACTTGGATATCTAGAGGGCATTTCAAATTTTATATCATAATAAATTTTTCCTACCCCACTCAGATTGCAAACTTACTCCTTTCTGTTCTACGACATCCCAATTGATAGCAATTTCATTTTTTTTTTTTAGTTTTTGGATCAAAAACATCACGTATGTCTTTGACACTGAATGCCTATTCAGTCAGTAAATGTTTTATCTGCTCTATTATCTTTCTTAGATCTGACTATTCATCTTTTCCACTACCACCTCCTGAGTCTACAGTACTTTTATGGGTTGAACTCTGTCCTCTTCAAATTCCAATGTTGAAGCCTCAACCCCAAGTACTTCACAGTGTGACTCTGTTTGGGAATGGGGCCTTTAAAAATCTGACAAAATTAGGTTGAAACCATTAGTCTGGGTGGTAATTCAATTGGACTGGTGTCCTTGTAAGAAAAGAAGATAAAACACGCACAGAGACACCAGGGATGTATGACCACAAAGGAAAATCCTTGGAAAGACAGAGCTAGAAAGTGGCCATCTGCAAGCCAGGAGAAGGGCTTCAGAGGAAACCAGACCTGACAGCACTTTAATTTTAGACATCTATCCTCTGAAACTGTGAGAAAATAAATTTTAGTCATATAAACCAACCAATCTGTTGTTGTGGGGAAAATAGCATGTGGCTAAATGGTGCCAGTAAGGCTGTCTCACCCCATGTTCTCACGCCCTCTCACCCCACAATCTGTAAACAATGACTTTGCATAGTTATGTAATAGCTGAGATCGCATATACAACTGTGTATGCACTTCACATTGACTTGCTTGGCTACGGCCACCTTTTTTCTGTACAGGTATATAAGTCCCACCCGAGGAAGCTCCTTTTACAGTTGCCTGGAAATAAACATATGTATGGTTCCTACATCTCCTGAAGTTTTCTTCCAGCTTCCCTGCCTACCACCTTGCTTACCCTGGGTTCAGCAAACAGTGTGAAACAATGAGACAATGGTGTTTCGTGATAGCAGCCCTAGCAAACTAAAACAGACACTATTATCTCCTACCCAACTGTTGCAAGGGTGCCTGCTGCTCCTGTTTTTCTGGAACTCTCTATTTTACTCACCACACAATATTGACATTTATTCTTTCCAAACAAATTTTAATACAGGACTTTTCAGCTCAAGGGGGTGTGAGTATTTCCCATCTCACTCAGAATAAAATATGTAATTTATTCCTTTGAATTGCTAGTGTGTTTAATCTTTCCCAGATCTACTCCTCTGGCCTAGGCTTCTTCCAAGACCCCCTCCTCTCCTTACACAAACCACAATGGATCCCTAGTGTAACCAAGAAGGACCCTACAGGGTGTTCCCAGGACAGATACTTCCGTGCCCTCTGCTTGCCTCTTCTTGTTTATAGGAAAACATTAGCTTCCTAGGCTTTTCCAAGTTCCAAAAAATGCATTTAATTAGAAAAGGGACAAAATGTAGAAATAAAGGAGAAGAGTTAAGCAAGACAAAATAATAGTCCAGCCACTAAACAAAGTCAAGGACCTTCACATCCTCCTCAAGGGCCACGGATAATCTTCTGAGCCAAATCCTCTGAGCTATTCTCTAGATACTGAAAACCCCATCTGGTGGAACAAGTTAACTGTATGCTGCCCACAGCAGGTAGACCCCCACTCTGGATGGAACTAGAAAGTTGATGATTTTGAATCCCAATTACCTCACCACTGATTAATCAGAAGAATGTCCACAGACTGATCACACACACCACAACCCCTCTCACCTCATCCTTAGGAACTTTTCCCTGAAAGCCACTGGGGAATTTGGGTCTTTTAAGCACTAGTTGCCTGGACTACTTGCTTGGCACCCTCCCAGTAAATGCTATAATTTCCTTAACCAAAACCCCACATCAGTAGATTGACTTTACTGTGAGCAGACAATGGTTTGGTTCAGTGAACTAAAGGGAAAGTCTCTCAGTCATGTCTGACTCTTTGTGACCCCCATGGATGACACAGTCCATGGAGTTCTCCAGGCCAGAATACTGGAGTGGGTAGCCTTTCCCTTCTCCAGGGGATCTTCCCAACCCAGGAATTGAACCCAGGTCTCCCACATTGCAGGAGATTCTTAACCAGCTGAGCCACAAGGAAAGCCCAAAAATACTGGAGTGGGCAGCTGATCCCTTCCCCAGCAGATCTTCCACACCCAGGAACCAAACTGGGGTCTCCTGCACTGCAGGCAGATTCTTTACCAACTGAGCTATCAGGGAAACCTTTTGGTTTAGTAATGCCAGCTATTATTTTAACACAGCTAGCGTGCTTTTGTCTCAGGGCCTTTTCACATATGGTTCTATCTGCTTTTAACTCTTTTCCCACAGTTCTCCATACTCTGCACCTTGACCTTCTTTCATATTTCTATTCTAATATGAACTTATCTGAGAGACCTTTCCTGACAACTCTCTTTAAAATAATATCTACCTTTCTATACCACTTCACATTTTATACTTCTTTTCCAGTTCATTATCTTCACAACAAAAATATTTACATGTGTCTGGACTCTTCCATCACCAAACATAAACTGCATTCCCAATATTTAGTGTAGTTTATAGCACATAGGGTGGCTCAGCAATAAAAAATCCATCTGTTATATAGGAAATTCAGGTTCCATCCCTAGGGTTGGGGAGATCCCCTTGGGAAGGAAATGGCAACCCATTCCAGTATTCTTGCCTAGGAAACACCATGGACAGAGAAGGCTGGTGGGTTAGAGACCATGGAGTCTCAAGAATCAGACATGACTTAGCACCAATACAAATACCATTGTCAAATACATAAATTATCCAAATAGTTTCTTAAAAATAGGTATCACTACAGATCACCATGATTATGGTTTGGCCTATTTCTCTTAGTTGTTAAGTCTGCCCTTACTTCTGTAGTCTGATTACTAAGTAGTTTTTCCCCCTCCTATTTCTATTTTTTCTAGTGTTGAGTTTCATGCTTTTACATATTTTTTTTTCCTTCTGTAACAATGTAGAATCAGTTCCTGGTATTGCTTGTCTCCTCAGTCACAATTACTTGTAAACTATAAAATATGATCTTAACTCTCATCCATTTAATTATCTAAAATTCATTTTGTAACAATGTTTATTGTCAAAACAGTTTTTCAGTTCTATTCTTTTGGCTATTTTTGTTGTTGCTATTGTTTCCTGTTCCTTTTGCTTTCTTCAAAAGATATCAAGTATTTGATTGGACAGAAAATGAGGAGAGACTGGAGATGGTTAACTAAAATACAACATACCCCTTTTCTCTCTCTTCATCCAATATCATCTGATATAACCTATCTTTCAAACATTTCAATTTCCTCCTGCTGCTTCCTAGCTCAGGATTGTTTCCAACATCCATCACTTTTGGCACATGTCTCCTTACTTGTATTTAGTATCCCTGAAAGGAAATATAAAAGTGTTGCACATACAAAAGTTGTGTCTAATCCTAAGGAGAAATCTGAGAGATGACTATTTAGTTTAAAGATAACCATTGTGAAATACTTGGTGTAAGTAAATATACTGTGTGATGTAGGTCTGACCTGAGGCTGACACCTATTTCCTGTTTACATTTCAGTGTCTCCTGAAATTGAGATTTTATTACAAAACAAAAGTGAAACTCGGGAATGTACTTTTGCTGAAAATTAAATTCTTAGCCTATCAAAAGTAGCAAATGTTTTGCTGGTATTACTATGTTCTGATCTCTTGCTTTCATAATAACAAATATGAATCATTTTTATCTAATTTATTTGGTTTCACACTTCAAATAATGTTGCATCCTGTAACTGCATTATATCACTGAGTTTTACACATGGATGATAAAAAATAAAATAGCTTATATAAGCAGCAAGTTAAAAATATCCCTCAGAAGTTTAAATTTTCAGATTGAAAGCTCAGCCACATCAAACACAATATGACAAATGAGTTCCATAATTAATCGCCCACAAAATTATGACAACCGCAGCAGCCAAAATATAAGACTCCTAGGAAAAAAGACTTCTAAGTAATTCAGGGCATGACCGACTTCACATATTACATTAGTTTCCTAGTGCTACTGTAACAAATTATCTCAAATTTAATGACTTAAAACAGCACAAATTTATTTTCTTAGAGTTCTGAAAGTCAGAAGTCTCCAATCAAAGTGTCAATTGGGTTGCATTCTCTCTAGATGCTTGAGGGAAAAATTGTTTCCTTATCTTTTCCAGTTCTTCCAGGCTACCTGTGTTTCTTGACTCTTAGCTGCTTCCTAACATCACTACAACTTTGAGTCCTAGCTTCTAATACCAGCTGACTCAGTTGCCTTATTCTTAAAAGAATGCTAGTGATTACGTTGGGTCCACTTAGATAATCCAGGAAAATTGTATTTACAATCCTTACCTTAACCCCTCATACCTGCAAAGTCCTTTTTACCATTGAGATAACAAATTCACATGCTCCAGGAAGTGGAAGGTAGCTATCATTGGGAAGAGTATATTCTGTCCACCACACACGCAAATAAAATTTGAATATACACACACATGTGTATGTGTAACTGTTTATGGATATATATCAAATTGCCCCAACGAAGCACTGGATATAGTCAGTTGATCAGCTGCATTATGGAGTACTAGCAGATAAAAATGCCAAAACAGATCATCTTTTTTGGGAGTTCTGTACAAAACATTTTGCATTCTTCTTAGAATCAGCGAGTCTGTAAATGATTTTCTGTTTTCTTTTTTTGGTCTCTGACAGTCTCATTGACAATTTTCTTGTTTGTGCTGGGAGAATTTTAGTGTTGCCTGCTAGGCACATTGGGTAGTCAGACACATTGGTCACTGTCTGGTATTGATTAAATTTCACTATATCAAAACTCATAGTGTATCTCAGCTCCTAGATTTCAGCACATCACCATGTTGAGGCTTCAACAATCTTGTCATTTCAATTTTTCACACTTTTTCATTTGTTTGTTATTTTGACAATCACATACTGCAACACATACCAATAGGTAATACTGTAGAAAAATATGAAAAACTTCAGTATCAAAATTGCTCAACCTCAAGTCATAGATAAACTCACTTAAAAATAGCAGTGGTTCAGGAGTACTTCAAAATCATGTACTTGATAAGCTTCTCTTAATTTATTATACTTTTTGCCACTCTGTTATTAGTGGAGAGGAGCACTTTCAACCTGAATATCAATGTCTCTTCTTTCCATTCTGTCTTATGTTCATTTAAAATTTCACAGTTTGGCAAACTATAGTCAGGCCAATTCTTCCTATGACCCCTTGTTTAAATATTGACCATGGCTGTTTTTGCCCTATAGAGACATAGTTAAGCAGTTGCAACAAAGACCATCTATCTAAATAGTTTCTATCTGGCCCTTTACAGAAGATTTTGCTGATCCTTGTTTAAAAGGATTGAATCTCAGCAGTGAGTAGGCAGTGATGTTTTTAAGGCATTTAAACTGTATTTGTTAGACACACTTATACATATGCATACATAGATATATATTTATATAATATTTGATGCCAAGTTATAATTTATTAGCACAATACCAAGTAGTAAAAACAGCTTAATGTAGTTGAATATGCTTAAGTCTAAGCTAGTAATCAAGCAAGTGGCAAATTTGTATCTATCCCTATCTGTACCACTGTACTCTATCATCAACTCAGATCTCCTGATCTGCACAGATGTAGAGACATAGCAGGGGAAGGAGAAGCTGGGAGGAACTGAGAGAATAGCATCAACAGTTTATAGTTTTACACTACCCTGTGTAAAATAGACAGCTAGTGGGAATTTGCTGTTTAACACCAGGAGCTCAACTCAGTGCTGTATGTAACCTAAAGGGGTGGAATTAGGAGGTGAGAGGGGGGATCAAGATGGAGAGGATAAATATATACATATAGTTGATTCACGTTGCTGTGCATCAGAAACTAATACAACATAGTAAAGCAATTATTAAAAAAAATAATAATAATCTGTCCTGATCCTATCTAGGGTTGATTGGGAAACAGAATAACTTTTGACAAGAGATAGAGGTGGAGATAGAGACAGAGGTAGAGGTGATATAGATATATATTACACATTACCTTTCATTTCCTCTCATAAGAATCAGGTTGAAACCAATATTGTCTTTCAAATATACTGTTACACATCCACTTTGTAATCTTCTGACTGTTGCCATAGAAAGCCAATATATACCTTATCAAACTCAAAGCTGATGTTTTCACTTCTCTGCCTAAAACTAGTGAGTGGGTTTTGTTGTTGTTAGGATAAAATTAAAATGATGAGATGACCTACAAGCTTCTGAACCTGAAACATACTCACATTTCACTCCTCACTCAACTATGTTTAAGGTACACTGTCCATTTATTACTTCCTAGAATAATCTAATCTTTGTACTCCTTAGAGACTTCTTTCTGCTCATGTTTCAGGTCTTAAATTTCAGAGGAGGAAAAGTGCTTTATTTTATTGACCAATATGCATTAAATCACTCCACTGATTTTTCTCATAACATTCTATTATTTTCCTCCACAGCACTTGATATAATATATAATATTGTTTATATGTGTCTGTTTCTTTAATGTCAATATTCCCCAGGAGACATCCCAGAGTAGACCATAAACTTAACAAGGAAAAAAGCCAAGTCTGGCCTACACTATCCCCAACTCCTTGCCAAGACCTGGCATAAGGCACAATGGCTGGCTGACATTCAATAAATAATTCTTGAATATTTCTTTGTTATATTTATCTAGTGTTTTCTGGTTTTACTACTTTATGTTTGATGTTTTGGAAATTGTTTTCATTCCTCAACAAATTTCTCTCCTTTTATTTTTGGACTTTGTCATCTGCTTAGCTTTCAGAATGGCCTTCTCAGCCCATGTGAACTATTGGCTGTCTTAGAAACCCTACCACTACACATTAACTGTATCTATGTTTCTCAGCTCATTTAATACAAATTAGAGATATATTACAGAGTCAGAAATATATTTCTTCTTTTCTCTCAATAAAGTTACTGAAATCACACCCAAAGAGCACAACTGAAATTATTTCTCAATTGACTTGTTTGAAAGAAAGACAAAAATAAAAGCAGTTAGCCTAGTATAGTCCAGAACAACAGACAGACCAGATATTTCTCATCCTGATTCATCCGTTGAGTAGACATTGTACAAATTTGCTAATCACTTATAAAAGAGAAACGAGATGAGTAAGAAAGACCAGTATATATAGTTGACCTACTTAGTATAATCACCCAGACCAAAAAATTGTTACTCTAATTAATACCTGTAGATACAGCACCATACATTCAATAATTACAGTACTCCAAAGTAAACCTGTATGGCTAGCAAATGATAAATCATAAATATGAAGTATAAATAATATATAAAATATAAATATGTGTTATATAAATGATATATACTGTTATTTTATATAAATAAAATATAAATAATATAATATTTTATATTATAATATTTATAATATAAAAGGAATTTAATTTTATGGTTCTTACTTATTTGTTTTATGCCAGAGAGCAAGTTCTAAGAAAGTAAGGATTTTTATTTACATTGTGTACTTTTATATCTAACATCAGTGGAATAATAACTGGTACATAGTGGATATTCAATGTTTTTATTGAATTATTGAATCAATACTATTTTTTACATATTTATTATTTTATCTGCTTCAAAGGAAAAATCCTTTTAGCTAGGAGAAAAATAAAGCTTCACAAGTCAACAAACATACCCTCTTTTTTAACAATTCTATTTAGCACATTTCTCATACAAATTAATTTCAATTTTAGAGAAACCTGAAACAAGTTGAAAATGTAATCTATGAGCCTGTAACACTAAGTTTTCCTTTGTTACCACAAAGTAAAATATTCCTGAAATCTATCAGTATGATTTAAAGTTTCAATAATCTGAAAAGAATGTCAACTTTTCTAGAAACTATGAACTTTGATAATTATTTTTATTTCTTTTGATTCCCTCCTTTTCACTGAGTTCTGATGTCTTTATCTAGATTTGGGTGATCTGA
Organism: Hydropotes inermis; assembly: GCA_020226075.1. Taxonomy (NCBI): domain Eukaryota; kingdom Metazoa; phylum Chordata; class Mammalia; order Artiodactyla; family Cervidae; genus Hydropotes; species Hydropotes inermis. The sequence continues at coordinate 24,163,596 of CM035295.1, forward strand.
GGACAAAGAGGAGGTATTTTCAAATCTTCTATTTAAAATGTTTCCCTGAATCTCTTAGGCGATGGCATTTCAAATGGAATTCTTACCCACACAAGTCCTATAAATAAACTGTGCCTATAAAGTGCCAATATGACTTGCTGCACAGTAAAAAAAAAAAAATGACCTTTTTGTATGACACAACAGTTTTTCAAAATGGGAAAAGAAATGTTTTGCAGTCCTCCGAGATGTTATTCCTTTGTTAATAATTCAGAAAGCACTCAAATAATAAAATCCATTTAAAAAGTGTCCTCTCTTTACCAAGGTACAAATTGGAGAGAATTTTAACAGTCAAACATGAACAAAGAAAATGTATGAGACAATATCAGAAGATAAAGATATCTCAGACGTAAGAATAAGACAAGTACACTGAGATGAGTACGTAGGGCAGGCACTCCTGAGTTTCTGCCCTGGATGCTGATCAAGGATGAAAAAATATGGGAGCAGCCACAAGGGCTATGGCTCACCACCCAAAAGTGGAATCCAGAAGTTAGGCAGTTAGATCCCCTTGAATTGAAAATTGTGTCTCTAGTTATTTCAGAAACTTTGCTACAAGTTATTTTACCAATGTGAGTCTCTACAGTACATTCTGGGCCTCAACCCCCGGTCTTTGGTGATATGAATGTGTCTTCCTATCTGGTATCAAGAGGGCATCTTTCTCACAAGGGTTTTATCCCCTGCTTTCAGGAAGAAAAAGGATAGTCCAGAGAACCCTTCTCTCATCTGCTATTTTCTAAGTGTCTTTAGCTCAAAATAATCTTTATGCCATTGTGATATATTTTAAGGTAACAAATCTCATCACCTTTCAATCCATTGCACAATATATTCACAGGCCCCAGTGACAGTGGACATTTTTGGGGAGTGCCAGTGTTTTATCAACACTGGTAAAGCTGAAGATTTGGCATATGTTACTCTCAATTTGTATTTTTTCTATGAATGCTTTATTTACGATCTTGCTATTTTTTGGTTGTTTTTTTCTTTTTTTTTTTGCTATTTTTTTAGAGAGTTGATAACTTTCTTCTTGATTTTTAAATGTATCTTTTAAATATATGTTAACCCTGTTATACACCTTTTCCTTGAAATTTTTCAGTCACTTTTTAATTCTGTCATATTCTTACACTCTTATAAATATGCTTCTATACATTGATTTCCACTGCTTTTAATTACACTTTTGATTACTCCTCTCTAGTTTTCCCTTTATTTCCATATATAATATCATAATAGTGTTATTTTCTTCCTGTTTTTAATCATCTTCTTCTAATTTCTATTAATTCTATCTGTAAAGTCTTCATCCAGAACACATAACTATTGAAAATTTCCAATAGTTGCACAGCAATGTTTTCTTTATGAATAAAGCATTTACAGATGTTGATAATATTCATCTTAAGAATACATTGCTTCAACTTTTATTATGCTGCTTTTGTCTGATACACAACTTTAGTCTTTTAATTAGTTTGAAGTTCATTAAGTATATAAGATGTATCTTCAATTTTGTTTTTATTCCTTCTGTTTCTTTGTAAACAATGTTCACATAAGAATTGTATTAACATATAAAAAAATACTAGCAGATTCACAGGATTTTAGGTAAAATGTGGTAACAAATTTCACAGCTACTGTCAGAAGTAACACCAAAATCACACAAAAACAAAGTGGTGTGATATCTTTGTGTCTGTTATGATTATGTAAATAAGACACCATGAGAGTAAATTTGAATAGCATTTATTTAAGGTTTAAGCTGAGAAATTGAAATGGAAATGAATTATATATTTTCAAATGTAGGTGGTCTTTTGAAGTGAATATTGTCATTCTTAGTTGATTCTATTATAATTTAGAATTAATTTAGTCCAACAAGAACTTATTTTAGAAATTAAAACTCTAGCACATTAATTTAACACATATGCATTTTAAGTTTAGAATTGACTTTTGGAAAGTAGTGTGTTGTGTATAAAGCAGTCATATTGCAAATACAAGTTTATTGAAATCATATCACTTTGCAAGCTAATAGATTATTACTCTAGCTTTTTTCCAATTGTTTTAGTATGACTCATATGTTCCATTAATTAAATTTCTCAGGTTATCTTCATGGCTAGTTATTAATAGTATAATCAATACCATTGGTCAAGAGGATAAAGCTACACTACAACTATCTTCTCATTTTTAACACTTCTTTTTTGGTTCCATTTTTAATTTTGTTAATTCAGTAAATTTGTTCTTTGTGTGGTTTAAAGGAATAGTCATAATTGTCCTCTGAATTGAAAATGAAGAGATGAGAGAATTAGTTTCAGCCCAAAGTACTAGATTTCTCTGAGTACTGTAGCATGCTCAAAACACATCCTATGTGATATTTATTACAATTGGAATATGTAAACAGCAGAAGTTTCAGAAAATTTCCCTGAATGAGAATTTAAATATGATTTTAGCCAGATTAGTGTGCTTGTGTGTGCAAATGAAAAAAAAAAGTCTACACACAGATATAATTCATTTTCATGAAAAATTTAAAACCATGAATGAATAAATTCATTTAACAATAAATATTTATTTATTCTATCAGTGACACAGTCTGCATCCTAGCAATAAAAGCAATATAAATATTTAGAATATAATTTGGAAAAAAACCAGGGTTATGAATACAGAACTCTGTAAGTATGAGGACTGTTTGATTTGTAAATCAAAAATGGTCTTGTATTAGCCTGAGACTTCAATGAAGTAAATACAAGGAAAAAGTTGATTTAGAAGTATAAGAGATTTATTGGGGATTATACCTGATAAAAGTTAGTGAGTAGATAGGGCAGAAGTTGTTAGAACTTCAGACTGTGATGAAGATCTGACCCCTGTGAAGTAGAGGGGGAAGAAAGGAAGATTGCATTGGAGGAGCTTCAGTATTGAATGCCTGTCTGAGAAGGTCCTAAGCACCCTAATAGTTGGCTCCAGCACAAAGATTGTCCATGAGTGGCAGTGGGGCCAGGAACTAGAATTTCTACTGTGTACAATCATTGATTGGAAACTGGGGAGAGGATGGCCTCACCTCCAATGCTGGGATGAATCCACAAAGTGCTACAGCTGAAGACTATTGGCTTATTGCAATCTGTGTAGCAGGTTATCTCTTGAAGAAAGTTCTATGCTTTGCATTTTCATGGTTACCATAGATTTATAGGAATGTGGCTCTAAATTTAATCTTCCCACATTAACAATCATTTGTTGAATATCTATCCCATGTCAGATATGGAGAAACACTTCTCCAGGTTGTTCATCTGTTCTATAAGGGGTACAAAGGAGTTCATGAAGAGGCACTGCATGCATCATCAGTGTTATTGAAGGCCTCCTACTGTATTGTGTGGCCTATAACTTAGTGTGATTGGATAAGGCATGGGATAATAAGTTATAAGCACAGGTTAACTTTATATGATGGAGGGAGCTTATACTCAGTGCTAAAACGTTGGCTTTTATTCCAAAGATAATTATAAATAATTTTACAAAAAATGTGACAAAATCAGAATTGGCTTTAATAACAATGTAATTGTCTAGAGAATTGAGCTGAGAGAGAGGAAAAGGGTAGTTGTATGAAAATCAATTAAAAGGTATTATTCCAGAAACAAGAAATACAGAAAACATCTGAGGGGGGAAAAAGAGAAGGTAAGGACTAGAGAAATGTGCAGGACTTAGCAAATGGATATGTAACACTCTAACTAAAGAGGAGATAGAGAAAGTAGCAGGTCTGTTCTGAATCTTTTTCAATCAGCAACTGCATCTTCTTCATTATCATCAATAATGTTTGACTGAGGTGTGGGCAAGATGAAGAAAATTAGTCTTCTGATACAGTGAATTTGAATGACAGTTTGAATGAGTTTGAATAGAGTTCGGTGGAGATGCAAGTAGGCAGTTGAAAATACAGTGTTCCTTAAAGTAGGCATTTGATAATATGTTTGGCAAACTTTCGTCCATGATGATAATTACGTGGCACTTTGGGAATAGATACAATTATCTAGGGAATCTAGAGAGAAAATATAAATATTAGAAACAGAACTCTAAAGAGTTTTTACATATGCAGAGAACCAAGAGTGGGGTGGTAATTAAAGAGAGCATCAGGGAGCCCTTTGTAATATTCTCATCATGGTGGTACATACTGAGGATCAGCAGTTGAAGGGTGAAGAAATCAAAGTACATGATCCTTTCTGAAATTTAACAGTAAGCCTTAAAAAGCTATATGGTTCATTGTATACTGGTGTAGAGTAAAATTTAAATGCGAAGTTTGTTAATTTTATTATTGTTACTATAATTATTGTTGTTGAGGATAAAATTTCTTGAGTATACAAGTAACCTGAGCGGGAGGAATTCATGGAAGACAGATTATAAATACAAAACAGAGAAGAATGATTGATAAATGAAACTCTAGAAGAGATAATTAGAAAGCTTCACAAATGTAAATAGATTTGTCCTCACATTTTAAATACTTCCTTTTCTCTTTTTTTCCCCAATGATCATTTCATGTGAAGAAAAGATCTGGATTTCTGTTCTCAATAAAAACCAACATTAGGTTAAATCATAGCATCTTTAAATTTTATGATGTGTGTTCACACCATAGTAATCTGTGCATGTGTTAAATCACTCAGTGGTATTTGACTCTGTGACCCCATAGACAGTAGCCTGGTAGGCTTCTGTGTCCTCAGGTTTTACCATCCAAGTGGGTTGCCATTTCCTCCTTCAGGGTATCTTTCCACCCAGGGATCAAATCTGTGCCTCCTGTGTCTCCTGCATTACAAGAAGATTCTTTATCACTGAGTCACCAGAGAAGCCCTTAATATATGTATAATACCAAGAATTTCTGTGAAGAAACTGTTTCAGATTCCTCAGGTATAAAATAGGGATAAAAATATAGCTATATATAAATTATTAAAATATAACTTTAATCTATATATGTTCAGTTCAGTTCACTTCAGTCACTGTTGTGTCCGACTCTTTGTGACCCCATGAACAGCAGCACGCCAGGCCTCCCTGTCCATCATCAACTCCCGGAGTCCACCCAAACCCACGTCCATCAAGTCAATGTTGCCATCCAACCATCTCATTCTCTGTCATCCCCCTTTCCTCCTGCCCTCAATCTTTCCCAGCATCAGGGTCTTTTCAAATGAGTCAGCTCTTCGCATCAGGTGGCCAAAATATTGGAGTTTCAGCTTCAGCATCACCCTTCCAATGAACACCCAGGACTAATCTCCTTTTGAAAAGATTGGTTGGATCCCTTTCAGTCCAAGGGACTCTCAAGAGTCTTCTCCAACACCACAGTGTATATGTTAAATTCATATATATAAGAATAATTCATATACATACTTTAATAAATTTTACTTAAAATATTTTTTAAATTATCAGTTTAAGAGGAAAGACAAGGATATTATTTAAAAAGCAACAAAGTGCACTGCTTTAGTAGTTCACTGACATAATTTAAGGATTTTTAAAACATTTTATTTTGAGGTTGAATGGATGAGTTTACACTGATAGGAATGTATGCTGTTGCTACATGACTGAAACTTGTTACTTTCATACCCTAGATCATATGTCAAGGAATCAAGTGCTGAATCAGAATCATATTCAGTCCTGAATATTCATTGGAAAGACTGATGCTGAAGCTGAAACTCCAATACTTTGGCGGCCTAATGAGAAGAACTGACTTATTTGAAAAGATTGATGCTGGGAAAGATTGAAGGTGGGAGGAGAAGGGGACAACAGAGGATGAGATGGCAGTATGGCATCACCAACTTAATGGACAAGAATTTGAGTAAACTCTAGGAGTTGGTGATGGACAGGGAGGCTTGGCATGTTGCAGTCCATGGGGTTACAAAGAGTTGGACACAACTGAGCAACTGAACTGAACTAAGATTTTGTACATCTTGAGTGAAAACAGTTCAAATCATACATTTGGATTATATATACATACATACTAAGATTTTGTACAACTTGAGTGAAAACAATCCAAATCATACATTGCAAATTTTGCCAAAGTATTTTTTTGCCAGATACTTTTTAGCAATATATATGAACACGTAAATACAACTGAAGTTTGAATTTTCCTAACTCAGGGTCATGTTTGCCTCTGTGAGAATCATTTATTTTGTCCCAGGACTGCTTTTCTTAAGCTATCTGTGTGCCCAAAACTCTGGCTGCTTGAGAGCAGTTTATAATGTAATTTTCAGTGCTGCTTTTGATAAACATAGAAACAAGAGACATAATTCTTTGGCATCTTTAATTTACTACTATTCTAGTATTGAGTCTGCTAGGGATATAAAATGAGCAACTTATTTGGGTGACATCTTTGATTTACCACCATTTAAGTGAGTTCATTTGAAGATTATTATTAGCATATACACAATAAATAATTTTCAATTTCATCAAGGTGGTAGGGATGTCATCTCATTTGACTTCTTTCTAACTAAACTGGTGTGTCATATTTATTCAGGGTAAATGAAATTTTTATTAAATGTTTAGAATTTTCCAGTGTGATATATCTTTTTTCTTTTAATATGGAGGAAATGATACACAACGCATTTAACAGCTAAAACTGTTGAGTGATATCAGACTAAGACCAAAATTAAGAATATTAAGAGAATGGGAGGTAATAGAGAGGTAGAATTACCTGCAGAACACAAAAATAAAGTTTTGTGAGTACAAAATAAGGAGTCTGAAGAATTCTAAGGAAGAAAAATAGGTACTATTATTGCTCTATATTCCTGAGCAATAGAGAAAAGTGTTAAAAGGATACTGTCTTCTTTACCAATGACACACACAAATCCAATGTTGTCAAGCAAATACCATTCATACATCACCTGACACATCAAATAAACAAACATAGAAAACCCTCTAAAGACTCTACCAGAAAATTACTGGAGCTAATCAATGAATATAGTAAAGTTGCAGGATATAAAATTAACACACAAATAAACAAAACTGAACACTTGAAATAAAGTAAAATTCAATTTATAAACATAATACTACTTATTTTCTGCCAGATTCTTTGCCAATTGTGGTTCAGCTGCAGTAAAATCCTATAAGGCAAGGGTTAACATTTTCTTCTGATGGCGTTATTAGGATATTGTTCTATTCTGAAAGATTCATGTGTGATTTCTTTAAAAAAAGCTAATGAATGATTTCTACAGAAATATCAGTAGGCATTTATATTGTTCCTATTTATTTTTTATTTGTTTCAACTTTTGCCTTTTTAACAGAAGAGTATACACTAAAACAGCAATGGTCTTCCCTTAGTAAAAATCATAGATTGTATTTTACCACTCGACCTGCTATTAGGTTATTAAATCTACATACTCTGTAGGGCAAGGTAGTTTAAATAGATAATGTGATTACACTTCCCCTTGTCTTTTTTTAATCAAATGCTCCCAGCAAGAGAGAGACATTTAAATAGTGTGCATTATAAATTATAATATTCACTGTTAGATACGTTTAAATTACTTTTATATTTTCATTTAAGTTTTGCCAGTCACTTGCTGTGTGACCTTAGGCAAGATACATTTTCCTTAAATAATAAAAAATTCTATGTATTTGCCAATGTATTTGAGCACCATTTTTTTTTCTTTTTTTTCTGATGGAATGCAAGGCAGTGTTTTAGTGTAAATGGTATTCATTTCTGTGGATTGATGGAGCTGCACTATTTTATAAGCTCTTGGGTGACTAGAAAGCATGGGAATGAGTATAGAGTTTTATGTTAAGTTGTGTTGGGTTTGAAATTTAGCTTCAGTACTTATTAAGTCTGTGATTTTGGAAACATTTTTTAACCTAAATGAAGAATATGTTTTCTGTAAAATACGGGCATTATAACAGGCATCATGAAGATTAAATAAGCTTAAGTATGAGAGTTCAGTTAAAAGTCATTAGGTCTCATTGCTACAAAATCCTATACTCTATATAAAATATAATTTATAAAGAAAAGTATTGATTTTTCCTTTGATTTAAATTATATTGATTATAGAGAAGAACAAAGAGTTGGAGAATAAAAAGGTCATTTTTTCCCCCCAGAAATTTCTATCCCATCTTTCTCATGAAAAAAATTGTGCATGGGATATTTTCCTGGTTAAAAAAAAAAAAAGCCTGCTAAGATACCTCAGAGTATATTTATAGGCCCCCCAATTCAGTATCTCTTTGGGAGCAAAAATGACTTAGAATACAATCACCTATTATTTGGGAGAGAGATGCTACATAGATTTTTATCTCCTCTCTTTTTTTTTCCCTGATAAGACATCTGTAAAAATTCATCTTTCTCCTGCAAGTAAATGCTACTAGAAATAACAAAACACAATCTATAGGGTCTCTTACTTACTTAAAGGTAAGTGCTACAAATTAGAATGTATTTTTCATTGTTAACTTAATAGTATCTGTTTCTATAATTCTTTTGTGTTCATCATGGAAATTTACTAGGTTGAAACCATAGGAAACTGCTTTTTAGCCTTGGAATGGAAAAACTATTCTTAGAATTTTAAAGGAAGATGTCACTCAATTCTGTATGTCAAATTTGTTCTCAGGCACAGAATTCTTTAGTAACTTAAATCTGGCTAGTCCTGCTTCTACTTCTTGCATATTTACTTAATTTTAAACTCCAATGTAAAGGAATGTTATATAAATATTTAGAGTGCTATGATTGGTGATGGCCATAACTCAATCTTGCATCAAGAAGATATGGCATTTGATGGGTACCAATTAAGATCAATGTCAACACTTGGCTTTCCAGAAAATGACATGGTAAATCCTTGGCAGAATAACAAGCAATGCTTCGCATTCATCACTGAAAAGACATGTATTTCCTTGCAAGCTGCTTTGGGTGCAAATCTAATAATGCACTGTCCAAGTCCATTTTTAGTTAACCGTTGGTCAATGACAAGAGAGATTGTTAAAAATAATGTGGTATTTCCTGAATTATATGATCAACTAAGTTAATGTCTATATTCAAAGCTAATTTGAAGTCATAAGGAAACACAGTATTGTATGTTAACAAAATTAAGCTCTTTGAACTAATCCACCATATTTATGAACACAGTTATGGGAAAGCGGCAATAACATCAAACCGTACTGAGATTTAATAAAATCTGACTGAGCAGGAAAAATGCATGGGTATTTTATAAGAGAGCTGGTTGAAGATAGTTATGAAAGAGAGAAGAAAGGATGAAATCTTTCTGAAAATAAGACCAGATAACCAACACCATTTTTCTAGGAATCCCTTATTTAATTCAATCCAATATTCATGTAGCATACTTGTACCCTTACTCCCTTTATAGCCTATTTCTAAGATTTGAAGGCTTGGAGCTGTGAAAAGAAATGAGATGTATGAAAATGCATATAGAAATAGGGAGTGCAAAAGGGTAAAGAAATTAAATCATTTAAAGCTTTATCCCATTTTTAAACCTGGTAAAATCACCTTTCTGGACTCTCTATTTCTTCTGTTTTCCTTTCTGACTAGAAAGCTTAAAGTTTTCATAGAAATTTAAAAAGTTTTCCCTTAACATTAAAAAAATGCTGTTTATTTTTAAAATGAGTTTTTTCTCTAAGCATTCTTCTCATATTTGTTATCTTTAATTCTTCAATGTGCATTTAATTCTATCATTTATATTTAGGATTATTTTTTCCACAATTCAGGAACAGTTATACAATGGCTGAAAACAATAGTAATTTCATTGTTCCATTAGACTTCAATTTGTAAGTTAAAGTATGAAGGAAACAAAATTATCTGTGTTTTTCTGCTACCTTTTAAAGATGTGTATTAATTTTTTAAAAATTTCCAGAAGTAAATAAATGGTTATTATTGAGATATATTTACTATATTAATATACTGTTTTCAAAAGTGTGTTCCTCTCACACAAGGGTGTGTGTGCTCAGTTGCTAAGTTGTGTCTGACTCTGTGACCTCATGGACTATAGTGATAAATCCATGTTCATATATAATTTCAGCAAAAAGGACAGTGAATGGTGTATAGTGATTCGGTAAGTGGTTAGCAGGTGAGCCAAAGTATCACAATACCTGCCTTAAGATTAAAACTAGACTTCTGTGGTTCATTTTATGAAATGATCTCCAATGTGAAGACAGCATTGAGAAACCCCAAATAAATCTGTGCTGAAAATTTAAGGGCTGGTAAATATGGAAAAAAAAAAATGTGTCATTGGTACACAAGTCACTTTTGTTACATATCATACATTTTATTACAAAAAGTTTACATAAAATATGATTAAGTGATTTGTGAACCAGGCATTTGATAGATTAAAACATGAATGAGGTGAATTACTTATTTGGGTGTCTGACAATCATAGCAGTTTTTTCTACTGGGATTCAACATAGGTCCTTATCAAAGCAGGTTTGCAATAGAGTAGTATATTTTTATATGCAGCCACCACTCTAATTAACACATTTTAATCTAGCTTTAAAGAAAATCATAAGTAGCATATGGCTTAAAACATTTTATTGTTAACAACTAAGCAGTATGCCTTACCATAAGATGAAAATTAAATCTTTCTTTGCTTTGATTGAGCCATGCTCTCTGACATTTTATTTTCATCAGATAATTAAATAAACAAGATGAAATGAGTTACCTAATTTTGTTAGAAATTAGAGGTAATTTAGATTTGAGAAACTACTTTTGTATGTATCAGAATGCTTTCCTTATGTCAACTCTCCTGATCTTGCTAGTAACTAATTTATTTTACTTCTGACATTTAGATCAAATACATATTGTACTGAATATGTTTATAGTAAGTGAATGTATTTATGTTTAGATTGTCTTTCAAAAATCTATTTAATATCCTAGGACTGTATCACTTTTAAAATAATCATCAAATATGAAGAATAGCCTGTAGTAAGCTTTATTTTATAGCATGCTTCCCTGGTGGTTCAGATGGTAAAGAAACTGCCTGAAATGCAGGAGGCCTGGGTTCGATCCCTGGGTCAAAAAGATTCCTGGAGAAGAGAATGGCAACCCACTCCAGTGTTCTTGCCTGGAGAATTCCATGGACAGTGGAGCCTGGTAGACTAAGTCTGTGGGGTTGCAAAGAGTCAGACACAACTGAGTAACTAATGCTTTAGCTTGTTTTTTGAATAAACAAACAAATGAACAATTCAAAATAGCAATTTTATATGTTGGTATTAGATAAATATATTCATGCATTGAGGGTCTGCATCACTGAGAGAGTAGGCTGATGCAGGTATGATGGATGACTTGAGAAAAACAAGCTGTACAGAGAACCAGTCATGAAACCATAGAAGTCTTTTTTTCCTTGGTCTCCCTCCAATTTCCTAGTTTTCTATGCTCTGCCAAGGTTACTGCTTCTTTATTCTATCACCTTCTATTCAGGCCATGGAGAGAGCTGACCTACTCCCTTTTCCAATTTTGGAGGGCAGTGGTGGACTATCCAGTTGTTTAAGACTGAAGTGTTTATAAAGAAAAGAAATCAACTTCTTATTTGCTAATGTTGATCACTAATCCTTACGTTATTAAAGAAAAATTCTCCTTCACACCGGAACTGAAGGTATTGAGAAAAAGAGTGTATGCCACTTTCCCTTTGGTAGAATAATTCAAATCATAGTAAAAGAGAGTGATGCTTCTTACTTTCTTTTTAAATACAAAAGTCAGGAGTATAATACAACTGCGTTCTCCACACAAGGCTGTATTTAGCTGTACAGGTGTGGCTTCTGTGGACACAATTGGTTTTAGGTGACGATGAATCTTAAGGAATCTCCAATTGCATCTGCATAAGTAGTCCTGCAGAGTCTTTGGACACCAATAGATTATCTGCATTCTCGCTCTCATACCATTACCTTGAAAGTTTGAGGTCTTCTGATTAAGGTTAAGGGAGAAGCACTGATATGCCACAGTGTGCTGTTGGAGAAGACTCTTGAGAGTCCCTTGGACATCAAGGGGATCCAATCAGTCCATCTGAAAGGAGATCAGTCCTGAATATTCACTGGAAGGACTGATGATGAAGCTGAAACTCCAATACTTTGGCCACCTGGTATGAAGAACTGACTCATTTGAAGACCCTGATGCTGGGAAAGGTCAAAGGTGGAAGGAGTTAGGGATGACAGAGGATGAGATGGTTGGATGGGGTCACTGACTCGATGGACATGAGTCTGAGTAAACTCCAGGAGTTGGTGATGGACAGGGAGGCCTTGCATGCTGCAGTCCATGGGGTTGCAAAGAGTCGTACACAGCTAAGCAGCTGAACTGAACTGAACTGAAATTCCAGTAAAACAGTGCAAATGACCCAAATTCCCACAAACTTGGAGAATATGCCATTTGTGTTTTTCCCTCATCCTCTTCCTCTCTCTGCTAAAGATGGTTTGCTAATCCTTTTGCTGTCCAGTGATTAGGTGAGTGCTATTTTTCCCTTTAATTCTGTAAGGGAAATGTTGCAATGCAATACTGTATCAGTTATGTATGGTGGGACTTTATATACTGGCAATACATATTGTGCTTTCTTCTAATAAACCACTAACATACATTTACTTATTGCCTAGAGCATGAGTCTACTGAAAAGATTCTTCCTGTATCCATCTATCCGAAACAGAGTGTTTTTCTTTGCGGTCCTATGCCAGCCAAGCTGTTAGAGTCATCAACTAATAAAGATTGCCTCTCATTAGGTAAAGTTCTTCAAATCTTCATCCTTAATACTAACACCAAAATGGGAGACTAGTAAGCAACTCAATATCTTCTCCTGCATTAAGTATCATAAAGGAAGGATTTCTGTTACCAGAAACAAAAGACTCTTTGAACCACTTCTATTGAAAACAATTGGAACTGCTAAATAAAATATTTTCTAAATTCTTTAAGCATATTTAAGAAATATCCTGCATTAATAAATGCAGGATAAAAAGAAACTATTTGTCAAAAAAGAAAAAAAATATATAAGCATGGAGATTGTATGAAAAGATCTGAATGATAAACTCTTTTGTCTTGAGAGCATCTGTTGAATAGGCTTTCTTGAACTTAATAGGATGTCTACATGAGAAAAGGCGATGGCATAAAGGTTATGCAACTTCCCAAAGAGTTTAGTTTAATAGAAGACTACAGCATATTAAAATGAGATCTTAATGCATATTTTTAAGATAATGATAAAAGACAAGCAAACTTGACCTCTGACACTCAAACATAATTTCGCCCTGTCACTGAGAAAAACAGGGGCCATAAAGGGGAAGGAAAAAGGATTCTGAAATGCTGTGGAAATAACTGGCTCTTCTATATATTAGCAGTTTTGATTCCCTCACCAGGGAGGTCCAGGTGACCTTAAACTGTGAGCTGGGTTGAGGACCCAGCTGAATTGGAAGTGCCAAGCTATTTAGTGGAAGCAAGCAAAAATCCACTCTGGAGAAAAGTACTTCTGAAACAGGTTTCAAATTATTGTTCAAATGTAATAAGTGTACTGCAACAGCAAAGTGATATATCATACATGGAAACAAAGTGTGAGCAATCAAGGTAACTAGAAACATTACAGGGAAAAACTTTAGATACTACATTATCAGTCACATTTTATAAGCTATTACACTGAACATGGCAAAAGAAGCCAAATGAAAACTTCAAAATATCAATAAGGAATCTGACAGGATAAAAGCCAATATTAGAAAGACAAAGGATCAGATAGACCTTCTAGAAATAAAAAATACAATTTTCAAAATGAAACATTTAAAAATAGGATTTAATAAGGGGTTAGATGCAATTGAAGAAGAGAATTTATACTAGAGTTTACATCAGAAGAAAGGTAGTGCACAAAAAATAGAGTATAGTTTTAATGGACATTCCAAAAAATGAGACAGATAAGGAGGAAAGAAGTAATAGTAGAAATTATAATGGCTGAGTTTTTCCATGACTATTAAAAAACACCAAACAACAGCTTGAGAAATCAAGTTAATCTCAAAGAGAAAAGTAAAAGGAAACCCACATGTGATCATATTGTAATAAAAATGATAAAACCCAGAGCAAAAGAGAAAATCTTGAGAACAGGCAGGGAAAAATGATTATCTTCAAAGGATACACAGCAGACTGACAACTGATTCTCAAGATCAACAAAAAAGTGAGTAAAAAGAATTCAGTTCAGTTCAGTTCAGTCTCTCAGTCGTGTCTGACTCTGCGACCCCATGAATCTCAGCAAGCCAGTCCCCCCTGTCCATCACCAACTCCCGGAGCTTACTCAAACTCATGTCCATCGAGTCAGTGATGCCATCCAGCCATCTCATCCTCTGTCATCCCCTTCTCCTCCCGCCCTCATTCCCTCCCAGCATCAGCTTCTTTTCCAATGAGTCAACTCTTTGCATGAGGAATTTATATTTAAAATAAAATAAAAAGAATTAAATACTCAAAAATAAATTAACTATCAATCTGGAATACTTTACTCCAGAAAGGTACCATTCCCAAATTAAAGCAAAATAGAAAATTCACCAAGAAAACCTGAGATTTCTCCACAAAGAAAGCTCCTTAAGAATAAATTCTGATGAAACTATTTTAGACAACATTTCAGATAAAAAATTAAGATGAGAGAAGAAATAAATAATCCACATACAAAATAATGAATTTGGACTTCTATCTTATACTACATACCAAAAGTAACTCAAAATGAATCAGAGATCCAGATATGAGAGGAAAGGAAATACAATGGAGCAAAGACATTCTTAAAAAAAAAAAATGGTGTCAGAAAAACTGAACATACAGATGCAAAAAGAAAATAAATCTATATACAGATATTATAACTCTTAAAAAAAAGTAAATCAAAATGTATCCTGGGCCTAAATGTAAAATACAAAACTATGAAACTCCTAGTAGACAACATTGGAGAAAATATCTACATGAAATTGAGTATGGCAATAAGTTTTAAAATATCATAACAGATGCACCATGAAAGAAATAAATGATAAGCTGGACTTCACTAAAATTAAAAACTTCTGCTTTGCCAAAGACAATGCCAGGAGAATAAAAAGACAAGTCATAGTTTGGGAGAAGACACTTGCAAAAAACACATCTGATAAAAGACTGGTGTCTAAAACATACAAAGAAATCTTAAAACTCAACACTAAGGAAACAACGAACTTGATTAAAAATAAAGGGATATGAGTGGACATCACTCCAAAGAAGATATACATTAATAGAAGGCAAGTAAACATATATTATTAGGGAATCACAAATTAAAGCAATTAGATACCACTGAACACCTACTGTGATAAATCGCTTCAGTTGTGTCAGACTCTTTGCAACCATATGGACTGTAGCCCACCAAGTTCCTCTGCCCATGGGATTTTCCAGGTAAGATACTGGAGAGGGTTGCCATTATCTTCTCCTGGGGATATTCCCAACCCAAGGATCAAATCCTAGTGTCTTATATCTCCTGCATTGGCAGATGGGTTCTTCACCACTAGCACCATCTGGGAAGCCCAAACGCCTATTAGAAAGGCTAAAATCCTAAAAAGAGAACAGACTCTGTATGATTTCAATACCTTCAGAACGTGAAATTTCTGCACCTGGTCTTATGTGTTTAGATATGTTCCAGTGTCTCCTAGTTTATTGTCTATGGGAACTTGAATAGAATTTGTATCCTACTGTTGTGTGAAAATTGTATAAATCTTAGTTATGTCATATTGGATCATAATGCTTTTCAGATCTACTATATTCTTCTATTTGTCCATACATTCATTCTATTATTTCTGAATGTTTGATATTGAGACTCAAACTAAAGATCTTAATTTTTCTACTTAAAACAAGTGATTGTAATATATAGTAGAACTATATGTAACTTTCTTCTGTATTTTCCAAGTCTCTTGAAAATGTGCTATCATATTTTCATAATTTAAAAAATAAAAAAGAAGTATGGAAAAGGCTAAAATCCGAAAACGTTGACCATACCAAGTGCTATCAGGATTTTAATTAACAGGCACTTTCATTCTCTGATGGTGGTAATGCAAAAGGTACAGACACTTTGTTAAACAAAATGGCAGTTTCTGACTAAATATACTCTTACCATACAATTATGATCATTGCTATTTATCCAAATGAATTGGAAACATATACATACAAAAACCTGCCCAATGGATGTTTATAGAAGCTTTATGCAAATTGTTCAATCTTAAAAGTGATCAACATGTTTTTAGTAGGTGAAAGGATAAACCATGATACACCAAGACAGTGTAATATTATCCAGCACTAAAAGGATGAGCTATCAAGTCATAAAAATATGTGGAGGAACCTTAAATGCATATTAGTAAGTCAGAGAAATCAATTTTTAAAGACCACATACCTCTTGATTCCAACTATATGACATTTTGGAAAAGGCAAAACTATAGAAACAATAAAAAAAATCAGTGGTTGCTTGGGGCTACAGGGGAGAAAAAGATTAACTGTCAGAGAACAGAGAATTTTTAAGACAGTGAAATTACTCTGTATCAGTGGAATAATGCCACTATACATTTGTACAAAGTCATAGAATCTACAAAACCAAGAGTGAGCCCATATACACTGTGGACTTCATATGATAAAGAATTATCAGTATAGATTAGTTAATTATAACCAGTGTATCAACAGTGAGGGTATCAATATTGAGGGAGACTGTGCACCTGCTAGACTAGGAATATATGGAAGGGGATATGGAAACTCTCTGTAGTTTCTGCTCAATTTTATTGTGAACCTAAAGCTCCTCTAAAAAATAAAAAAAAAAAAAATAATGCTTATTAAGTTTTTTTAAAAAGTAAGGGAACTCACTGTACACACAACAACATGGATGAATCTCAAAATAACTATGCTGAATGGAAGAATTCAGACAAAATAAAAGAGTACAAAAAAAAAGAGTACACACAAAGGACTGCATTTATATAAACTCTAGAATAAAAAATTAATCTATTGCTTAGAAATGAGAAAGGCGGGGAGAAATGCATTCCTAATATGCACTTCATAAACATCTTGCCAGTTTCCTCAATGTGCCTCCAGAATTTTAATTAGGATTGCATTTTGCCTAGTCCAATTTAAAGAAAAGTGTAATTTTCACAATATTGACTACAAGGTTATTTAACTTCCACTCCCAGGTATGGTAAACCTACAGCAAACATAATTGTGATGGATCATTGAAAGAATCAGAAATGTAGCAAGAAGGGCCACTTCCCCTACTTCTATTCAGAACTTCACTGGAAATCCTAAGCAGTAAAGTAAATCAAGAAAACAATTGCAAATATAAGAAATATCAGGAAATAAATAAGACTGCCATTATTTGCAGATAATATGGTTTTGTTCAGAGGAAAATCCAAAGATCTGCAGATAAATTATTATCATAATAAAGTTTATCAGGGATGCTAGATAAAAAATCAATATAGGTATCTATTTATTTTCTACCCATGAAAATTTTAAATATACTATTCACAATATTAAAAAATATGAATTATCTGGAAATAAATCTCACCATATATGTATGAATGTTCTATGGGAAAAATCATAAAACTTTATTGAGAAACATTTTAAAAGGTCTAATTATATAGAAAAACACAGCATGCTTATGGATTGCAAAATTATTCCCAAACTGATTTATAGATACAATGCAATCACATAGAAAACCTAGTTTTTTTTTGTTTTGTTTTGTTTTTTAAGAGACTATCCAATATTCTTTCTTGAAGAACAACATGAAACATTCACTTTTTTTATTGGCTAAAATGTTTAGTGTTAAGCTATAATAATAACATACCATGGTGCTGGTTTAGGGAAAAATAAATAGAACAGATTAAAAAGTCCAGATCAGCCATAGCCTTCTCCAGGAGACCATCCCAACCCAGGGATGGAACCCCGGTCTCCTGCATTGCAGGCGGATTCTTTACATTCTGAACCACCAGGGAAGCCCAAACTATAATAATTAACATACCTAGGTGTTGGTTCAGGGAAAAATAAATAGAAAAGATTAAAAAAAAAACCCAGATACAGACACCCAGGGATATGAAAACAATATCCAACAGAGACCACATCACAAACCAGTGAAGAAAAGACAAATTTTTCAACAAATGAAATGATAGAATTGATTTTCCTTATGTGATAATATGTAACTTGAATAGTGCCTTACATCACAAGCAACAATAACAGAAACAAAGATAAAGACATAAATGTCTCTTACAGCTTTCCTTGAGTTTAGAGCTGGCCCATAGTTTTGTTTGTTCATTTTTTTCAAGGCAATTTCAAGGCAATTAACAGGAACTGGGTTTTTAAACCATTAACAATAGTTAATTAATTACACAATCTGTGGAGAGATAACTCAGTACCCACTTTCCTCAGTACCTCATCCCAATCTATCATATATGAAAATTTTAATAATTCTACTACCATTCAATCACAATGATCCTAGGAGTTATCACCCTCTTAATCCATTTAGGCTGCTGCAATAAAATGCCACAGATTGGGTGGCTTATGCATGGGTGCTTTGCCACTTGAGTCATGTCTGACTCTTTATGGCAAAATGGACTGTAGCCCACCAGGCTCCTCTGTCCCTGGGGATTCTCCAGGCAAGAACACTGGAGTGTTTTGCCATGCCTTCCTCCAGGGGATCTTCCTGACCCAGGGATGGAACCCGTGTCTCTTACATCTCTTGTACTGGGAGATGGGTTCTTTACCACTAGTGAGGGTGACCTATAGGCAATGGAGATTTATTTCTCATAGTTCTGGAGGTTGGAAGTCTGAGATAAGCTTCAGGTATGGTTGGATGAGGACTCTTCCAGGTTGAAGGCTTCTTACATCCTAACATGGCAGAAGGTGAGAGGGATCTCTCTGAAACCACTTTTACAAGGGCATTGATCCCACAATAAATCCCACTCATGAGGTTTCTGTCTTCAGGACCCAATTGCTTCCCAAAGGCATCACCTTGGACACTAACATCAGTAAATGAATTTTAGGAGAATATAAATGCTCAGTTGCTGCTTCCCAATGAGCTATCTAGTTCTAGAATTCCATCCTGAGGGTGTATTTTTTAGAGTCACTTTTCTATGGTTTCTCTCAAAGTAAACAAGATCTGTGTGTTCTTGCTTTATTTTGAGAACTGATCCTTACATAGAAGAATGAGATACCAGCTGGCATAAAACGAGAAAGAAGGAAGCCAGTTGAAAGGCGGGCAATCAAGCTGGTTACAGCTGTGTGAAAATAGGACTCTACTTTCCATGGGGATTCTCTGAGGAGTGATTTTGAATGTGTCTTATAATTTTTCTCTCAAGCAGGGTTGGGAGATGAAATACAGAGTACTAGGTCAATCTGAACTTCAGATAAACAACAGCAATTTAAAAATAAATAAAAAAAAATCCAAAATGTTGGATGGAATTTAGTTATAGTAAAATTTACTTTTTATAGACAGTTCAAATTTTATTGGTGTCTGATATTTTTATTTGATAACCTTGGCAAGTTTGATTGCAAGAAACACAAAAGATATATATGAGCTTCTGCTCTCAACTGGTCAATGGCTGCCCCTTACAGTGTTAATTCCCTGGAATTTCCAGGCTAATGAATGAGTTGGAATTCTTGAACAGGTTCTTATAGGTATTCCACCAAGAGAAGCCTCCGAGCAGAAAGCAAGAGGCATTTAACACAGCTGAAGTTGAATGCAGTACCTTCTGAACATGATTACCTTGGTACTCACATTGGGAACCAAATCCATGTGAACTTGAGCACTAGGTTTTACCACCCATAGACATCTAAAATCCAAACCATTCATTGCAAACAGCATTGTTCTGTGAGTCAGATTTCTGGCAAGGGGCATTTTCTTCTTATGGCCCAGGCAGGTGACATGCTTCTGTGATATGTTCCCAGATACAGCTGTAGAGTTTTCTAGGCCAACTGACTGACTATACAAGCTTTCACAGGCCTCAGCTTTATCAGGGGATCTCTGTTCTAACTCTCTGAGCATCTGGGATAGCTTTCTGAACTCTCAATGCCCTGTAACCCTGGGATCATAGCTAGATGGTTGTCAGCTTTGCATCACTGCTGATTTCAATTCTCCCTGACTATTGTGACTTGGAGTCAGCTTTTTGTTTCTTTCAGCTTAGTTGTTTTTTTTTTTTTTTTTTTCCCTTATTTCCTGCTATGAAGATTGACCAAGAATTTGTGTACATGTAGGGTTTTCCTGATAGTGACATTTTTCTACTATCAATTCTGTGTGGTTGAAATGGGAAGGTGTCCTTTCCATTTTGGCTCAGCCTTGCATAACAACAAAACATTCATGTTTATTCCTAGTTTATCTTTGTTGTTATTCAAGACTCCAAAAGAAGTCCTTGAGTTGCCAGGTGGGGCTTGCTTGGAGTAGTTTTGGCAGCAAGAACTCAAGACTGTTGTGCCTGTTGGCCCAGCTGTCTGATCCTAGAGCCCAAGTCCATTCCCTCAGTTATAACTCCAGCCCTCTCAATTTAATGCAGAGGAGTCTCTAAAGACGGAATAGATCCTTTTTGTCTCTCCTGGAAAAACTATTTGGGTACAATTGCTAAGGATACTCACTCCATCTAAATGTGTCAAAGCGAGGAAATGAAGTGCCTGTCTGTGAGGAAGTTCTGAAAACAATGAAATATACATTTCACTTCTTAAAGACAGAACCTCACATGGGGGCTCTGAAATTTCTTTTATCTGAGCCTTTTACATGCTGCCTAACTTTCACCTTTTATTCTTTTTTTTTTTAAGACCTTAATTTTTATTTATGTTTTGACCCAGGCTCACAGCAGTTCAAGTGCTGAGTCCTAACTACTGGTCCCAGGGAATTACCAATATTTTATCATTATTTTTTGTTTATACTTGTGGCTGTACCAGGTAGCATGTATGATCTTAGTTCCCTGACCAGGGATCAAACCTGTGCCCTTGCATTGGAAGCAGAGTCTTAACCACTGGACTGCCAGAGATGTGCTCAACTCTCACATTTTTAGAGTATCATTGTTGATACTGTTATGGGCATTTTGGATAGGTAACTGGATCATTAGATTCAGTAGAGTGACTACACGAAGACAATAAATTCATCTTGCCAATACTAGTAATATTTCATGATATAAAACTGATGATTATCTTGCTAAAATCCTCTCTCTGCCAAAGAATATTGGGGAGGCATAAAAAGCTCTAATAGGGACAAGTATTTCATACTATTCTGTGAAATCACATTTGTGTATGTGGGTATGTATGCAGTTAGTACATGTATAAATGAAGTAGAAACAGTCTGTTGAAATGCATTTTATCACTTTGAATTTTCCATCTCTGTATCATGTTTTAAACCTCAGAAATAGTATTTAAAATTCTTGAATGCATTGTTTTGCCATAAACTCCTATTTTACCCAAATTATTGCTGAAATTTAGAAATTCTAGGACTTTGTCATTATACATAATTTTGAGATGCAAAAATGTTCTAAGAGCCAGGTATCTAAAAAGAAGGAAGGGCCTATTTTCCTCTAGTGCTTAGTCTGGGACCTGTACCAGGAACCTGACTGATGCTAGCGGCTGGAATAATGCTTGAAACAAGAGTTGTGGAGAGTACAGGTGATTTTTTAACCTTTATTGTGTCAAAATTGTTAATCACACTAAGTTTTTCAGTACCAAGGAATGGCAAACCTTCTGGAATATTAGAGGAGAGGGAGAGCAACGGCAGCTTCTTTCTTTTAAAATGTATCATTCACAAAGTTGAGAATATATCATGTTGTTTTTCTTTAGTCTCATACACACACACACACACACACACACACACACACACACACACACACACACTAGAGGAAGCAAATTAGATGGCTTTCTCCATATCTGGTACTATGGAAAATAAGACCTGAACTATAGAATTGGAAGTAGGATTAGGTCTAAAAGTGTGGGGTTTGGAGCTGGAATTGAAAGAATTGTTAACAAATTAGATATCATCTTAAGGTAAGAAGAAAAATTGAAGATAAATTCTGTGTTCGAGTTTGGGAAAGATACAATCTAGCTATGTTTTTGCCCATGTATATCAAAGGAAGGATGTCAGGGGAATTAACAAGCTTAGTTTTGAATAGCCTATATAAAAATAACTCAGAAATAAAAATATGTACTATAAAAGCAAGCACAAAAATTTAGTTAGGTAGAAGAAACTCTACTACCATTTGGTCATTCATCTGAGACTATGTACTCATATTTTAATATATATATATATGGAGATAGATAGATAGATATAAAATGCAATTATGTTGTTCCTACTACAAGTACATTTTTAGGAGATGAAAATGCCAATAAATATATAAAACCAAAATTGTTAATAACTAAATAATTAAGATTGTTGTTTGGTTACTAAGTCATGTCTGACTCTTTTGGGACCCCATAGACTGTGGGCTTCCTTCATAGCTCAGTTGGTAAAGAATCTGCCTGAGATGCAGGAGACCCCGGTTCAATTCTGGGGTCAGGAAGATCCACTGGAGAAAGGATAAGCTACCCACTCCAGTATTCTTGGGCTTCCCTTGTGGCTTAGCTGGTAAAGAATCCATGTGCAGTGTGGGAGACCTGGGTTTGATCCGTGGGTTGGGAAGATCCCCTGGGGAAGGGAAAGGATACCCACTCTACTATTCTGGCCTGGAGAATTCCAGAGACTATACAGTTCATGGGGTCGCAAAGAGTCAGACACGACTGAGTGACTTTCATTTTCTTTCACTTTCAGACTGTAGCCTGCCAGGCTCCACTGTCCATGGGATTTCCCAGGCAAGAATACTGGAGTGGATTGCTATTTCCTTCTCCAAGGGATCTTCTGGACCCAGGGTCAGACCCATGTCTCCTGCATGAGCAGTTGAATTCTTTACCACTGAGCCACCAAGGAAGCCTCCTATGTATTAATAGTTATAACACGTTTGATTGGTTAATACTAAACCATACTTATTGAATGTTTAATATAAAACTATACTTATCAAAATGCTTATATATACTTAGTAATTTCTTACACATCTATGATGTAGTTAACCTTATCTCCATTTTACAAATAGGGAAACTAAGGTAACAAGATGATAAATAATTTGGTCAAAATTCCATAGACAAGACCTAATGTTTAATGTCTCTCTTCAAACACACAAAAAAAATCTATCATAACTTCAAAAAACCACCATTATTTTTGTTGTTGTTGTTGTTCTACTACCTATAGTAGCTTTGGAAGGAACTGCATTTCTATAAAAGAGAAATACTATTATGTATAGTAAATTCCTAAATGAATATTCTTGTTAGAATATGGTTTAACTCATGAAAAATAATATCATAACAATTAGAGAGTAGATGAATAGACTAAAATACTGCCATAAAGGAGAAATAATAATTCAAGATGATCTGGCAACCTATGGCCACTTGGTATAAGGAACCAACAGCTCTATTAACATCTACAGTCTCTGGCACATCATTATCTTTGTAAAACATAAAAGTAAAGTTTATAAAGTATATCCAGAGTTGAAAAAATAGTTTAAACTACATCCGCAATATGCTATTTAAGAAAATAGAGGCAAGATATATACATTCAAAACCTGTTAATGAAAAGCCCTGCCACTCACTTCTTATTGGGGAAAATTGCTTAAGATCCATGTGGGTTTCCTGTAGTTGCTGTAGCCACAATTTCAGTGGCTTAAAATAACAGACATTATTGTCTCATGATTCTGGACCAGAAATTCAAAATCAAGTTGTCAGCTGGGCCGCACTCCCTTCAAAGGGCCTAGGGGAGAAGCTTTTGTGTCTCTTCCAGGTTCTGGTTGATGAAAAACATTTCTCGCAGCTCTATCACTCTAATCTCTGCCTCTGTCTCCACATGCCCTTCCCCTGTGTCTGTATTTTCATTTCTGTCTCTCATACAAATGCCTGTCATCGGATTTGGGACCCACCAGGACAATGGAGATTGATCTCATCTTGAGATCTCTAGTTTAATTCATCTGCAAAGACCTTTTTTTCTAAATGAGGTCACATGCACAGTTCCTGTGGACAAATCTTTTTTGGGACCACTATCCAAGCCACTGTGATATATTTTAGATAGTATTAGCAGCACAGAAAGCAGTCAAACTAAATCAAATGGGAAGATATTGTTATAATGATACATATGAAGCTATGAGAGTTTTAACATGAAGACTATGATAGGGTAGGCTGAAGAGAATCAAGCAGGAGGGCAGTTTTAGATTCACACTGGCCCAAGTCACCCTAGAGGGAGAAGGTCACCAGTCACTGACTGTTCTAATCTTTTGCATATATGTTTCTATTGACAATATGCATGTCTGTTTTATTCATCACACTTTGAATTGACTTATTCTGCTTGCTCACAGACTCTGTTTTCCCATTAGTTTGTCTTTTACATGATGTATCATAGTCTCCCCAATCATGCATTTACACATATTATTTTACCTTCTTACTTTTAAGTAGACAGTTCTTTCTTAGATTCTGAATTTAGATTTCTGAATTAGAGAATCTG
Organism: Hydropotes inermis; assembly: GCA_020226075.1. Lineage (NCBI taxonomy): Eukaryota > Metazoa > Chordata > Mammalia > Artiodactyla > Cervidae > Hydropotes > Hydropotes inermis. The sequence continues at coordinate 24,188,027 of CM035295.1, forward strand.
ATTGTCTCAACCTACCTTGTCAAGTGAGGATGAAGTGGCTAGATGATATAGGTTAGGTTTTGCCTTCTAGTTTAGTTAATTAGCTGTGGTTGGGAGTGAAATTTTATGGTACAAAGTCTTTCTACTGCAGAAGCAAGACTTCTGGATCAGGAATTAAAATTTGGCCAGGATAGGTAGCAACACTTTGACACCCATAGTAAAAAGAAAAGTAATCGGTTCTTTGAACATTATATAAAACCTTAAATTTCTTTATAACATTACATGAATAGTATTAAAAATTCATTTCAGCATGATGGTAATCATGCCTAGCTTTCAAAGTACAAGAAGATCTTTTAATCATTTTCAATAATTTGATTGCTAAAAGTTTGTTTGCATATCAAAAAATGCAGTTTTGATAACTGCTTTAACAAGAGGTGGCAAGAATACACAGAAAGACTGTACAAAAAAGATCTTCATGACCCTAGATAATCATAATCCTAATAATTATAAAGATAATCATAATGGTGTGATCACTCTCCTAGAGCCAGACATGTCAGGTGGGCCTTAGAAAGCATCACTATGAACAAAGCTAGTGGAGGTGATGGAATGCCAGTTGAGCTATTTCACACCCTAGTGATGATGCTGTGAAAGGGTTGCACTCAATAGGCCAGCAAATTTGGAAAACTCAGGCCACAGGACTGGAAAAGGTGAGTTTTAATTCCAATCCCAAAGAAAGGCAACCCCAAAGAATGCTCAAACTACTGCACATTGCACTCATCTCACACGCTAGTAAAGTGATGCTCAAAATTCTCCAAGCCAGGCTTCAACAGTACATGAACCATGAACTTCCAGATGTTCAAGCTGGTTTTAGAAAATGTAGAGGAACCAGAAATCAAATGGCCAACATCTGTTATATCAACAAAAAAGCAAGAGAGTTCCAGAAAAACATCTATTTCTGCTTGATTGACTATGCCAAAACCTTTGACTGTGTGGATCACAATAAAATGCAGAAAATTCTGAAAGAGATAGCAATACCAGACCACCTGACCCACCTCTTGAGAAACCTATATGCAAGTCAGGAATCAGCAGTGAGAACTGGACATGGACCATCAGACTGGTTCCAAATAGGAAAAGGAGCATGTCAAGGCTGTATATTGTCACCGTGCTTATTTAACTTATATGCAGAGTACATCATGAGAAGTGCTGGGCTGGAAGAAGCACAAGCTGGAATCAAGATTGCTGGGAGAAATATCAATAACATCAGATATGCAGATGACACCACCCTTATAGCAGAAAGTGAAGAGGAACTAAAAAGCCTCTTGATGAAAGTGAAAGAGGAGAGTGAAAAAGTTGGCTTAAAGCTCAACAATCAGAAAACTAAGATCATGGCATCTGGTCCCATCACTTCATGGGAAATAGATGGGGAAAGAGTGGAAACAGTGTCAGACTTTATTTTTGGGGGCTTCAAAATCACTGCAGATGGTGATTGCAGCCATGAAATGAAAAGACACTTTCTCCTCGGAAGGAAAGTTATGACTAACCTAGATAGCATATTAAAAAGCCGAGACATTACTTTACCAACAAATGTCTGTCTAGTCAAGGCTTTGGTTTTTCCAGTGGTCATGTATGGATGTGAGAGTTGGACTGTGAAGAAAGCTGAGTGCCAAAAAATTGATGCTTTTGAAACTGTGGTCCATGCTAAAGGTCCATGCTAAAGGAGATCAGTCCTGGGTGTTCATTGGAAGGACTGATGCTGAAGCTGAAACTCCAGTACTTTGGCCACCTCATGCAAAGAGTTGACTCATTGGAAAAGACCCTGATGCTGGGAGGGAATAAGGGCAGGAGAAGAGGATGACAGAGGATGAGATGGCTGTATGGCATCACCAATTCAATGGAAATGAGTTTGAGTAAACTCCAGGAGCTAGTGATGTACAGGGAGGCCTGACTTGCTTCGATTCATGGGGTCACAAAGTCGGACATGACTGAGTGACTAAACTGAACTGAACTTAATTATTTAGTAAAATTTTTAAAAAGTTTTAAGCATAACATATTGATAGAGATTTAAGAAAAGACAGTACAAAAGATATTTAATTCCAAAACTGTATAAAATCCTTTTGGGAAAAATATGACATTTCATATGATTTCCTTGCCTTGGAATGTAGGCATATTTTCCACAACCTTGGAATTTTTCCCTTTTTAATATAACTTTAAAATTTCCATTTAATGCTAATGTACTCCAAATCAAATAGCTGGCAAATAGAATGTGCTCAATAAATTCCTGATGAATCAGTGTTATTCTTTAACCTGTATCCTTATTATTTCATAAAAATCTGTGTCCCATCTCTATTTCCTAATTTTCTTAACCAGCCATTATTGTTTTCCTCAACTAGTTCCTTTTCATATGCTTTAAATGTCAAATATTTCAAGAAAATTGGAATAAAGAAAAATATACTGTACTACTAAATATGGGCCAGTTGAAGTTAGTTTGATGTTAATTTCCTATGTAAATTTTTCCCTATATACCATGGACCCTCTTACTATTACTTTTTCCTCCTCTATCATAATTGAGAGTATTACACAAAGAACAATTATATGTCCTTAGTTTTTACCATTAGTTTATTAAAACATCTTATTTTATCAGACACTGATAAACAAAATGAATAATTTTATTTAAAGTCTGAAAGTTCCTAAATCTCTGAGAATGTGAGTTATAAAATCAGCTTATACTGGATCACATCAAATAATTGTCAAACAATCTGGAAAAAAATGGACAGCTTCCACATAATACCTAACTCTGCCATGCTATTATTAAAAATGATTTAACAAAATTAGTATTCCCACTAAGGAGAAAGGAGAGTAAGACCGAAAACAAGTACCTGAAAAGGGACTTTTTAGAACTCATTAGTTAAAAAGCACATTGACTCCAGCAGAATAACAATCAGGCTTCTAAAGACAAGATAAGGATGAGGAATGATTTGTCAGACTTACTGTTCCATGGATTAAATGTAGTTTATGACTTTCCAACATCCTCCCCCTTGTTCAAGTCTTTCAAAGTAACCTCCCACTCAATAATTCTTCCTCTCAAATAATTTAGTTGAAATCACATGAAAAAGTACATCCTAAGAGCTTACTATGAAGCAGATACTATTCAAGGCAGTGGTGTTACATCCTTGCCTTCATGTAGTTTATATTCTAATATGAGATTATGGGTAATAAACAATTGATTAAATATATTAGCAAAGTGTATACCATCTTAGAGAATAGTGTTATGGAAAACGGAGGTCAGAATGAGGGATCATCTTGGGTGTGGTTTGGTAAGGAGCTGTAATTTAAAATGAACCTGTCTGGGTGTTCTCATTCCAAAGGTACATTTTAGGTAAAGTCCTTAAGTAAGTGGGAGAGAAAGTCACGTAGATATTGGAAGAAAGAGAGTTTGGTGAAACGAGGCGAAACAAAGTTGAGGAATGTGTATTAGGTGAGTGTCTGGCGTTCATGTGAACAACAGGGAAGCCAGTGCAGCAGGAGAGGAAATGGTGAGAGTGATTAGAGAGTCTTTCTCAACAGATGAGGTCAGGGTGGATAAAGGAGAGCCAGGGCATACAGAGCCCCAGATGCCATGAGGAGACTGGTTTTTACTCTGAGAGTAGTAGGAGGTTACAGGGCATTTTAAGTAGAGAACTGACATTCTATGTGAGGTTTTAATTTATTATTGAGAAAGAGGGTGGCCAATAGCACAGCATTCTGGATTCTTATATCAATCATTTGTTTAATTAAATCTTAGTGTTTCTAGCTCACAAAACTCTCTAAGGTCATTGATAAGACCAACTTTTCGTAAGTGAAATTATGTGAGTCAGACTGTGGACTCTAAATAATGTTCAACTACATTGCTACTTAAAGTATGGTAAATGGGACTTCAGCTTGGGAAATAACTTGGAATTTATTTGAAATGTAACATTTTAGGTGTTACCCTAGATATTCTGAAATATTCTGAAAAATATTCTTGATAAGCATCAAGATCCCCAGGGGATTCTTTGGCACATTACATTTTTAGGAGTTCTGCTCTGAAATAGTTATATTCTTTGAAATATCTTGACATTTTTTGTCAAGTTTTTGTGGGAATACAATTTCATTTATCACAAAAACCTCAGAAGCTTGCTCACTGGATACTTCAACTGGTTCACAAAGATATCCCAAAACCATACCACACTCCGATCTTCCCATAACAACTTTTTTTTTAATTTTTCTAATCATGTTTGAGGCAGGTAGTAGTATCAAAATAAAACTAGATGTTCTGTCACTTGAGTAGCCAATCAGGAGTAAGACACCTATCACCTACTTTACCCTACTTAGGTTGCCATGTTCAGCCAATTAAAATTCAGGAAGCCCAGATAAACTTGAATTTTTAGGTGAATAATAGCTTGTTTATTATAAGCATGTCCCGAATATTGCAAAGAACATGTTTGAAATACAAACATTCTGGTGTTCATCAGAAAGCCATAGTTAACTAGGCTTTCTGTATCTTATCTGACAATCCGACTATCATCTTTTCTCCAGGACTTTCTAATTTCTGCAGATGACATTCTTGGATCTTTCTTCAGTTGGCTCTGGATTAAAAAAAAAATCACACAAGAGAAGGAAATACTATACATTGTATGATATTAGTATTCTTCAAAAAAGAGTGACATGGTTTGTTTTCACTCCTTATTTTCTGAGGAGAGCTTAGGGATATGGCTAATAATAGAGCTATTTCTCTCAACTCCCAATAAGGCCTTTAACGGAGTGACTGATTCCCATTTTGGAAAAAGGGCCTTTGAAGATATTCTCCTCAGCACCATGCTTTAGTTGTGATTACTGGACAATATGCTCAGATATCCCACTGGAATGTACAATATCTCCCCATATTGGAGCATTCATTATTTTGGAAAATAGCCCCAGTTTTTAATTCAGACAGATAATAGATAATTCATTTCTTATATAAAACATTTCCTAAATTCATAATTCATGATAATTCTACTAAAATGAAAAGTAAATATTATCATCTTTCTTTTGATTTTCAGGGTGTCTCCAAGTCTTATTAAAGCTTTCCTCTTAATTTTTTACATATCTGACATTACTCTGCATTGCTTTAGCCATAAACCAGAGTTCTTATTCAGCCAAACTCAGCCTGAAACTAAAAGTCTATAAAGTGATTCCTTCCTAACCTCTTCAGCCCCAGCTTCTGCTCCTGAAATCTATAACACCCAGCACCAACAAAAATCATCTCCTGAGAGTGTCATTTTGATAATGTCACTCTTTTAGTAAGATTCTGAAGTACACCAGGCCAGTTTTTGAAGTAAAGGAGTATAACTCTGAACTATGATAAGTTTTGTAAATTGTGTCTTCTGTACTAAAATGCCCTGTTTGTGTGCAATCTGAAAGGATCTTTGAGCAATTATTGGTCATCAAGAACCATTAGTCAGTCATAAGGCGTCCACTAAGAATCAAAATCAGCTTCATAAGAACTGCAAGTACCTATTAGAAACAACTTCACAAGGAAAATGCAAGTGACCTTTTCCAAAGTGATTTTGAACAATACCTGCAAGATACAGTCACAATGTGAGCATTTGTTGATCTGTCAAGGGTAAAGGATGGTTCTGTCACTAAAAATCAAATAGTTTTCCATGTACCTAAAAGAAAATCTATCATCAAGTAGTATTCTACTGCTATCTTTTCATTCTTACCGAAAAGAAGGCAACTATAAGCTGGTTCTGATTGCATGCATATCTTCAAGATATTGATAGAGAATTATCCATAATAGTATTACCTGGGTAAGAAAAATATTTATTTTAAATGGATGCTTCTTTCTACAATTATACATGATACTAGATAGTTCATATTTAAAATATGCAGAAATGATTCACCTGCTGAGAACACTAGGAGAACAACGTGGCAACCTACTCCAGTATTCTTACCTGGGAAATCTCATGGAGAGAGGTACCTGGAGGGCTACAAATAATGATGTTGCAAGAGTCGGACACAACTTAGCAACTAAACCAGCACCACCACTGAGAATACTGGTGGACTGAGTTATTCTATATAAGTGATTTTTCAGACAAAAAAAAAATGACTGATTTAAGTTCCAATTAGTTTTTATGTATTAATGTATAAGTATGGGGTTCACTCTAACATATATTGGATACATCCCTGATTTATTACATTTACTGTATTAGACATAGTTTTGTATTTCTGGCATTTTCATGACAATATTATAATTGTAAGTCTGAATTATAATGCTCTGTGAAAATATACAAATCATGCAGGGTCTACATAGCATTGCATAAGACTATGAGTCCCTTCACTAAAAGTTGACTCACTGGCATCACTTTTTGGTATTTGAAACAGTCTTTTACTTTTCCCCAATCTTCTCTATTTTTTTTTTTTTCAGCTTTTATTCATTTTGTTAAAACATCTACCTCTGGAATTTTTACCATAACACTTTTTATCTCACCATTATACATGTCAAGTGAATAAACTCTGGGTCTAATTTTTGGCCTGAGGTGATAACTAGTGACTAAGTTTGTACCATAATTGAATTCATAATGCTCTCAGATGGCTTTTGGGGGCGGATGGAAAAAAGGCTTATCTGCATTAATCAGTAAAGTCTACCTAGTCTAGATGCTTCCTTAAAATTACATGAAGAACTGTTTTCAGCTACAATATGTAAAGTCAGCTTGAAAGTCATCACTCCTGTTTTTATAACAACAACAGAAAAGCTGACAAATTATAAATCAAATACTTTTCTTGAATCTATTAAACTGTCAATCTGTCACCCCAAAATCTGGAGTGTTAGGTGAACACAAAGACTCACAACTGAGATCTGCTTCCCTGTAGAAGCAGCTGCTAAAGCAGCTTAAAGAGTGGAAACACTTAAATGCTAATTTTGACAATTTGCTGAAGGCTGAGTCTGGACTAGTCTGTAGCACTGAAGAATTGACACTTTTGGACTGTGGTGTTGGAAAAGACTCTTGAGAGTCCTTTGGACTGCAAGGAGATCCAACCAGTCCATCCAAAAGAAAATCAGTCCTGAATACTCATTGGAAGGACTGATGTTGAAACTGATACTCCAATATTTTGGCCACCTGGTGAGAAGAACTGACTTATTTGAAAAAACCCTGATGCTGGGAAAGATTGAAGGCAGAAGGAGAAGGGGACAACAGAAGATGAGATGGTTAGATGGCATCACCAACTCAATGGACGTGAGTTTGAGTAAACTTCAGGAGCTGGTGATGGACAGGGAGGCCTGGTGTGCTGCAGTCCATGGGATTGCAGAGTCAGACAAGACTGAGCAACTGAACTGAGCTGAACTGAGTCTTGACTAGTATGAAAATGATAAAATTCTGGGGGCCTCAGTCTTAGAGGGACCTCCACTTATTCATGAGTCTTATCTCCAGGAACCCCATCAAGTCTTGAAAAATATCCTTATAATTTTGGAAAGGGTAGGAAAAATACTTTAAAATATACCCAGAAAAAATAAAATAAAATATACCCAGAGCATTATCCATAACAAAGCTCTACTTTTCAGGGAAAAAGTTTCCATCAGAATCTTGTTTATCTGGAAACAAGTGATGTCAGTAAGAACAAAGTCAACATAAGTACCACACAAGCACTGTACTCTAGTAGATACAATTGTTTCCACAGGTGACATGGTTGACAATTCTGATACAGATATATAAATGTACTGGGAGTGCAGCATCAAGGAAATGGATTGGAGACTGAGGGAGCCAGGTACTCAGTACTGGAGTGGGAATTTTGAGATAAGTAAAGGTAGTAGGCTAGAATGATCCATATGTTAGTGAAAGAGCTAATTCTTAGGTAGGCTGATAAGAAGTCCAGGGTCTCAGAGGAGGCAAAAGGGGTTTAGGGCTCTCAAGGAAGAGAAAAGGACAAATTTTTTTTTTGTTTGTTTTTGATTTTGTTTTTTTCTACATTGCTTTGTCTTAGTCACTTAAACTTGTTTTCTCTAAGCCCAGAGCATTCAGGTATGACCTAAATCAAATCCCTTATGGCTATACAGTGGAAGTGAGAAATAGATATAAGGGACTAGATCTGATAGAGAGCCTGATGAACTATGGGTGGAGGTTAATGACATTGTACAGGAGACATGGATCAAGACCATCCCCATGGGAAAACAAAAATGCAAAAAGGCAAAATGGTTGCCTGAGGAGGCCTTACAAATAGCTGTGAAAAGAAGAGAAGTGAAAAGCAAAGGAGAAAAGGAAATATGTTCCCATTTGGATGCAGAGTTCCAAAGAATAGCCAGGAGAGATAAGAGAGCCTTTCTCACTGATCAATGCAAAGAAATAGAATAAAAAGGCAGAAAGGGAAAGACTAGAGAGCTCTTCAAGAAAATTAGAGATATCAAGGGAACATTTCACGCAAAGATGGGTGGACCTAACAGAAGCAGAAGATATTAAGAAGAGGTGGCAAGAATACACAGAAGAACTGTACAAAAAAGATCTCCATGACCCAGATAATCAGAATGGGGTGATCACTGACCTAGAGCCAGACATCCTGGAATGTGAAGTCAAGTGTGCCTTAGAAAGCATCACTACGAACAAAGCTAGTGGAAGTGATGGAATTCCAGTTGAGCTATATCAAAACCTGAAAGATGATGCTGTGAAAGTGCTGCATCAATATGCCAGCAAATTTGGAAAACTCAGCAGTGGCCACAGGACTGGAAAAGGTCAGTTTTCATTCCAAACTCTAAGAAAGGCAATCCCAAAGTATACTCAAACTGCCACACAATTACACTCATCTGACACACTAGTAACGCTCAAAATTCTCCAAGCCAGTATTCAGCAATACATGAACCAAGAACTTTCAGATGTTCAAGCTGGTTTTAGAAAAGGCAGAGGAACCAGAGATCAAATTGTTAACATCCACTGGATGATCGAAAAAGCAAGAGAGTTCCAGAAAAACATCTATTTCTGCTTTATTGACTACGCCAAAGCCTTTGACTGTGTGGGTAACAATAAACTGTGGAAAATTCTTCAAGAGATGGGAATACCAGACCACCTGACCTGCCTCTTGAGAAACCTGTATGCAGGTCAGGAAGCAACACAGAACTTGACATGGAGCAACACACTGGTTCCAAATAGGAAAAGGAGTATGTCAAGGCTGTATATTGTTATCCTGAATATTTAACTTATATGCAGAGTACATCATGAGAAATGCTGGGCTGGAAGAAGCACAAGCTGGAATCAAGTTGCCAGGAGAAATATCAATGACCTCAGATATGCAGATGACACCACCCTTATGGCAGAAAGTGAAAGTGAAGAGGAACTAAAAAGCCTCTTGATGAAAGCTAAAGAGGAGAGCAGAAAAGTTGGCTTAAAGCTTAACATTCAGAAAACTAAGATCATGGCATCTGGTCCCACCACCTCATGGGAAATAGATGGGTAGACAGTTGAAACAGTGACAAACTTTATTTTTGGGGGGCTCCAAAATCACTGAAGATGGTGATTGCAGCCATGAAATGAAAAGACATTTACTCCTTGGAAGGAAAGTTATGAACAACCTAGATAGCATATTAAAAGCAGAGACATTACTTTGCCAACAAAGGTCCATCTGGTCAAGGCTATGGTTTTTCCAGTGGTCATGTGTGGATGTGAGAGTTGGACTGTGAAGAAAGCTGAGTGCCTAAAAATTGATACTTTTAAACTGTTTTGTTGAAGAAGACTCTTGAGAGTCCCTTGGACTGCAAGGAGATCCAGCCAGTCCATCCTAAAGGAGATCAGTCCTGGGTGTTCATTGGAAGGACTGACGCTGAAGCTGAAACTCCAGTACTTTGGCCACCTCATGCGAAGAGTTGACTCATTGGAAAAGACACTGATGCCGGGAGGGATTGGGGGCAGGAGGAGAAGGGGATGACGGAGGATGAGATGGCTGGATGGCATCACCTACTCGAAGGGCATGAGTTTGAGTAAACTCCGGGAGTTGGTGATGGACAGGGAGGCCTGGCGTGCTGCGATTCATGGGGTCACAAAGAGTTGGACAGAAGTGAGGGACTGAACTGAACTGAATGATTATACAACAAAGCAACTCATCTTGCTCAAGGGTATGTTTTTCCTTAAGTTCTGTACTAGTGATTATATAAAACAACGTATCTTGCTGGAGGAGGAGAAGTTTCTCCTTCTTAACAAGAACCTCTAACACTATCTTAAGACTTTGTTGTGGGAGTGGGTCTGGTAAGCCCTTTCTATTGCTAGTCCCAATCTTGTTAATTTAAGATCTATGTTGTGGCAGTGGGTCTGGTAAATGTATATAAGGCCTTGATAAGACTAGGGAGCAGGGGCACTCTCCATCCCTCTTCTAATAGCAATTAATATTGTCATAAAAACAAGGAAATTCTGAAAAACCCTTCCAGTCAGGAGAAGCCTAAGGACATATGACTAAACTAACTAAATGTAATATGGTGTTTTGGATGAGATCATATAAAATAAAAATAAAATTTAAAAAAAAAGGAAAACTAAGGAAATCTAAACCATGGACTTTAAAAATAATATATTAATACCAGCTCATCAACTGTAGCAAAATTATTATACTAAAGTAAGATGTTAATAATAAGATAAACTGGATTTTCTGTTTATGAAAACTATAATTATTTCTCTATTTTCCTGCAATTTAGGATTGTACTAAACAAAGTCTACCAAAAAGATGATGTTCTTTTGGTTAAGGTCTTCATAAAGTAGTAGAAAGACTGGATGTACATGGAGAATGAACTATATATGATTTACCAGAACATTAAATGAAAAATGTGGTTTTATACATATATATGCATATATGTTTGTGTTTTATGTGTATACATACATACATATATATGTATTCATATGTGTGTGTATGTATATAAGTGAATATTGTAGCCTCTGTTTGGAAGGGTGAAGTGTTCATCTATTTCAACAAGCTATTGAAATAAGTCAATGGATAAACTGAAATAAATAGTAAACGTAAGGAGAAAAACCTTGGGAGTAACTGGAAGGGGCATTTAATAGCGGTTGGGTGGAGGTTGGGGGTTCAGGATATCCAAGCTAGAAAATGATTACAGTCTGAGTAGAAGAAATTCATCAGACAGAAGATTACAGAGGTAGAACAGAGAGAGAGAACCATGTCAAGATGGGGAAGATGTAAGAGTTTTAGCTTAATGAGAGAAAGTCAAAGGCTTTTCTGTTTGATTACTTCCTTACTATCTTTGAATTAAGACTGTAAATCATTGGATAAGAATCAATAGGGATATCACAGGGTTAGAAGTTTAAAAAAATGAAAAATGATTTAATAAAATAGTAGTGCTGTCGAGGGATTAGAGAAGATTATTAGGTAGAAGAAAAGGTGAACAGAGTAACTAAGTTAAGAAAGCCAAAAGGACATGAAATTTTTAAGTGAGATGGGCAATGTGATTCTGATACCAATTACAACATGTTTCCTCTCCCCCCAACTCAATGAACACCAAGCAGTGTTCTTAGACAGCAGTGGGCTCTCTTATAATTCAATTCCACTCTGAGACCCCACAGCTTAAGGCTTTAGTCCTAGAAGACTGGCTCCCTCATGCCCACTTCACACACCAATCTCAAGTCCAGATTGTCACGTGCACTTCCTTATATCTATCACCTGTGCTGATTGCCTGGCTATAGACTAGAAGTTCCTGAGATCCCTCACTGGATTTGATTAATTTACTAGAGAGTTTCACAGACTCTGAGAATATTTTTTTTTCCCTAGATTACCGATTTATTTCAAAAGGATCTAACTCAAGGATAGCCAAATGGAAAAGATGCATAGGGCAAGGCAAGGGAAAGACTGAGGAGCTTCCATATCTTCTCCAAATGCATGGCTTTCCCCAAATCTCCAAGAGTTCACCAGCCAGGTTCTCTGAACACCATCCTTGTTCTCCTTTTTATGGAGGTTTCATTACACTCACATGATTGATTAAATCATCAGCCCCTGGTGGCTGAACTCAATATTCAGCCCTTCCCCTCTTCTTGAATGGAGTGGGGGTGAGGTGAGACTGAAAGTTCCAACCTTCTGGTGACATGATTTGTTCCACTGACCCAAAAGCCATCATTCACATAACAAGGGACACTTTAATCACTCTCATTACAGAAGATTCTAAGGTCTTAGAAACTCTATGCCAGAAATGGGGATGGCACCACCCTGCCTCTATAAGGATTAAGTTATAATATACTATAGTCACTGATCTTTAACACATCCTGAGAGGACTGTAGAATGGAGAACAAGAATGAAGCACTGGGTACACTGGAAAAAACTGTATTTCCAGGAGATTTTATGAGCCCAATCCTTGCATCTCCTCATATTGAGAAAAGCATGAAAATCATAAATGATGGCATCTGACTAGCAATAACCTTCAGGAAGCTAGCAGCATCACTCTTCTGCAAAAATGTATGCTTGATTGTATGTACCCCCTTCACCAAAATCACATATATACTGACCCCCCCCCCCCCATCTATCTCTTGGGAGCTGTCCTTCAGAGCTATCTGAGATGTTGTCTTTTGTTGTATAGTCCTCATTTTGCCTCAAATAAAACAACTCACAACTCTCACATTGTGTGAGGCTTTTTTTTTCTTTAGTCTTCAAAGGGCTATAAAGTAGATATTGGTGTGTCTGTGTATGAGGGCTGTCTAGCTATCTATCATTTTTGTCTATTTATGTTTCCCCAAAACATTAATTGTATGTAAAATACTTTGAAAATTGTAATCCACTTTTAATATTCTAGGTATTTAATATTACTGAAAAGTAATAGGAAACCTGGGAAACATTATATTTTGTGTTTATCTTTAGCACATTGTCAAATATGCTGAAGCCAAACTATGTACATAAGCTGCTTGTGCCATAATTACATAGGTTAAAATGAAGTTACAATTTGAGTGGTTTATATTATGATTAAATTATTTTTCACTCTCTTTAAATAAGTTGAAAATGGCCATAGACTTTGTTTCTCAGTAAAATCACCACTTGTCCAGTTACATAAAAGATGTCTTTGAAAGCAAACTCAGAGAGACTCATCAGAAAGGATTATTTCTTCCAATTTAATTCATTATAGAGTCAGTGTGACTTTTATAGTGACATTAAATTTTTTAGCAGCAGTGAACAAAGATCATCAGATTTTTTAAAAAATTAAAAAAAAAAAAGATGACTTTGGGTAATTAGAAATTTGAAAAGTATGTGAATACCTACAGAGTTGGCAAGCCTTTTCTATTCTCGCTTTACCATACTTCATAGAAAAGTTCCCAAGATGTTTTAAGCTATTACCTTAGTTCTTGACTGGGTAAACTGGCATGTCAACTGGATTTAAAAGTAAATCTTTCACACTCTCCTCTTTGACTTACATCACCTTGTTTCTTAAGCATTTTGACTTTTCTGGTGGTTAATAACTCTTCAAAGTTAAACCAGCTTGTCTTCATTGATTCTTTTCCCCATCAGCTGCTCTTGCTGCTCTCCTGTGCTTTTTGGGTTGTTTCTGTGAACCGTTATGGCCTTAAGGTGATCAACTTGAAAGAAACGGGAAATGAATGCTTGAATTTTCTACTAAATAAAAATGAATCTGGCTTTTCTCCTGTGCTGTGCCTACCTTTTGTTTTCCACAGGGCTTTATTACTTTCCTTGGTCTTTCATCCTTTTCCAGGTTTCAGGTTTTATTTTTTTCCTTCTCCTCCTATGTGTTTTATCTGTTCCAGGAAGAATTGTACAGTGATCTGACTGACATGCTTAGCTTTCCTTCACTGCAGTGCTGAGCCAGGTCAACCATTTATTTTATGTTTGTCTTTTTGCTTTCAATAGCTTGCAGCCAATGCAGCCTTGTTTGATTTGACAACTGCTTTCAGAAGTATATCTAGCAGAGAGCAATTTTGCAAAATCATCTCAGACCCCAGACTCTTGAGAGCTCCATGTTGTTGAATGCTATCTAGTCACTGAAAGAGTCACTTTGCAAAGACAGCTTTGCAAGCTGACGGTAAATAAATAAATAAAAAATCAGGTGGATGTTATCTGAACGTTTTTAAAATCAATCCAGAAACTGCTATCATTGTGAGAACAAAGAAACTCTTCCTTGTTAATACATAGATGTCAGATTTCCTGTTTGGTGAATTATTTGCTTTCTTTATAGTTGTTACCGATGTTAATTTTAACTAGATTTTACTCATATTCAACAGGTAGGGCAGGAGGAATGCTCAGTATCTTCACAGTCTGATTTGCTCCAGTTCTGTTATTCTCCAGTTTCTGTATTTTGTTACTCTGATGCTTAGTCTCTACCATGCAATAGTTTTCCTGTTAGTTAATTTTCATTTTCTTTATTTCTGCCTTAGTACTTCTGTACACAACATCATCACCTTTAACATAAGTAGGTACCACAAACTCATAACTAGTTTCCCCAACTCCAATTTCTCTTTTCATCATTGCTAGACTATTTCTTAAAAAAAAAAAATAAAGGAAAAAATTCAGAAAAATTCTAAAACTTTCATTGCTCAGAAACTTTTATTTAATTTTTATTTCCAATCACTAATTTCAGTACATCTTTATTCTTAACATAGTGTCTAACCTTATTTCACCTTACCTACCTGAATATATTTCAGGTTTATTTTTTGTTCATAACAGCTTAATATCCTTCTTGCTCTAGACATATACCTCCTCATTATATATTCATGAGCTTTAGTCCATTCACCTGTGAGTTTCTCTGTCCAACCTTCTGCCTATCTAAATCCTATATATTCCCAAGCCTCCCAAAAAAATATCTATGTAACCCCTCCCACTAATTCAGTGCTTATCAACATTCACCTCCCTGAATACTTAGTTAAAATCATTGAGGCACAAAGTTTAGCAAGTTGATATCTGTTTATTCTGTTCTTGAATAGTGTAAGTGGTTGTTGGATGTCCGATTATATATTATGCTCCTTAATATAACAGTCTCATGTCTTACCTTTTTGTCTGGAGACTTGTCTATATGCATTGTACAGATCTTGCTGAAGGCAAACAATATACCATTTATAATGTTGTCTACTCATTTAAAATATATTTTCTGTATATTATTTCAATTATTCTTCACAGAATTTGGGCCAGGTTAGTAATATCAATTCCATTCTATATCTTAGAAAGAGTCTGAAGTAAGTTGAGTGAATTACCCAGAGCCTAGGGTTAGAACTTAGCCAATAAGTCATTACATTCTGAGTAATCATCTTAGAAAAGCAAAGGCCATTGTGTTCACTGGAAGAAAAAAATAAATAAACCTAGTTTTATGTAGGACTTAATTTTAGGCACTTTAACTATTAACATCAATTTCTTAAAAATTGAATGTGTCAAATATAAAATACATTATTCCTTTTCCACTTTATCCCCTACCTTAAGGAAAATATAAAGCCACTTTTTCTCTTTGTTTTCTACAATGTCTGACCTAATAAGATGGAATGACAAATGTGAAATGTTAAAGAAAGACAGCCTCCCAGTAAGACTTGAACAATTCATGTTTCCCAGTTGTCTGATATGTGTGTTGGAATGTTAGCCCTGGTCACAGCCAGTGAGAGCACTTCAAGTGGCAACATCTCAGCATCAGTGAGCAAACCCGCAATGAAGGTTATAAGGAAGCTCCAGAAGCTGTTCAGCTGACACAGAGTTCAATGGGAGCTTGACATTGAGCTGAAAAGGTATGGGTATCAACTCAGCTGGAGAGAGTTGTATGGGAAGAACTTTGGATAGCCTCATATTCCCTTAGGGAATGACATAGGGATTATCCATTTTTACAATATAAAGCTGCAGAAGCAGAAGATTTTCTGTACCCTGTAAGATCTGACTAAACAAAGTGTACAGTGGAGTGTCTGAAAGATGACTGTACATGCCATGGAATGCTTAAGTTTGGAAGACATGACCTCAGCAGTTCTCAGTTCCTCAGAAAAGTGTCTTTTCTCTATTTGTACTTTACAGGGTGTATTTTTAACAACAGTTGATTACATTTGTGTGTAGCTTCATGGTCTACCAAGTGTTTTCATAGGCACTTTCCCTTGTGAAGTAGGTAGGGCAGGGATTCTTAATCATGTTTCTTATACATTGGAACAGAATACAGGAGGGTGATTAAATTTGTTTCAGAGTCACAAAGAAATAATTTAACATATCCTTTGGTTTCAAATTCAATACTCCTCCCCCATGAATGGGATATTTCTGATGTAACTCTGCCACTAACTCTTGCCTGAGCAAAATTCTAGCTTGAATATAATAAAAAATATTTAAAATTTTCATTTACTGGGAATTCATTTTGATGAGAAATCCCACTGAAGCACTAAATAGAATGTGAAACTATGCCTAGAAACTCAATAATTGATTGTTGATTTTAAAAACTATATATCAAACAGATAATTGAAAATCAGATAAAAAAGCAAAATGTCTAATCAGTAGACTTATGTAGTTTTAATGTAGGAAACCCAGAGACAGAGAGCAAATTCCTCTCACACAGTGCATAAAAATTACCTGCCTTTCCAAAAAATTAAAGTAGGTGAATATATTAGGCAAAAAAAAAAAAAAAAAAGGAGGAGAATCAGAGGAAATTACCTTACTTTGACAGGTAAGGAGAAAAACTGATAATAGCCAGCAATAAAGCTTTTAACATTGGAAGAAACCTGTTACCTGGAGCAAGGAATGAGAATCAGGCTAAAATGAGAAAATATCTCCTGGAAAAATTGGAAGAATTCAAATCAGAACCTCCTCATGTCATGTGTCTTGAGGGTAATTAAGGAAATGTCAGATGTCATTGATGAGCCATTTGCCATTATCTTGAGGAAACCATGCAGGACAAGGAGTCCCTGAGGATTGGAGAAAGGAAAATGTTGTGTCCAGTCTTATTTTTTCTTAATGACCCTGTTATATATTGATAAGCTGAAAACCCATTCCACAATAAATCATTAATACCAAAGATTTCAGTCAAGTTTTCTTGGAAAATCATAGATTGCATGTCTAGCAAGATAATACTAAAAAATTCTATTATTTGATATTCTGTGCAAGAGCATGATTTGTGAAACAAATGTCTTTAAAAGTAATTTTTGAAAAGAACTTGAGAGACACATATCTGCACTAAATATTCTGACATAATCTGAGCTTTCAAATAAAATTTATAAAATGCGCCAAAAGGTTTATAGGTTGATTAATAAGCAAACAATTCTTATATCTTGGAAAATATTTTAAAAACACAGATGTTTTGGTTGTAAATTTTATTAACAAAAACCCAACTGTAAATAATAGGAAAATACAAATAAACTAAGAATTATATCTGAACCTAATTCCTGCAGTCATTAAAATAAATTTATAAATTTTAGAAGCTGCTAATTAAATGCATTTATATAAGGGAAACTAAAGTGAGATATGATCTGTGAATCCCTACATTAGCTAAGTATGTATGTAAAAATATATTTAAAATGATAGTAATATAAATGTGTAATATCTTCATGTATATTAGAAACTGCTGCAAAATATATGGCCTTGGAAAATGCATATCATACAAAAGAATGTTTCCTTAAAATGGATATAGAAATCAGAAAGAATCTAGAAGACAAAACTAAATTCAGATAATATTTATAGAGTCAAAGGAACTACATGTATAGGTTGATTTTCTAAGTTAAAAAAGCAATTTATTTGTTGTAATCATGATTTTCATTATTGAATGAAATAATACATGAGGGTGTCACAGGTTTGGTTTTAGACCACCACAATAAAGCAACTATTATACTAAATCAAGTCATGCAAAATTTTTATTTTCCCAATGTATTTAAAAGTTATGTTTATACTATATTTTAGTCTATTAAGGGTGCAGCAGCATTGTCTAAAATACACATAATTTAAAAATGCTTTATTGCTAAAAAATGCTAACCATTATCTGAGATTTCATCAAGTCATAATCTGCTTGCAATAGTAAATCTACAATCACTGATCTCAGATCACCATAACAAATATACTAATAATGAAAAAGTCTGTAATTTTGTGAGAGTTACCAAAATATGACACAGAAAAATGAAGTGAGCAAGCACACTGTTGGAAAAATGGTGCCAAGTGTCTTACTTGAGGTAGGGTTGCCCTTCAATTTGTTAAAAGCACCAGGTCAAGTGCAGTAAACCAAAGCATGCTGGTACTAACTAAATGATGATGATTTTTATTATTTTTTTCCTTTATGATAACTGTCAGCATAGACAAGAAAAAAGCAATCAATTGAATTGAATTCTAGAAATCTGAATAGGTGCTTACTTTGATGCTCTTAGTAGCTTTCATATTGACTTTTGTTTCAAACTGTTTTATTTTATCAACCAAACTTTGACCTAACTTCTAAGTCTGCTGATAGAAGACTGTGGGAACACTTGGTGATGAATATGATGTATTCTTGCCTCTTAAATTGCTCTGACACACATTCTTATGCTTTGTTCATAAAAAGAGAATAGACACCTTCATATACCATTCACTTTCACACTTAATATTTCAGACACTGTTAGAATTCACACATGGTTTTAGTCTCCTGCTTGGAAGTTTAGCAGCATTTTTGTATGGCTAATCAGAAATCACTATGTAAATCTGCACCTGTTACAATAAAATTGTTAACAACTCTGCTTATTCAGATTCTGGACAGTATCCTTGGTGTTGATCTCTACTTAGTTCTGAGAATAGTGACTCTGGTGATCAGACTAGCAATGGGCATTAATGCTGAACTGGAAGAGTGGTTGCAGGTAGCCAAGCATCACCTCAAGGTCAAAAATTGTGTAGTATTCAACAGGATACATTACTTATTTTCATTCAGTAACAATATCTAGATGATGTGGATAAAGGAATTGCCAATATGCTAAATTCACAGATAATAGTACTGTGTTATATAGCTAATGTTTCTAAAAGCTTTTAAAAAACTAACCTACATTACCTTTAAGATTTAGTTAACTATTCAAAATAAAATAAATAAAATCCATTAGAGATAAACACAAGGTCACCTACTTAAAAACAGGAAGTAATATTACCTAGGACAGGCTGTTGCTGCTAAGTCGCTTCAGTAGTGTCCGACTCTATGGACCCCATAGAAGGCAGCCCACCAGGCTCCTCTGTCCCTGGGATTCTCCAGGCAAGAACACTGGAGTGGGTTGCCATTTCCTTCTCCAGCTAAGACAAGTGGAGATAGTAAAGCAAGAAACTTTTAAAACTTAATACAAATAACTAATAATATTTTTATAACTTCTAAACATAATATTCAGAAAAATAGAGTAAACTAAATGATGGTATAATTTGAAAAATGTTTAATAAAAAAGAAAATTTTGTCATGATCACTTTATGTTATTTTAATAAAAAAGTAAAATATTACTGATAAGATTGAAGTCAAATTTGCAATTATACCAATTCTTTTTTTCTCTCTTCTTTCATTACTGTAGTCTATCACTATTATGAATTTGGTGTGTGAAGTCTATGCTTTGTGTCATATTGCATATACACACGCATGTACAAATTTCAAAAGAACCGATAACACTATTAATATTATACAAATTTCCATAAATGTTATCATACCATATATATCTTTCTGAAAGATGCTGTTTCACTCATGATTTTGAGATTTATCTGTATGATTCACACAACTAAGCTTAATTTTAGAAGCAATATTTCTTTATGAAGGAGCCATATTTTTCTTAATGTTTTCTATGTTCCTTAAATTCTTCTGGTTTCTGCAAAATTTTTCTAAAGAGAATCCTCAATTAAAGAGTCAAGAGACTAGAAGAGATTTGACACCCTATAATGACAGAAGAACCCATCAGGAAAAAAACTTCCTCTTCTTTCTTGGTAAGATCTCAGGTAATGAGTAGTCATAAATTCTTGAATTGCTATAGTTTTATTAGATGGAGCAGAAGTAGTTTAGGGCTCAATTTGCTCCACTATTAGACAATACACCTAAGTTGTTATTATTCAGCCACTAAGTTGTTCCCAACTCTTTGTGATCACATGGATTACAGCATGCCAGATTCCCTGTCATTCACTATCTCCCAGAGTTTGCTCAAACTCATGTCCATTGAGTCAATGATGTCATGTGACTACCTTATCCTCTGCTGCCCCCTTCTCCTTTTGCCTTCAATCTTTCCTAGTATCAGGGTCTTTTCCAATGAGTCAACATTTTGCATTAGGTGGCCAAAGTGTTGGAACTTCAGTTTCAGCATCAGTCCTTCCAGTGAATATTCAGGGTTGATTTCCTTTAGGGAAATTTTTTTCCTTGCAGTTCAAGGGACTCTCAAGAGTCTTCTCCAGCACCACGGTTTGAAAGCATCAATTCTTTGGTGCTCAGCCATTTTTATGGTCCTGCCTTCACATCTGTACATGACTACTGGTTCTGTGTGAGCCAGGTGACTCCATCTGCTGCTTTTGGATGCTTATTTCTTCAGTATTGGTTCATGGCCTGACCTATATGTGCTGATACTTTTTAACTGAATATTAAAAGAAGAACCCTGAAGATCTCTCAAACTCTTTCTGGAGCTCTTTGCTTTCTGGCTCACTGTCTTGCAAACATTATCTGTTCATCCTCCCTGAATTATTTTAAGTTTGATCTCCTTAACACATAAATCCTGACAGGTTCCTCCTTGCTTCCACCTCCATGTGATGTGACATGGAGCTCTCTGCATCAGTATCTTGGACCAATCATAACACTTACTTTATTTGTTTTGCCTCTGTCATGGGTTATAGTCCTAAACCACCTGATAAACCATATATAAAAATCATTGTTTCCTATAAATTTTCCAAATTTTAAGTGGGTTCATGCAAAAAGTAAATGTGGTCCCTGTTACTGTCTTGGCCAGAAGAAGAAATCAATTGTGAATTTTTCCATAAGTGAATTATAATTCAATAGACCTAACTATAAAAAATAAATAAGTAACTCATTAAAACTATATATATATATATATATATATATATATATATATATTTATATTTGGCTATGTCAAATATATTTGGCTATATATATATATTTGTCATGCCATTTGGGATGTTAGTTGCCAAACCAGGGATCGAACCCATGTCCCCTGCATTAGAAACATGGTGTCTTAACCACTTGACACCAGAAATGTCCCAGTAAATGTTTTCATTGAAAGAAGGGAAGACGTTAGCTCCTTTAATGTTGCTATAAAGAAGAATTTTTTGAAGACCTGTTTGAAAACTCTTTGGCAATAAAATGTATACATTTTATTGAGAAGAGATATATATGAAAGATGCATAAGGACTGTATGGCTAAATTCAGCTGTGCTTAGCTTTCAGAAATGAACTTTAATAGCATAAAAGAAAGTGCTTAGAGCATAATCTCAAGGACATGGGAAATTACCCAGATTCAATATAAGATTTTTTGGGCCAGAATACTGTTTCTCATTAAATAAGCAAACATATCCTAGATATTTAAACCTATCATTTCTTGCCACTTAAATGCTAATTCATTATTTACTGCACATAAAAATAATTTTTTTTTGAAAATTAATTTAATGTAGTACCAAATGAAGTGAATTTTGTCAAGGAGAGAGGCAATGAAGAGTGGGCTATTTTTGCAAGCAGCCAAAGTTGTGCGCTTGGGCAGGTAAAGAAGAGAATTAGAGAGGTTAGATAGAAATCCATGAAGGGGGTTAAAGTCTGTTTTAAACCCCACAACTTTTCCAGGAACTTTGACAGGAAGAATATGTCTTCTGACTTGCATTTCTCAGAAAATCTGCAGCACTATCCACAAATCGTTTACCAGCACAAGGTTTTGAACTCCTGGAGTCTGTATCTGTGTCCTGACCCTCTTATTTATCTCCTTTTAAAAATGTAGTAAATCACAACTGCAGTTCCTTCCATCTCGCCATACAAGGAAGACATGCTTGCTATTAGTAATATATCGTAGGAAGTGTATAAAAAAAAATTAGTTACTGGACAACATTTCCCCTGTGCCACCACAGAAATAGCTATTATTGTGTGTCTCCACTCTAGCATAAATAATTTTTGCACTTATATTGTACATGCACTTTATATCCTAATTATTACAGTCATTGTGACAATTTGTTACAGCATGTATACATTTCACAAACATTTTAATGACTGCACAATCATCCACCTTCTATTTCTGGACACTTAGATTGTTTTCATTTTCCAATGTTATGAATAAACGTGTGATAACCTATAAATCTTCATTTCTACATCCCTTTCTTAATAGGAAAATTTGTACATGTCATTTAGATCTGATAGAGTCTCTGGGGTAATTTCCAGGTTATCATTATATTGTACTATCTTCAGGTGTTATATTTTTCTCATTTGTGATTACATGTGAGTTTACCTTTGAGTAATGAGGTTATTTTAAAAATAATTTGCATAGAACTTTCATATAAATTAAAAACTCTACACCACTAAATAACAACTTGCCTTTTGTGTCTTGGATCACCTTTATTACAAAGTTAATGTCACTGCTCTTGAGATTTTATACAACCATTGACAACATTAGAGAGAATCCTGATCCACACAAGTAAACAATATCATAACTTTGGAGGCATTGTTTTTGACTTTAAATAGGATTGTGGATTTTGGTAAGAACTCTTAGCTATTTGAAAAAGTGAAATTCATCTTTCAAAAATAAAAAGCTGATGGTAACAACATTCTGGTAGCTGATAAGTTTTGGTAAAACAAACACTTCCAAAGGGCCAGTCTCTAATATAGTTCTATAAAGTTAGCATGCTTATAGCTCCCATAGCAATTACTTGAAGGGGATAAAAGCTTACAAGAATGTGTAGAAGTCTGTGTGTTTGTTTATGCCACTCATTTATAATATTGCAACGTTTAGAGGTATTACAAACTATAAGAATTAACATGGCATAGGTTAAGTACATTTAACTCAGTCTCTTGAAAATTACAGTTGTGTGATTAAATAAAGAAAGTAGATACTTGCAACATTCTGAATTGCTTGAGTGCCTATTTGTAGAGGTTTTTTGCTTTTTTGTTTTTTTTTACCCTGGATCTCATTAAATAAATTACTGTTTTTTAGCCTATTCATTGCTTCTCGGTGCCTACCCCACTACCTTTGGAAAGACAAGTCCCAAAGAAAGCAGGACAATTGTGTAGCTCAATGAGTGGTGAGAATAAATAACTCCCACTGAATCGTTCTATATAACATCATTATACGTCTCTAATTTGGGTAAAGGAGAAGAGGGAAAAAAATCCATTTTGGATATCTAATTTTCTCCACTCTTACTTTGCTCAAAGAATTCGGTTTGTTTTACATAAAAATATAAGCATCAATATATTCAGATATCTTAACAAATCATTTTGATACAGTTTAATGAACTCTGCTTTTAAAAATTGTCATAAACCTTATAAACTCTGTTTCCTTAATTTGGACTCAAATACAATGAGAGTTCTAAAGAGAACTGTACACATTTTCTAAGATAATTATCAATATTAATGAATTCTAGTGCTAATATTAAGCGTTGACTTTGAGAAACAGAACATTTGTTGTAGTGAGAGATTAGGAATGTTTTGGTTTTCTCTCACATCCATATAGGGCATTTCTAAACATTAAAACACATCTTTATTCAAAAACAGTAAACAACTTACATTATAGGTAAATTGAGCAGTTAAATACAGATTTAGTGACTGCTGACAAGTAAACTTACTTGAGAACTAGGCTTTAGAGTTAATCCAGAGTAAACCATTTAAAATATTGTAAAAGGATACCATAATCATAGGAGGAAACAGCACAATTTATTAGATATGCTATTAGGTATAGTCATGCTATTCTCTATTTTCTCTAATCATAACTGAATTTTAATATGAGCATATATAATAGTCATGTAATATTAAATGGTAATAGTACAAAATGGTTTGATGGCATCACTGACTCAATGGACATGAGTTTAAGCAAGCTCTGGGAGATGGTGAAGGAAAGGGAAGCCTAGCGTGCTGCAATGCACAGGGTCGCAAAGAGTCAGACACGACTGAGTGACTGAACAACACATCAATATGACTGGAAAGAGGACAATGATAAGGATTTCTTTTGAGTAATCTTAAGGGCAGAGACTTAGAAAAACTCAATGAGATTGTGCGGGACAGGGAGACCTGCCATGCCGCAGCCCATGTGGTTGCAAAGAGCTGAGAAGGGATAAGCTACTACTCCGGTATTCTTGGGCTCCCGTGGTGGCTCAGATATTAGAGGATCCACCCACAATGCGGGAGACCTGGGTTCGATCCCTGAGTTGGGAAGATTCCCTGGAGGAGGGCTTGGGAACTCCTCTAGTATTCTTGTCTGGAGAATCCCCAAGGACAGAGGAACCTGGTGGGCTGCTGTCCATGGGGTTGTAGATTCTTGAACCCAACTGAGGGACTGAATACAGCACAGCATGTTCATGTTCAAGTGAAATTTGAGTGCAAGACACCCATCAGCTTCAAGTCACAAAGGTAGTCTAGCTGAAAATTGATCACCTAATTCTCTATCAGCTTCCAGTGAATGTTTCTTCCACATTCCTCCTTCACCCAACCGATATTCAGTTCTCCCTTTTTTAGTTCCAAAGTAACATAGATACTCACTAATTACATTTTGACAATGGTTTGTTTACTTTCAATGTACTAGTTGCTTATTTAAAACATTTTACTGTTCAACTGATTTTTATTTCTCTTGGCTAAAATCATTTGGCTATTTTGGGTTGGATCATAATTTCTTCCTCTAAAATTTATGGAAGTGTTTTATACATTTAATGGATTTTTAGTTTGTACCAGATATTTCAGAAACAAAGTTTAAAAAATGAGAGGTGGTCATCACTGTAGCACAAAATAAAACAGTAAAACTAGCAATTAACTTAAGTTGCCAAGGAAAATGTGTGTTCATGCTAAGCAGTCTTGGGAGAAAACAATGCTGTATTCTTGAGGGCAAAATTCCAGAAAAATTAACATAAGTATAACTTTGATGTTTGTAGAATAAATATTCAGTTCCATTCAACATTCAATAAATAAAAAGGCAATTTCACTAATATAATGAACTACTGAAGTCTTCTGTTTATAAAATTCAAAATCCATTGCTTCGGATACTATGCCCCAGGTACACATTGAAATTCATAGCACTATTTGCTACACCCTGCTCCAACCATGAGGTTCCTAATTATTCCTTGAACATATTAGTTAGGAGGCACACTCTTGCTTTGGCACCTTTGTTTAGATGCTCTCTCTTCTACCAAATATACATTTGATTTACTCTATTACTTCCCTCAAGAATTTGTTGATATTAACTTCTAAAATAAAACCCATGAAGACCATCAATTGATATTTCAATTTGTACCTGCCTCATCCTGTCTAGCATTCCTAATCCTCTTTTCCTGTTCTATGTTTTTATTTTTCAATAGAATGTATCACTGTGTAACATACTATATACCTAGCAGTTATCTTATACTATAGCTTTTACAAAAAGACTTACTGTGGACAATAATATCTATTGTTTAATACCTGTCTTCCTCATTAGAATGTAATCTTACTGTGAGGATAAATGGTTGCCTTTTTATTAAGTCACACAGTTCAAGCATTCAATAAATATTGTTGGCTAAATGAATGAACAGAATACTCAGAATAATGGGCAACTAGATTTTGTTTACCTATATTTATCAATCCATCTCTATTGTTTAGGATCTAATATGTAATAGAATAAACATTGAGATTAAAGAGAAAGTTTAATATAGAATTCCAGATAATAGTAGACAAAAATATATTTGTTTAACTTGACCCTGAAAATGAATTTAGATTTCCAAGTTAACAATAAATTGAATACCTATTTTAATTTATTCCCTTGTGACACTCAAGTTGAGAGGGGAAAAAAAAAAAAAAAAAAAAACCTCTCCTCCCTGCCAAAAATGTATGAGGATATAAAAACATATGAGTAATGTTTGGGGCAATGATAATGATATAAATAAATTAGCCAAATAAAATAAAATAACTGAACACCAAACCAGAACAAATGAATTCTAATATGAAGTAACTTCAGTCCCCTCATAGAACCTCCCTAGTAGCCAGGGCTTTGTATGTTCCTGTTTACTGGGGAAATAATAATATTGAAGCATTGACATATATGCATATCATGTGTCAAACACACGCTAGTGGAAGCTATTGCATAGAACAGGAAGTTCAGATTTGTGCTCTCTGACTCTAGGGGGGTGGGGTGGGGATAAGAGGGAGGCTTATGAGACAGGGGACATAGGTTTACATACAGTTTATTCATATTGTTATACACCAAAGACTAATCACACTTCAGTTTAAAAATAATATTGAAATATTATTTATAAACATGAAGGCAATAATCACATGCAATAACTAAGACTGATGAGAATCTTTCTATCCAGGGAGTGGAAATAGAGTGGAATGGACAAAACTCATAAATATTATTTGAATTTTTTAAATCATTGTATATTTTATTTGGTAAAACAATAAAAATGTAACTGTTAAGGCAGAACAAAAGAGGAAATAACTATACTTTTAAGATTATAGGACGATAATACATTTCAAGATTTACTTTAAGTATTTTTACAATATTTACTCATTAGCACCAGTAGCATAAGTCGAACTAGCAGTTAATTTATTTTTTAACTGGAAACAAGATTCTTTCCAGTTTTTTCCCCCAATAATAAAACTCTCAGTTGAAATTGACTCCAATTATGAGCTAATCATTTGAAAATGTTTTGGTAGAATTATATTTCCATTTCCTTATTTACATTGATAGCCACAAGTATGTCTATGATATTTAGTTGCTGACAATGATCATATAGCATAGTTTTCGTGGCTTTCTCCAACTCATGTAAAAAAATAATTCATATTTTTATAATTGATCACTTTCTTTTTGTTAGCAATAACATTAATTTTCCAGTATAGTTATCATTTGTGCTGTTTATTTTAATGGAAAATGTTCAACTGGTAACTCTTTTTGAAGACTCTGGTGAATAGAGATGGTATTTGCAATGTTCTGGAGACATTAATTTAATGTGGGGGAGAATTATACACCTAATATTTTAAATTTGATATTTCTCTTCCTGCATATGACTCAGCATAGTATTTCATTCCCTTCAGACTTGGTAATTCCAGCCACTCAAACTCCTCTTCTCAGACTATTTTAAGGATTAAAATAGTCTTCCAATTAAGCATTATGGAAAGACCAAACACATTTTTTTTTTACAAATATCAGCATGAAACAACACATCTTTGTGCAATCTATAACACATTTTAATTGGATACAAAACAATGAAGCATAAATATGCATAAGGATCATGAATATGAGCTGTTCTTGCCTCTAGGGAAGGCAAGAATATAGATTGATTCATAAAGTGCAATGTTAATGGACTAACTCCTAGAGGATAAAAATGCATATTATTTTAGTTGTTTTTCAGCAAATTTGGCAAGATTAAATTAACAAAGTATAGAGAATGCATTTGGATCTTTCAGATAAAAAATAGTAAGAGTGCATTATAATTGATAAATTTAGTATATTTTGAAACTCCTCTCATAATATTCTGTCTCTGTACTAAAATAACTAATTAACTTGTAGGGTGATGTTAATATCATCTTCTTAATAATGTAGCACTAAATTTTCATTGTGAATGCCAAAGGACAGTAGGAAATAGGATGATAACCAATTTTTTTTTTTTAAACCCAAGTGATATAACAGCTTTGGTATCTAGGAACAGGAAGAAGAAGCAATAATTCAAAAAGACTCCTTAGCTGGAATTCAAGGGTCAGCATATTGTTTAGTGCCCTGATTTAAAGGCAGACCAAACTTCCCAAACAGAATTTTGTATAACTTTACTGATATTTCTATTTTTGCACTTAGGAAGCGGTATTGTATAGTTTGTTATAGACTTTTCAGTGTCTTCTACTTTCTTTTCTGAGATTAAGAAATATATCCCTAATGTCTTTGAATTCATAAAAATTAAGCCAGTGATTTTATATAATAGGTACATATAAAAGCTAGGCAAAGGAAGAAAAGTTAATAGGGAATGATATTTTGGAGATGGGTAGCTTATATTAGAAACTTTCTAGTATTTTAATCTTCAAAAATAGCAATATAAATATTATTTACATCTAGATTTCAGTCTCAAAATATCTGACAATTGTATTTGAATTTTTCACTTAATATCTTTGAAGATCTCTTCTCAAAGTGAACAAAGATCCCATTTAGCCAAATCAAACAAATAATTTACTCTCTTAAATATGTTTCACCAACCTATTACGATACAGATGATCAGTCATTTGGTCTTTTCTAAATATTCTTTTTTTATCTTAGCATCTTTGACTTAACTTTTTAGGCTCTTGTAGCCTCTGTTGCTGACTTTTACTCTTTTAAATATTGCATTGCACCAGGACTTATCATGAACCTTTTGATTTTCTCTATATAAATTATTTTTCTTTCTAGAATCATTCTTGGCCTTGCTCTAAGTCATTTTCATTGATGACTCTTACCCTTCTCTTTCAGATAGCAGCAACATTGATTTGACCTCTCTATTCCTAAATCTAACATGTTTCTCAAACTTACCATGCTTGGGGAAAAAAAAATCATGTGATTACCAAGACCACCCCTTATTTTTTTCTGTAAATATTTTTATCTCAAGAGATGCCATCACTATACACCCTGTTGTTTGAGATTAAAACCTAGGAGTCATTCTTAATTTCCCTCTTTTCTCATTCCTTCTACCAAGGCTTCTAGATTCTATCTTGAATGCCAAACTCAAATCCATCCCCTTCTCTAGTCCTGTCACTACCACTGAACTCAAGTTAAAATGTTTCTCACATGAACCTTAGAAACTTTGTCCTAGTCATATCGCCTGCTTCAGTTTTTGCCCCATCCTCTGAACCATTTTCTATACAGATGCTAGATAATTTATTGTATAAGTCAGATGGCATCTTTCTAGCTTAAGAGATATATGATATACTCAGAATATAATCCATGTTCCTTACCTGGAGGGTTCTATATAGGCATATTTCATTGTATTGCACTTTGCTTTATTGTACTTCGCAGAGTTGTATTTTATAAACTGAAGGCAACTCTACTTTGAGCAAGTCTATTGGTGATATTTTTCTAACAGTACTTGATCATATCATGTCTCTGTGTCACATTTTGGTAATTTTTGCAGTATTTCAAACTTCATTTTTATTACCTTTGTTATGGTGATCTGTGATTAGAGATCTTTGATGTTACTAGTATAAATGCTTTGGGGTACCACAAACCACACCCATATAATATGGTGAACTTGATTATTAAAATTGTGTGTGTGTGTGCTCTGACTACTCCACTAACCATTCCCCTATCTGTCTCTCTCCTCTCAGGGCTTCATATTCCCTGAGACACAAAGATATTGAAATCAGGCCAAGTGATAACTAAAATGACCTCTAAGTGTTCAAGCGAGAGGAAGAGACACACATCTTTCAATTTAAATCAAAGGCTGGAATTGATTAAGCTTAATGAGCAAGGCACATCCAAAACAGAGAGAGGTCAAACACTATGATTATTGTGCCAAACAGTCAAATTGTTAATACCAAAGAAAGGAAATTAAAAGTGCTACTCCAAAAATAAAAAAATAAAAGTGCTACTCCAGTGAACGCATACGTGGTAAGAAAATGAAACAGACTTATTGCTGATAAAGAGAAAGGTTTAGTGGATAAATAAGTCACAATAGTCCCTTAAGCCAAAATCAAATCCAGAATAAAGCCCTAACTCTCTTTAATTTTATGAAGCCTGAAAGAGCTGAGACAGTTAGAAGAAAAACTGAAGATCTCCAAGATTATTTTGTGAGATATAAGAAAAGAAAGCCCTCTCCATAACACAAAAGTGCAAAGTGAAGCAGCCCATGCTAATAAAGCACTCTTAGCAAGTTATCCAGCAGATCTAGATAAGATAATGAATTAAGATGGCTAAGCTAAACAAGAGATATTCATTGCAGACAAATAGCATTATATCAGAAGAGCATGCCATATAGGACTTCCA
The DNA here is from genome assembly GCA_020226075.1 of Hydropotes inermis. Lineage (NCBI taxonomy): Eukaryota > Metazoa > Chordata > Mammalia > Artiodactyla > Cervidae > Hydropotes > Hydropotes inermis. The sequence goes on from CM035295.1 coordinate 24,217,998, forward strand.
TAGCTAGAGAGGAGAAGCCAATGCCTGACTTCAAAGGACAGGCTTACTGTCTTGTTTGGGGCTAAAGCAGCTGGTGATTTGAAGTTGAAAACAATGCTCATTTACCATTCTGAAAATCCTAGGGTTCTTAAGAAATTTGCTAAATATACTCTATGCTCTATAAATGGAACAACAAATCCTAGCACATCTACTCACAACAGTTTACTGAATATTTAAGCCCAATGTTGAGAACTACTAGTCAGAAAACATATATATATATATATATATATATATATAACTGCTCACTGACAATGTACCTGGTCACCCAAGGGCTCTGATGGAGATGTGCAACAAGATTCATGTTGTTTCCAGGCTTGCTAACACAACATCCATTTTGCAGTTCATGGGTTAAAGAATCATTATTACTTTGAAGTTGTGTTATTTAAGAAATGCATTTTATAAGGCTCTAGCTGCTACAGTAGTGATTTCTCTGATGAATCTGGGTAAAGTCAGTTGAAAACCTCTGGAAATGAGTTACCATCTAAGATTATTAAGGACATTCATGATTCATGGAAAGAGCTCAAAATATGAACAATAACAGGAGTTTGGAAGAGATTAATTCTAACTCTCATGGATGCTTTGAGGGGTTCAAGCAAGTTGAGAAAGTAACCACAGATGAAGTGGACACAGCAAGAGAAGAATAATTAGATTGGAGTCTGAAGTTGTGACTGAATTTCTACAATCTCATGAAAATCTGGAGAAGGAAATGGCAACCCACTCCAGTACTCTTGCCTGGAGAATCCCATGGATGGAGGAGCCTGAGTAGGCTCCACGGGGTCGCAACAAGTCAGACACGACTGAACAACTTCACTTTCATGAAAAACTTGAATGAATTATAGAATAGCTTCTTATGGATGAACCAAGAAAGTGGTTTGCTGAGATGAAATCTACTCTTGGTGAAGTTGTTGCGAATATTTTAAAAATGATGAAAAAGGATTTAGAATATTACAGAAACTTCCTTGATAAAGCTATAGAAAAAAATTAGATTAACTCCAATTTTGAAATATGTTCCACTGTAGGTAAAATGCCATCAAACAGCATTGCTTGGTACAGAGAAATCATTTGTGAAAGGATGAATAAATCCATGCAACAAACTTCAGTACTGTCTTATATTAAGAAATTACCACAGCCACTGCAGTCTTCAGCAGTCATCATCCTGATCAGTCAGCAGCCATCAACACTGAGGCAAGTCCCTTCAACCAGCAGAAAGATTATGACTCACTGAAGGCTCAGATGATAGAAGTTTTAGTAACAAAGTATTTTTAATTAAGGCATGTACATTGCTGTTTTACTCATAATGCTATTGCATGCTTAATAGGTTACACTAGATTGTGAATATAACTTTTATAAATACTAGGAATCCAAAAATTCCTGGAACTCAATTTATTGTCATATTTGCTTTATTGTGGTGGTCTAGAATAAAATCTATGATATCTCCGAGGCTTGCCTGTACTTTCTGGCTCTGCTTATCTCTCTAACATTATCTTCAACAGTCATTATCTTCACTCACCAAGATCAAAGCACAATGGCCCATTTATTTAGCCAGCTTAGTCTGAATCAAAACCTTTCTGTATTCAGACACTTCAGTTCAGCTCAATCACTCAGTCGTGTCAACTCTTTGTGACCCCATAGACTGCAGCACACCAGGCTTCCCTGTCCATCCCCAACACCCGGCACTTACTCAAGCTCATGTCCATCGAGTCAGTGATGACATCCAACCATCTCAACCTGTAGTCCCCTTCTCCTCCCACCTTCAATCTTTCCTAACATCAGGGTCTTTTCCAATGAGTCAATTCTCATCATGTGGCCAAAGTATTGGAGTTTCAACTTCAGTATCAGTCCTTCCAATGAATATTATGGATTGATTTCCTTTAGGATTGACTGGATCCCCTTGCAGTCCAAGGGACTCTCAAGAGTATTCTCCAACACCACAGTTTAAAAGCATCAATTCTTTCGCTCTCAGCTTTCTTTACAGTCCAACTCTCACATACATACATGACTACTGGAAAAACCATAGATTTGACTAGACAGACCTTTGTTGCCTAAGTAATGTCTCTGCTTTTTAATATGCTGTCTAGATTGATCATAGTTTTTCTTCCAAGGAGCAAGTATCTTTTAATTTCATGGCTGTAGTCACCATCTGCAGTGACTTTGGAGCCCAGAAAAACAATCTCTCACTGTTTCCAGTGTTTCTCCATCTATTTGCCATGAAGTGATGGGACCAGATGCCATGATTTTAGTTTTCTGAATGTTGGCTTCTAAGACAAATTTTCACTCTCTGCTTTCACTTTCCCAAGAGGCTCTTTAGTTCTTCTTCGCTTTCTGCCATAAGGACGGTATCATTTGTGTATCTTCAGACAGTTAGGTAATCTTCTGTTGGATGTTTTGTGTCTGGACTGTTTCCTTGGAATTTTGATTTCATTCAAGTCTCAGTCTCAATGCCACCTCTGTTAACAACTGCCAGCTAAACACAGGATGCCTAGCTGAGCTTGAGATTAACAATAATTTTTACTGTAGAAGCGCTGCAAGTATGGCACAGGATACAAATATACAAATAAAAAATACGTTGGCTGTTTTAAATTAAATTTAAATGATGACCTGCATTTTATTTGCTCAGTCTGGTTATCCAGCTCTCAGAGGTCTGCTCTGGCCTCCTGTATCCCACCCTGAGTATTGCTCTTATTGTGCTTGGCACATCTTGTGATTGCTTTGTGTATACACTTACTTCAGTAGATTACAAAGACCCAGGGGGACAGTGACTTTTCCAAATTTAATCGGGTCCCCCAGAGACAGACACTGCCTTAAGCCGCATGAGGTCACCATAAAATCACAGGTTAGGGCCCACTCAAGACCCTGTAGCCGTGAAGGCCGTGAAGCCACACAGGTGCCCTGGAATGGGGGCAGACCAAGGGCTCACTTACACACACATTCACACCAGAGTTTATCACAGTGCCTCCCCTCTCCGGGAAGGTCCCTAACTTGTGGTCTTCTTACTGAAAACCATGGGAGGTGATCAAACTCCTCTTCCACCCAGAGATGGGACCTGACTTGGTTTTGTCTTATATGTGGAGCATAATAAACAAAGAAATAACAAGATAAACAGATAATAAATAACAGATTGTTGGTTTTTAAAGGCAGATGGTGGGGGTAGCAGGCAGAGAAATGAGTAAATGTGTGTGTGTGTTTTCTTAATTTAATTTTAAAATAACCTCTTATTAACTAATCTAATGGCAACTTTTCCAATTCTGTTTTGATTTTTCCCCTAGTCTTATTGAGATATAATTGACATAAATCAATAAATTTCACAATTCCCACAATAAGCTTAGCTAGCATTCATCATCTCACATAGATATAATAAAAAGAGAAAAAAAAAGAATCATTTTTCTTCATGATGAGAAATTTTAGAATTTTCTTTTGCATTACACATCAGTATTAACTATAGTCATCATGCTGTATATTAAATCCCTACTACTTATTTATCCTATCCCTGAAAGTTTGTACCTTTGACCACTCTCCTCCAACTCCCCCTCACCCAACCCCAGATACTATTTTCCTGAATTCCTAGAAGCATTCCACAATGTTAACTACATAAGAACACCAATAATGAATATATAATGGTAATTTTTAAAAGGACAGTTTGTCTGGTGGTATCCAATATATGAGAAGATATAAGTTGTACCTTAATGCAGTTCAAGACTAAAGCTATAGCTTTACTAGATGAAAAAAAATCTGTGAAATACTATTTAAAGAAAAGGTAAACTGTTTTTCATTTTCTTTAATTTCTCCACTATCATCTCAAATATAAGCAACTAAGGTTGTGTGAAACTGAATCGAAAGCAGTATGTTTTTCAGAATCTTCATTAGTCATTGGGGGGATGAGTGCCACAGTAAAATTTTAGTTCAATCAGTAGAATAACTAACTTCTGTTAATGTGTGAGCATCACAGATCTGCAGCAAAGAGGAAAGGTGCTGTTATTAAAGCCATTAAAAAGAATTCATTTGAATCAATTCTAATGAGATGGATGAAACTGGAGCCCATTATACAGAGTGAAGTAAGCCAGAAAGATAAAGACCATTACAATATACTAACACATATATATGGAATTTAGAAAGATGTTAATGATAACCCTATATGCAGAACAGAAAAAAAAAAGACACAGATTTATAGAACAGTCTTTTAGACTCTGTGGGAGAAGGCGAGGGTGGGATGGTTCAAGAGAACATCATCGAAACATGTATAGTATCTAGGGTGAAACAGATCACCAGCCCAGGTTGGATGCATGAGACAAGCGCTCGGACCTGGTGCACTGGGAAAACCTAGGGGGAGCGGGTGGAGAGGGAGGTGGGAGGGGGGATCGGGATGGGGAACACATGTAAACCCATGGCTGTTTCATTTCAATGTATGACAAAATTCACTACAAAAAAAAAAAAAAACCCTCTGGAGCCCAGAAGAGATGAGTCTATAGGAAAGATGTACAGTCACATGTTCACATATCCTCTGGGCTATTTTCCAACTAAACTTGCGGAACGAGACAGCTGTGCTCTTTAATCTGTTCCCTATTGCCTCTTCACATGGTTAGTTCCAAATGCGATATTTTGCCTGGTGCTTGGATTGTCACTTTATGGATTCACGTCTAGTTTTGTGAAAGCACAATATGTTGGTTTTAATATTTATTAATCTTTCACAATATGTTAGGAGTGATACAGATAATACGTCCAACATGGTCTTCAATTTCTAGGAATTTATATTTGAAAGTATTACATATATTGGTTACAAATAAATACTACAGACACAAACCTGCTCTACTTTTTTTTGTCAGTGGCTATTTGTAAAGTGTATTTATCTGATATGACATAAGTACTTTGGAAAAAAATGGTTGGTCAATAGTTTTAATGATACCAATCTCTTCAATCAAGACGGTTAAACTGTGATGGCTTGCTGCCAAAATATTTTTGATGTAATTTATATTGGACAGCATTCATTTGGTAAATATTTCATCAAAAAAGCAAATAAACTAAATATCTTTCCTTCAATATCTTTGGATGCTAGACAATTTTCTTCTTAAGGAATTTATTCTTAAGGTACAGAATTTAAAAAGAAAAGCTGAAACTGTTTTTTAATGGATGTATTTAACAAATTAAAATGTGAAAAGGTAAATGTCTCAGCACTTTGGCTAGTTCTCTAAGACATTAATTGATGTATGTATCCCTCACTCCTTTAGGTAAATATGATGATCACATTTATATAGAAAAGGTAACTAAAGTTTTTCAAAATTAAGTAAATTATTAATATTTTCAAACTATTTGCAGAGCCAAAAATCAAAACACAAATTTTGATGATTCCAACCCAAAATTATTAATGAGTTCTCTCCTAAAGAAGTATAAGAGAAAAGATCTGATAACATCGTGGTCTGAAAGCTAGAATTGAATGAGTAATGTACCTTGTGTGTGCTGTCTCTTTAGTCATGTCCGACTCTGCGACCCTATGACCTGAAGTCAGCCAGACTCCTCTCTCCATGGGATTCTCCAGGCAAGAATACAGGTTGCCATGACCTCCTCCAGGGAATCTTCCAGACCCAGAGATCTAACCTGTGCCTCCCATGGCTACTGCATTACAGGCAGATTCATTACCAATGAGCCCATAGTTGTAAAGGGTTTCCCAGGTGGAGCTAGTGATAAAGAATCTGGACATAAAAGACACTGGTATAAGGGACTATATCCTGGAGTAGGAAATGGCAATTCATTCCAGTATTTTTGCCTGGAAAATTCCATGGACAGAGGAACCTGATGGGCAATAGTTCATGGGCTGCACAGTGTCAGACACAACTGAGCAACTGAGCGTGTGTGTGTGTGCATGGAAGCTCATGCACACACAAACACACATACATGCACACTAATTTAAAAAGCAAATGGACAGTTGGAGAAAAATGATTATTCAATTTGTGTTTATAAATTTCCTCAAATCCCCTTACAGAAACAATTGAGCAGTTAGGATGTCAATAAAGAAAAATATTTCAATAAAACTAGTGGCATAGTATGCTCAAGTACCTTAGAAGTAAGGGGGTCTTCTAAATCACTTATAACAAGATCAGTAAGATCCACATTGCACAGGATAATGAAAGGAAGGTAAAGACGAGCCGTTCAGCCTTTCCCTAATGCATTCAGAGATTAGGTGAAAACTATATCAAAAAGGCCACATCCTAGCCACACAAGAAGCTGTCTCTTGGCTGGTGTGATCACTGAGCTTTCAGCAGACCACTTCATTGTTCTGTAAAGACAGTTGTTACTGGATAATGGAACATGTGGTAGGACCAGTGAAGTCCACGGACCCGTTGATAGCTGACATTTTGTTTTGTAAAATGTGTTATTTGCACTCACAGAGGCAACGTTATGAGATACCATAGCAATGCACAGACATTTCTGTAAGCCTATAGATGATAATGCTGGAAAGAGAATTGAGAACCACAGGAAAAACTTATATCTGGAATCAACTTTTAAACCCATATGGAAAAAACTCTACCCTCACCAGTATAATGATTTCTAACATAATCCATTTTGCACAGTAACTACAAGAAAAAATTAAGTGGAAACCAATGAATGTAACTTTTCAATCAATAGTATCATAATAATACATAAAATTATTTCATGTTTGTATATTCTTATTGAGATTTACACTAAAGCAATAGTTTAAAAAATTCTTAAACTGCATCATGTTCTTAATTTTAGTAAAGACAATGATATTCTGAAATATTACAAGTTAAAGCAAATAGGAATTAAGTAAATGTCATTAGGAGAAAACATTTTGTGTGTACACAAAAATAAATATAAAATAGAAGAAATTAATTCAAGTTAGATCTGAATTAGGAAAAAAACACATTTTTCCTATTTTCTAAAAAGTAATCTTTTAGCTCTGTTTTTATAAATATTTTAGAAATTTTAGAATCATGACAGACAATAAGCATATGGAAAATTTAGAATGAGATCTCTAAATATGATTTTTCACCAAAAGAACAAGAAATGTGTGATTCTAGATCTATGTCAGAAAATATACAAGATCAGCCTGGAGTATTTTATTTTGCCAGAAAGCATGGAAAATATCAATGTCCCTAAAAGGACATAAACATCAACTCGAAGAGGCAGTCACTGGCCAAGGCTGACAGGCGGAGCATCAAACAAAATAAGGACAGTAACTCACTGAAACACATGTAATTAGGAATTCTTAAAATGATAAATGCATGATTGTAATCAAGCATTGATACTGCATTTCCTGTACAACTCAATTTCAGGATAACTATAGCTGATGAGTGAGAGTTCTTAAATGAAGGACTCCAAGTAATAATTGCAGAAGCACTGATAGGATTAGAACATCATCATTGCATCATTTACAACCAAATAATTAATCTAGGCAAACACATCAATAGTTAGGAAAACTAGTTGGAGAAAAAGTGAGAGGGCAATGGATGAATCAGGATAGCATTAGAAATTATTGATCAAACTGTACTTGAGTAAGTGTCAGAAAATCAGACATGATGTGCCACCTGATTTGCTGAAACACAGCATAAACAGATTTGTTAAAGTGTTTTGCTGCTAAAGTTGTTAAAAATTTTAATCAGGCCTCCATAAAAAATTGGCTTATAATAAATATAGAAAATAGAAGTATATGCTAGAAAACTCCACAAAGTTAAAATTTGTCAAATTCTACACAGCAAATTATCTAACTTCTTCAACCAAAAACTAGGAGTAAGAGGAAGGGAAGATGTTACAGGATGGAAGAGATATGAAATACACCAGAACCATTTAAAAAGCCATATAAATGGCCAACAGGTATATGAAAAGGAGATCAACATAACTAATCATCAGAGAAATGCAGATATTAATGATCATGAGATGTCACCGCACAACTTTCAGAAGGGCTAATTGTCATAAAGACAAGCAATAACAAATGCTGAGAGGATATGGAGAAAAGGGAATCCTTGTACACCAATGATGGGAATGTAAATTGGTTCAGCCACTAGGGAAAATGATATGAAAGTTCTTCAGGAAGTTAAAATTAGAACTAACATATGACCTAGCAATTCCATTTCTGAGTATGTATTCAAAGGAAACAAAACTATATCTCAAAGATATATCTATACTCCCATATTCACTCTAATAGTCATGATAGTCAAGGTCTGGAAACAACCTAAGTATTCATCAATAGATGAATATATCAAGAAAATTATATATGTATATATGTGTAGATATATATGTATATATGTGTAGATATATATGTTATATATATAATGTCCATGTATGAGTATGGAGATATTTGTATGTGAATATATAAATATATGCAAATATATTTATATAAACATAAAATATCTTTTAGCCTTAAACAAGATGGATATCCTGTCATTTGTGACAAATAGGTTGACCTAGGTTGCATTATGTAGCTAAAAAAGCCAGACATAAAAAAAATAATAATAATACATGTTATCACTTATATATAGAATCCAATAATTTTAAAGAAAAAAACAGATGAACTCATAGAAACAGAGTAGAAAAGTAGTCACCAGGGACTGGATGCTTGTGGAATAGGAGGAAACTGTTAAAAAGTTTCAAACATTCAGATACAAGATGGGCAAGTTCTGAGGGTCTAATTTATAATATGGTGACTGCAGTTGAAAATACTGTAGTGTATAACTGAAATTTGCTAAGAGAACAGAATTTAAATGCTTTCACCAAAAGAAAAAAGCAAATATGTGAGAAGAGGAATGTGATAATTAGTGCAATGGGGGGAGTACTGCTACCAAATAAATTCATATCCCATTTCCATGCTGTATATATAGATATCTTACAATTTTATTTGTCAATTTTATCTCAATAAAACTGAAGAGAAAGATACATATAAAGCAAACACAACTCATTTAGCTCTAACTTCAAATATCTACTGCAAATAAATTTTCACAAATAAAAGAAATACAGAAATTTGAATGGAAACAAGGTTTTAGAAAGTGTTGAGTAAATATTAACTAGCTTAGTTCAATAACTTTGTTGACACTATTTTAACAAAATCTATCTTTATTTGAGGTGAATGTTGCAATATGCATGGGAAAAATAAAATCATTCTATTACTTTTAGGACCAAAATGTCAAAATGACGATAATAATAATGCTTGGAATTTGTTCAAGATTGGCAAATAGTGGTAATTGTGAAAGCTGAGTGATGAGGGTTCACAATACGCCTACCTAATTTACAATTTTATAAAATATACAGAATATAATAGAAAATATAAAACTATAATAAATAAGAATCAGGATGTACATCCTTTTATCTATGCCCTGACTTTTTTGAGTTTAAGACTCACCACTTTTATGAACTATTTCCTTATTAGCACAGTTACCATTATTCTCCACTTTGGGGGATCTTACACAAATAATTGTTTCACTATTTGCCATATAACTATATATAGTCTTATTTTAACAGTTTGTGCACTTTCTTACTAAAAGAACCATAAAGTTAGTATTTGACCTATAGTGCTTATTTTGTATTAAAATTGTGTGTACATTAGGTTCTTTTCTCTATTCTAGAGCCTTCATACATGTATTTAAGTTTGTCTTCTTTATTATCTAGCTTCATATTAGGTTTTCAATGAAATTTATTAATTGAATAAATTTTAACAGTTTGTAAGAAAGGAAACCAAAATATACTGAACCCTAATATGCCAAGCATCATGCTAGGTTCTTAATATATAAGTACTATTATGTTATTTTCCCAAATTTAGAGAAGAGAAAACTAACATTCAGAAAATATGTAATTTTCTAAGTTGCTAATAAGTGGAGTGACTGAAATATGAACCCAACATTTTAATTACTAAAATGTTTTTTTTAATTATTTTTGTTGTTTCTGTATGTGTGGAAGTAAAAACTAACACAAAAATAGAGAGATGATAATAACATGAACACTTCCATTTTATGGAATTGGTTTTCTTATTTAAGAAAGTTTTGTTCTATTTTCACACATTTTTTTTTTCCCTTCAAGAATTTTACTTCCTTCTTAGTGGCTTTCTCTCCAAAACCTGGTTTCCATCTTATCTGTGTACCATTCTCTAGTCTTGTGTGTGGTCATTGGTACATCACAGGAATGTATGGGTGTGAGCTCTTCTGATTTTTAATTAAAAATTGTGTTTGCAGTCAAGCCCTAAGAGATTAACACTCTCATGCCAAAACCCAGAAGAGTGTGATCATCACTAGTATCTTCTCTTTAGTTATGTGTTCACTATGTTGTCTATAACATTTTCACTCATTTGAGTTGTTTCTGTAGGAAAGCACCCCTAGTTTCCTTACCAGCAGGGAAATGAGTAATGCAAGAAAGTTAAAATTGTTTCATGAAAGACACTCAGAAACACCTAGATTTTCTTCTGGGATTGTCTAGTAATCTGAATAAGGAACCCTGCTACGCCACCCAAGAAATGTATTCAACCAACTTTACTCTCCTCCTGTCAAATCAATTTACCTTTGACAGAAGGCATGCCATCCTGCCACATCACTGTCCCCTTACTTGGTTCAGTAGGAAAGTGCTATTATTACTCTCACTGCTCTTGTTTGCTTTCTGCTATACTCAGTACTTCTGGCTCTTCATAGGGCAAGATTATTGCCACCAAATTGTCTATGAGAACAGACCAGGAAGAATGACAGTATATAACTGAGAAAAAAAAAAAAGGAGACAATGTTCTTCCATTTATATCTCTGTATTTGTATTAAGAAGTTTCAAAAGCATGGCTACTACTTTTTTTCCTCCCATGTTTTGTTCACTATTTCCTATAGCTGCTCCATTATGTTTATTTCCATTCACCCCAACCTTTTTTTTGATAATTTTTGCCTGCAATTATTAGGAACATTAGACGCATGTAATTTTCCTTCACATTTTGTAATGCATCAAAACAAAACCTGATATGAAGAGAAAAGATTCATTATGTCGTTTAAAATGTTTATATGGAATTAATATCATCCAGCTATTGTAGGAGAGCCACAGAAGAATTGAATATAAATAAAATGTAGCTTGGATTATCAGTGTAGCAATGGTTTTGAAAATTCAGCTGAAAAACTGAATAGGTTTTCAATTACCTATTCCTTCTCCCAACATCAAAATTCATGTTTTTCATTTATCAGTAAATTTCTGAATTTTCAGGGAAAATAGAATACAGTATCAATTTTAATCTTGATACTTTTGTAAGTAATTTTTCAAGTCCATTTACAAAAAGAAAAATTTCTATGTTCCAGCTTATCTAACACCTTACTCAGATTCAGGACCATTCTTCTCTTTCATCCCCATCACATCAAGGCTCTGTGAGTTTCAGGCTCAAGGTGAAAGATCTCTCCCATTACCCACAACATATAGGAAGCACCTTAAACATGTTAGAGATTAGCAAATATAGAATTGATACATGATACCATCTTTAAGTATCTGTCTCTTAGTAAGAAAATCCATTTTAGTATATTTGCAATTCATTGTGTAGTGGGAAATTACACAATAAATATGAAAAATGAAGACTGCTAGAAAATAACATTTCCTGAATCATGATGTTTTGATATTAAATATGTATTCTATTTCTGTTTTCTGTACTATGTCTGTGATACTGACCAACTGAATGCATTTGTTCCCAACAGTAAAGAAGACATTTCCCCAGCATAGATCCTGTCCTAGCTATTTAAAGTATTTTGACCTCTGTGGTGTTTTTTTTTTTTTTTGCCTATTTTATGAAATTTTTGTGTGTTTTGAACAGGTAAAATTTTTAACTCATTTGTATTCTCTCCATCAATGTAGCTTCATGCAATTGATAATGAAGACACTCAATATTTATTGAGAGAATACATGCATTTAAAAAGTCAAGTAAATATCACTTGTCAAATTTTCTGTTAACTGAAAAAAATCTTTAATACATTTGCATATTTAAGATTGTATATTATAGAAAAAGTCTCTAACATATTTAGTTGATGACATGTATACATTTTATACCTAAATTATTAGTGTTCCAAGTAGTCTGCTGATGGCTAGCTTTTTGCTCTACCATCAAAATTTAAGTTATCTACAAAATGAATCTATGATGCATATTTATAACCCTATAAAGATACTTTAAATATTATTTAAACTTTTTAAGGGCCACTCTTATGTACATATTTCATCTTCATAGTGTGAAAAAACAAATATAACTATTGCTTTTTGCACTGTTATTTACTAAAATATTCCTATGGGAAATTAAGAGACATTTTCCCAGTATATTCATAATACAGAATTTCAAGTTTTTATTTCAAAGTTATTTAATAATATCTACAAATATGTATATGCCTATGTAGTATACTATCCTGTTTAGCATCACAAATTTTGGTATTTTTTACTAGAGTTATAAAATAACATTTTCAGTTCAAGATTCACTTTGCTTTATAAACTCTCACTTTAGAAAGCACCATATAAGCTGTACTAACAAATTTTAAACAAGCTTACAATACATAGTGTTAGTATTTTTTTCAAAAGTACAAATGCAGTATATCTTTGATATTGATAAGTCTGGAGAAACTTAAGTACCAGAGCAAAACTGCTGATATGAATTTAAAACCAGCTCCAATGGATATTTTGACTATAGTTTATTTGTTAGATAAGATTGTACCAATAACAAATTTTCTGTTTATAAAGTACTATATATTTTTATTAATTTTTGTTGGTGTATAATTGATTTACAATTTTGTATTAGTTTCTGCTGTACACCAAAGTGGATCAGTTATACATATATCTACTCTTTCTTTTCAGATTCCTTTCCCCATAGGTCATCACAGAGCATTGGGTAGAGTTCCCTGTGCTATACAACAGGCTATTAGTGATCTATTTCATGTATAGTAGTGTGGACTTGTCAGTCCCAATCTACCAATTTATCTCTCACCCACTTTCCCCTTTGAGTAGTATATAATTTAAATACTAAAGTATTAAGATGTTTGCAAGTAGTTTCAAATGATCCAGCAAAACAACAGAGAAATCAAGAGAGGAAGAGAAAAGTGTGACTATCACTGAAGGTATACTTATGCTTTTTTTTTTTCCCCATTGTTTTGCAGGTTTCAAAATTTTTCAAGTAAAATGCTGGGTAGAAAAGCATAAATTATTTATCTAGAATATTGTGTGAAAATGAGGGCCACTGTTGTATTAATTTTTCATTTGCTTGGTAACATTTACTAATTGTTTGCACATCACAGAATCTGTTAATGAAGAGTGCTACTGAATTTTTTTTAGAATATATATTGAATTAGCACAATAGTTATTGCAGAAAGTAAGCAGCAGGTTTTTTTCCACAATTCTGGGTATAGATACCTTACACTTTTCTAATATTTTTTGGTCATATTGAAGAACTGTTAGAGAAATCACTGTTCATAATCCCCCACTGTATTTCACACGTGTCAGTCTAAATAAACTTGGGAGTCTATTGTATATATTAAGTTATGCATTACATTATAGGCCGATGGATATTTGACATGTGGCCACATTATAATGAAAGCATGCAAATCTAGGTAATAAATAAGTCCGACTTTCTTGGAGTTTGACATTGGAGTAAGAAGGAGAGACTGAAATAACAGGCAGGTAGTATTCTTCTATGCTTAGATGGAGACTAGGACCTAATATTCCAAAAAGCATTGCAACATTTGTTAGCTCTTTACAGAGCACGCTGAACATGGTGTATATTTTTGAAAGGAATCTCAGAGGTCTGCTGTTGAATCTCAATGTCTGCATTTATAGATTAAGGCATTAGACCAAATAATTTCTTATTAAAAAAAGAAAACCTCTATTTTTAATAGATGTAATCCTATGAGCTATAGTAATAATAGTAGGCATATACTTGCCGCTATGCTGTGCTGGGCTTAGTGGCTTGGTCCTGTTCAGCTCTTTGCAGCCTCTTGGACTATAGCCTGCCAGGCTCCTCTGTCCATGGATTCTTCAGACACGAACACTGGAGTAGGCTGCCATGCCCTCCTACTTGCCATTATGGGAACGTTTTTATTCAATATAAACTGAAAATATGTTTGAAAACCTACTATGTGCTACACTTCAAAGTATTTTTTCTTATGTCCTCTTTATAACAGTTCTGTGGGTTCTACTTATTCTCCTCATTTCCCAGTTAAGAAAGCTTAATTGCGAAGAAAAATAATAGTTTGCAGAAAAATCTCACAGTATGTTAGTGGAGGACTTGGTATTTAAACCTGAATGCATCTGGTTGCAAAGGAATAAAGGCATATATTCACATAGTTTCTATAACATAAAATCATTCATCCCTTTAGGTCCTAGTGCATACTGTATTTACTTCACAATTAGAAATTCATTCTTCTCTATCTAGTTCTGAAAGCATTTAATGTGTTTGCTTAGAAATTACAGCAATAGCTTAACTTCCTTTCCAGCCCATAGCACCTAACACAGAACTGAGCTAAGAGCAGCCATTAAATAAACAATTGATGATTAAAGTAATTGTTTCCATTGCTGTTTCAACACCAGAGGAGGTTGCTCTCCTGATTATGTTTTAGTGTTATCCTTTCAGGCAGTTTTAGATATAATAAGCCATCTCTCTCTCTTTCTCTCTCTCTTTTTTTTTTTTTTTTTACAGTTCAGAGATTTGTGTTTTTAAATATCAAACTGTCAGCCAATTGCTAATCAACAAGTATATACAGAATGACCTCAGGGTACATTATCAGAATCTTCAACAGTAATTTCCATAAAAATATGTTTCTCCGAAAATAGATGTAAATTTCCTTACTGGTCCAAACTTGCTTTTCCCAACAGATCAGCGTTTTTCCTATGTACTTATATAGATGTTTATTTGAAATAACTGCCTTACTTCTAAATCATGTTACTCTAGCTCTCTGCATGTCCTTGAGATTCCTTTATCTTTCGCATCATTGTGCTGCATGTTCAGCCCTATTAGTTTTGAGCTTAATGCTGTGCAGTTTAGCTTGCTGATAAAAGCCTTATTGTAGTGTTTTTAATACCTACAGCGCCTCTGTGATTTTGCACAAATTAATTGTTCTTTTGTAGCTATTTTAGCTTTTTAGTACTTTGAAGCTGTTACTGAGGAGATAGACAAGGGGGAACTGTGGTTTACAGCACGACAGTTTAATTTACATAGGCAATGTGAAGTGGAATGATGAGGAAATTAAATCAAGGAAGAAGAAAAAAAAAAAACTGCACAATTGAAAAACATTTGTATTTGACCTGAATGATCCAGCTTGAAAACCTAAAGAGAACTACCTAGATAATGGCTGTGGCCTTCAGTTAAGTTTATCTGAATAATGGACTGAAAGACTAAAAGCTCATATTTCTTTAAAAAGAAGAAACAAACAAGATTTATGATCTTAAGAAACACTCAATTTGAATGAGAGGATAGGAAGATAATTTATCATATATGAATATTATCCAGAAAATGATAAAGGGATTATCTGAGCCTGGGTACCATCCACATACAAGGGGAATAGAAAGGGCATTTTTCCAATCACCTCTTTTATTTAATGAGTCTGATGAATTCCTCACTTGCTCTCTCCCTATGTATGTGACTCTGAACTAATCCTTTTCAGATTTTATTATTTGTGCTTTCTCATCTCTCACTTTATTGTAAGGGACTAAATAGTCAATCACATGGAATGTTTTAGTACTCTTTATACCATTAAAAATTCTTGCAATGCATTTTGTAATTAAGCAAACAAATCACTTAGGTGTTTAAACTTGGAGCTAGGAAGAAAGGAATGAGCAGAAGCAGCAAAAACCTTCCTTATGGGAGCTTATAAATGACATAAACATAAACACAAGGTATAAGTACACAATTGCAAATTAAAACAAAAAAATTATAAGTATTGATGCTAACTATTTCAATTCAATATTATTAAAATTATGGCTGCACAGATTATGGAATCATGGAGAAGTTACAAAGAATGAACTTACTGATGAGGTGATTTCCCATATGTGATTTGGAAGTAGATGGTATTAGAGAAGTGGCCAGGATATGAACCACTCTGGGCCTCCCTGCCTCTTTGCTTTTGTTGAATTGGTTTGCTGTCGCTGTTGTTCAGTCACTAAGTCTGTCCAACTCTTTACGACCCCATGGACTGGGGCACACCAGGCTCCTCTGTCCTCCGCTATCTCCCAGAGTTTGCTCAAATTCATGTTCATTGAGTTGGCTTAGCCCATCCTTGTCATTTTAATCACTGTTAGTTGGTGCTTCCCTTACATACAATGAAAGTAGTTTAGCCATCTGCTTAATGTTAAGTAGTACAATTAGAATTAAACCATTAATATTAACATTTTTTAATTATAGGAATCCAATTTTACAGTTTGCCATTTGTGAAACACTAAACTTAGAAAACATATTTAAGGGCAGGGCTTATTCTCCAAAGATTCTTGTTTTATAAAAGGATTCATCAGAAAGATTAGCTTCAATTAACAGTAACCTGTGTGTACATCATAACCTGTGGGTTTGTTTCACCAAAAATAACTTTCGCTTACTTAAACATTTTGTATGATTTTTTGAGGGGCTTCTAATATACCAGAAATGTCTGGGACCAATCAGAATTTAATTCATATAAAGAGTCATAATCATGAGGCTAAAACTCTGAAGCATGATTGTTCCTTAGTCACTTTTGTTTCTAGAACCCTGGGGACTGTGTGGAACTGGTTCATTTACTTTCAGAATTGGAAAGAAAGTGAAGAAAGAGATGGTATTGGAAAAGAGACTTAAAGAAAAGGTAGAAACATAGAGAAAGAAAGAGGAATACAGAGAGAGAAGGAGAAGGAGGAAGGAGACAAGAATGAAAGTGAGAGGGAGGAAGAGGGATGGAGAGAATTTATTGGGAAAGACTGGTAGTGATTAAGGATTAGGGCAAAGCTGAAATGAAAATTCTGTAGGAAGATATCTAATATTATGCTACCTGATATATAGGTTTTCCAGCACAATTTTATTAATACTAGCACCAATTACTGTTTTCTTGTTTCTGACTTCCCAAGATACAGCATTATAAAGAACTGTTGGATGCACAGCAAGTTCACTGAGGCAAGTAGGAAATAAAGAAAGAATAGCTGACAGTATCAGTGACTATCAAAAGCATTATTTTTTTAATGAATATTTGTCCTTAGAAAAAGAAATTCTTTTCATAATGTTAATGGTCATTCATTCATTTTTTCTAGATCTGGACATCAAAGAATCCTCTAAATACTATGAAGTAGCTAATGTATTGATTTAAAAATCTGTTTTGGTTCTGATGTGAATCAGATTTTTAAATTCCTTTTTAAACTGTATGTCAGGTTTCAATAGTAGCAGAACTCTCTGAACAACCTAATGTGAAACTCCTACATTTATTTTCACAACTTTTAAAAACTTTTGAGTTCTCTAATATTCTGTGTCACATTAATTATATTTTAACATAACTTTATTTCTATGAATTTATGGCAAAGATCAAATTAAAAAAAAAAAAAAATCAGGAGTAAGCCAACATTTTCCATAAAGAGCTGCTGCTGCTGCTGCTGCTAAGTCGCTTCAGTTGTGTCTGACTCTGTGTGACCCCACAGACGGCAGCCCACCAGGCTCCCCCATCCCTGGGATTCTCCAGGCAAGAACACTGGAGTGGGTTGCCATTTCCTTCTCCAATGCATGAAAGTGAAAAGTGAAAGTGAAGTCGCTCAGTCGTGTCCGACTCTTCGAGACCCCATGGATTGCAGCCTACCAGGCTCCTCTGTCCATGGGATTTTCCAGGCAACAGTACTGGAGTGGGGCCATAAAGAGCGAGAGAGTAAATATTTGAAGCTTTGCACATTATAAGGTTTCATCATAAGTATTCAGCTCCATGATTATAGCATAGAGTAGCCACAGGCAATACCACAGCAAATGGTTTGTCTGTGTTTCACTAGAAGTTTATTTACAAAAGCAGGAGACATATTGCACAGGCCCTGGAAATGTCTGGATTGGATTCAGTCCTATTCTGACAACTTATTTACCAACTACCTGTAAACTTTAACTTGAAAAATTTTACGTATTTGTAAACACATATTTTATTTACTGCCACTGCTATTTAGTCACTAAGTCATGTCTACTCTTTGTGACCTTATAGACTGCAGCCCTCCAGGCGACCCTGCCCACAGGATTTCCCAGGCAGAATACTGTAGTAGGGTGCCATTTTTTTCTCCAGTGGATCTTCTTGACCCAGGGATCAAACACACGTCTTCTGCTGGCAGGTAGACTCTTTATCATTGAGCCACCTGGGAAATTCATTTATATACCTCAGTGCAGCCGCTCAGTCGTCTCTGACACGTTGTGACCTCATGAACCGCAGCACGCCAGACCTTCCTGTCCATCGCCAATTCCAGTAGTCCACCAAAACCCATGTCCATTGTGTCAGTGATGCTATCCAACCATCTTATCCTCTGTCATCCCCTTCTCCTCCCGTCTTAATCTTTCCCAGCATCAGGGTCTTTTCAAATGAGTCAGCTCTCCGCATCAGGTGGCAAAAGAATTAGAGTTTGAACTTCAACATCAGTCCCTCCAATGAACACCCAGGACTAATAACCATTAGGATGGACTGGTTGGATCTCCTTGCAGCCCAAGGGCTCTCAAGAGTCTTCTCCAACACCACAGTTCAAAAGCATCAAACTTCTGCTCTTAGCTTTCTTTATAGTCCAACTCTCACATCCATACACCACTACTGGAAAATCCATAGCCTTGACTAAATGGACCTTTATTGGCAAAATAATGTCTTTGCTTTTAAATATGCTGTCTAGGTTGGTCATAACTTTCCTTTCGAGGAGCAAGCGTCTTTTAATTTCATGGCTGCAATAACGATCTGCAGTGATTTTCGAGCCCCCCAAAATAAGTCAGCCACTGTTTCCCCATCTATTTCCCATGAAGTGATGGGACCAAATGGTATGATAGTTTTCTGAATATTGGGCTTTAAGCCAACTTTTTCACTCTCCTCTTTCACTTTCATCAAGAGGTTCTTTAGTTCTTCTTCTCTTTCTGCCATAAGGGTAGTGCCATTTGCATATCTGAGGTTATTGATATATCTCCTGGCAATCTTGATTCCAGCTTGTGCTTCCTCCAGCCCAGAGTTTCTCATGATGTACTCTGCATATAAGTTAAATAAGCAGGGTGACAATATACAGCCTTGAGGTACTCCTTTTTCTATTTGGAACCAATCTGTTGTTCCATGTCCAGTTCTAACTGTTGCTTCCTGACCTGTATACAGGTTTCTCAAGAGGCTGGTCAGTTGGTCTGGTAGTCCCATCTCTTTCAGAATTCTCCACAGTTTATTGTGATCCACAGGCAAAGGCTTTGGCATAGTCAACAAGGCAGAAATAGATGTTTTTCTGGAGCTCTATGCTTTTTCAATGATCCAGCAGATGTTGGCAACTTGATCTCTGGTTCCTCTGCCTTTTCTAAAACCAGCTTGAACATCTGAAAGTTCATAGTTCATATATTGCTGAAGACTGGCTTGGAGAATTTTGAGCATTACTTTGCTAGCGTGTGAGATGAGTGCAATTGTGAAGTAGTTTGAGCATTCTTCGTCATGGCCTTTCTTAGGCATTAGAATGAAAACTGACCTTTTCCAGTCCTGTGGCCGCTGCTGAGTTTTCCAAATTTGCTGGCATATTGAGTGCAGCACTTTCACAGCATCATCTTTTAGAATTTGAATTAGCTCAACTGACATTCCATCACCTCCACTAGCTTTGTTCATAGTGATGCTTCCTATGGCCCATCTGACTTCACATTTCAGGATGTCCAGCTCTAGGTGAGTGTGAGTGGTCACAACTTCATGATTATTTGGGTCGTGAAGAACTTTTTTGTCTAGCTCTTCTGTGTATTCTTGCCACCTCTTCTAAATATCTTCTGCTTCTTTTAGGTCCATACCATTTCTGTCCCTTATTGAGCCCATCTTTGCATGAAGTATTACCTTGGTATCTCTAATATTCTTGAAGAGATCTCTAGTCTTTCCTGTTCTATTGTTTTTCTCTATTTCCTAGCATTGATTGCTGAGGAAGACTTTCTTATCTCTCCTTGCTACTTTTGGAACTCTGAATTCAAATGAGAATATCTTTCCTTTTCTCCTTTGCTTTTCTCTTCTCTTCTTTTCACAGCTATTTGTAAGGCCTCCTCAGACAGCCATTTTGCTTTTTTGTATTTTTTTTTTCTTGGGGTGGTCTTGATCCCTGTCTCCTATGTAATATCAGGAACCTCCATCTATAGTTCATCAGGCACTCTGTCTATCAGATCTTGTCCCTTAAATCTATTTCTCACTTCCTCTGTATAGTCATAAGGGATTTTATTTAGGTCATACCTGAATGGTATAGTGGTTTTCCCCACTTTCTTCAATTTCAGTCTGAATTTGGCAATAAGGAGTTCATGATCTGAGCCACAGTAAGCTCCTGGTCTTGTTTTTGCTGACTGTATAGAGCTTCTCCATCTTTGGCTGCAAAGGATATAATCAATCTGATTGCAGTGTTGACCATCTAGTGATGCCATGTGTAGAGTCGTCTCCTGTATTGTTGGAAGAGGGTGTTTGCTTACTTTTAGATTATTTCTCATCATGTGAGATATGCAAGAGATTACTATTTGGATACCAGGTGATAAAGAGAAATAACATTTTAGACAAAATTAGACAGTGTTGAATTCCTTAAAAATAAAAACAGTTAGAAACATGCACAAATTAAATTGTTTTGTTCACTAACTCAAGCTATTAATATTTTTGACATTTTATTTCATGTGTTTTATATACCAAATCTTTTTTCATGTATTACTCTGCAATGGTTATACATCTTTCATGTTTTAGTTCTTTCTAGGGTTTTGTGTTAATAAGGAAGTTCATACATGCTTTGGAGTTAGTTTCCTGTAATAAGGAAGATCTGTAATGGATAGAGGAGCCTGACAGACTGCAGTGCATGGGGTAACCAAAGAGTCAGGCATAAGTGAAGAGACTAAACTATAAAAAAGATAAGTCTATCATTGATATTTGATCAATATTTGTTGCACAATATGCTACTGGAGATCAGTGGAGAAATAACTCTGGAAAGAATGAAGGGATGGAGGTAAAGCAAAAACAACAACCAGTGGTGGATGAGACTGGTGATAAAAGCAAGGTTTGATGCTGTAAAGAGCCATATTGCATAGGAACCTGGATGTTAGGTCTATGAATCAAGGCAAATTGGAAGTGGTCAAACAGGAGATGACAAGGGTGAACATTGACATTCTAGGAATCAGCAAACTAAGATGGACTGGAATGGGTGAATTTAACTTAGATGACCGTTATATCTACTACTGTGGGCAGGAATCCATTAGAAGAAATGGAGTAGCCATCATAGTCAACAAAAGAGTCCAAAATATAATACTTGGATACAATCTCAAAAATGATGGAATTATCTCTGTTCAATTCCAAGGCAAGCCATTCAACATCACAGTAATCCAAGTCTATACCCTGACCACTAACACTGAAGAAGTTGATGCTGAACAGTTCTATGAACACCTACAAGACATTCTAGAATTGACACCCCCAAAAGAAGTCCTTTTCATTATAGGGGACTGGAATGCAAAAGTATGAAGTCAAGAAACACCTGAGTAACAGGCAAATTTGGCTTTGGAGTACAGAATGAAGCAGGCAAAGGCTAATAGAGTTATGCCAAGAGAATGCATCGGTCATAACAAATACCCTCTTCCAACAACACAGGAGAAGACTCTACACATGGACATCACCAGATGGTCAACACCGAAATCAGATTGATTATATCCATTACAGGCAAAGATAGAGAAGCTATATACAGTCAGCAAAAAAAAAGACCAGGAGCTGACTGTGGCTCAGATCATGAACTCCTTATTGCCAAATTCAGATTGAAATGGAAGAAACTGGAGAAAACCACTAGACCATTCAGGTATGGCATAAGTCAAATCCCTTATGACTATACAGAGGAAGTGAGAAATAGATTCAAGCGACTAGATCTGATAGAGAGTGCCTGATGAACTACAGATGGAGGTTCATGACATTGTACAGGAGACAGGGAGCAAGACCATCCCTAAGAAGAAGTGCAAAAAAGCAAAATGGCTATCTGAGGAGGCCTTACAAATAGCTGTGAAAAGCAAAGGAGAAAAGGGAAGATATATCCATTTGAAAGCAGAGTTCCAAAGAATAGCAAGGAGTGATAAGAACACCTTCGTCAGCGATCCATGCAAAGAAATAGAGGAAAACAATAGAATGCTAAAGACTAGAGATCTCTTCAAGAATATTAGAGATATTAAGGGACCATTTCATGCAAAGATGAGCTCAATAAGGGACAGAAATGACATTGAGCTAACAGAAACAGAAGATATTTAGAAGAGGTGGCAAGAATACACATAAGAGCTGTACAAAAAAAGTTCTTCACAACCCAGAAAATCACGATGGTGTGACCACTCACCTAGAGCCAGACATCCTGGAATGTGAAGTGAAATGTGCCTTAGGAAGCATCACTACTAACAAAGCTAATGGAGGTGATGGAATGCCAGTTAAGCTATTTCAAATCCTGAAAGATGATGCTGTGAAAATGCTATACTCAATATGCCAGCAAATTTGGAAAACTCAGCAGTGGCCACAGGACGGGAAAAGGTCAGTTTTCATTCTAATCCCTAAGAAAGGCAATCCCAAAGAATGCTCAAACTACCGCACAGTTGCACTCATCTCACACGCTAATAAAGTAATGCTTAAAATTATGCAAGCCAGGTTTCAGCAATGCATGAAGCGTGAACTTCCAGATGTTAAAGCTGGTTTTAGAAAAGGCAGAGGGACCAGATATCAGATTGCTAACATCTGCTGTATCATCAAAAAAAAAAAAAAAAAAAAAAGAGAGAGAGAGGGGGGATTCCTGGGAAACATCTATTTCTGCTTTATTGACTATGTCAAAGACTTTGACTGTGTGGATCACAAAAAAAAAAATAAATAAATGTGGAAAATTCTGAAATAAATGGGAATGCCATACCACCTGACCTGCCTCTTGAGAAATGTGTATGCAGGTCAGGAAGCACCAATTGGAACTTGGACATGGAACAACAGACTGGTTCCAAATAGGAAAAGGAGTACATCAAGACTGTATATTGTCACGCTGCTTATTTAACTTATATGCAGAGTACATCATGAGAAACTCTGGGCTGGAGGAAGCACAAGCTGGAATCAAGATTGCCAGGAGATATATCAATAACCTTAGATATGCAGATGACGCCACCTTTATGGCAGAAAATGAAGAACTAAAGAGCCTCTTGATGAAAGCTAAAGAGGAGAGTGAAAAATGTGGCTTAAAGCTCAATACTCAGAAAACTATGATCATGGCATCCAGTCCTGTCACTTCATGGCAAATAGATGGGGAAACAGTGGAAACAGTAGCTGACTTTATTTTTGGGGGCTCCAAAATCACTGCAGGTGGTGACTGCAGTCAATAAATTAAAAGATGCTTACTCCTCAAAAGGAAAGTTATGACCAACCTAGATAGCATATTAAAAAGCAGAGACTTTATTTGGTCAACAAAACTCCATCTAGTCAAGGCTATGGTTTTTCCTTTGGTCACATATGGATGTGACAGTTGGACTATAAAGAAAGCTGAGTGCCAAAGAATTGATGCTTTTGAACTGTGGTGCTGGAGAAGACTCTTGAGAGTCACTTGGACTGCAAGGAGATCCAACCAGTCTATCCTAAAGGAGATCACTCCTGGGTGTTCATTGGTAGAAACCAATGTTGAAGCTGAAACTCCAAAATTTTGGCCACCTGATGCGAAGAGCTGACTCATTTGAAAAGACCCTGATGCTGGGAAAGATTGAGGGCAGGAGGATAAGAGCATGACCGAGGATGAGATGGTTGGATGGCACCACTGACTCAATGGACATGGGTTTGGATGGGCTCTAGTAGTTGGTGATGGACAGGGAGGCTGGCGTGTTGCAATTCATGGGGTCGCAACGAGTCAGACACGACTGAGTGACTGAACTGAACTGATGTTTGATCATTTCATCTTAGGTTGACTCCCTGGTTCCCTCTCTGCTTCTTGCACACCTGCCACCTTACCATCTTTAGGACTTATAAGAAAGATCACCCATGCATGCCCTTTGCTTTTGTGGGTGGGTGGAAAGGTCAGAAAGCACAGCTTCTAGCCTTCTTGAGAATCCACATTTTGTTTCCACTTCCTACCCACGATCAAAACTCTGATGCTACCCTTTTGTTTTCTTCTTCAGATGTTGGAGTGAATTTCCCTCCTGGGAACCCTCAACTTGATATGAGCACGGTTGCTTTAGTTGCTTACTCACATCTGACTCTTGAGATCCCATGGACTGTAGCACACTAAGTTCCTCTATCCTTGTAATTTTCCAGGCATGAATATTGAAGTGGCTTCCCATTTCCTTTTCCACAGAATCTTCCTGACCCAGGGTTTGAACCTGGGTATCCTGCATTGCAGGCTTATTCTTTACCAACTGCACTACCAAGGGAAGCCTGATAAGAGCACAAAAGGCATTTTATTTTTACTTACTGGTGATTAATTTGTGTCACCTCTCTTTTCATCCACATAAATTACAGGATGTGTGACCATGCCAGCTTCTAGTTTGATTTATCAAAACATTCACTTATATCAAAGGATCTCCTAATCTCAAACTCTTTGCAAATGATCCTCCATCTGTCTGGGACTTTTCTGCATCTGAGAGTCGAATGTCTTCTACCTCTTTTTTCCGGTATCTGTTCAATTGTCCCATTATTAGAGAACATTCCTGACCATCTTCTTTAAAACAGTAACCCCCAAAGAGCTCTCTTCTTCACCAGAACTCTTACCATCTTCAAATATATGCCTTACATTTATCTACTTGCTTTTTGACCCTTTTAGATTACATGCTTCATAATGACATTTTCAGTTTTGTTTGTTGCCAAAACTCTAGCATCTAGAACATATTACAATACATGAAAAATGTTAACATGCCCTTCATAAGTTAATAATTCTATACATGAGAGCACTGAGGTTGTATTTATTTTTGTTATATATCTCTCTAATCTCCCTGTGATATTCTAATATCATTATGTATATTTAAAAAATAAGTATAAGGACTGAAACATGAGATAGCTTTTAGATGTGCTTGGTCATTCGGTTGTGTCTGACTCTTTGCAACCCCATGAACTGTAGCCCGCCAGGCTTCTTTGTCCATGGGAGGCATCAGACAATAAAACTGGAGTAAGTTGTCATACCCTCTGCCAGGGTATCTTCCCAGCCCAGGAATTAAATCCACTTCTCATGTCTCCTGCACTGGAAGACAAGTTCTTTACCACTAGCGCTACCTGGGAAGACCCTAACTTTTAGATGAGGTAATAAATGTAGAAATCCCCAGTAATATCACATCCTTTTATTCTCTACTTGGTGGTACAGTCAAATTTCTTTATAAATTTTGGTTCAGTACATTATTTTATCATGTTTCTTAAGATATAATATACTCAACTACTCCCAACATACATTGTTAAACCAATTACACTGCTTCCTCTTCATATCTAAAATTAAATAACTTGTTTTGTTCTGAAAGTTACTGCAGCAAAATGCTTTCAGAAATAAATACTAGGCTTTCTTTTTCCCATATATTACCCTAATTTATGACATAATTCAATTGTTTTAATAACATAAATGATGCTTTAAATTATAAAATATATCATCATCATATATGACAATTAAAATGTGTTATGATGCTTTCATTAGAAAGTAATTGTAAGTAATTGCATTTGTCATGTTAATATATGGTCAAGAGAGCTATTTTAGTTTTATTTGCATAATTTTAGATGTATATAAGTAAATATTATTAATAGAGATGGGAAATAAATTGGATAGGGAATCCCTAAAACATCTTTTGAATCTTATCTTCTAAACAATTTTCTACTTAGTGTTGTTGAATTTATATTTCTTCAGAAGATATTCTCTGTGTATCAGGATGCAGAATTTCTACAAAGTTTTACATTACTGTCAACTGGAATTTTTTTCCAAACTGTAACTCTCATTCAGCAAATTTTGGAAGATCACTTTACTTATCAGACCAGAAAATTTCATCAGAATGCATTTAAACAATAACCAGGATTCATGTTACTTTTTCAGATGATGCTTAAATTGTGTGTTGACTGAATCTATAAGAGTTTGCATTTATCCATTTGTGAAAAGTACCCTACTTTATGCAGTTACAAGCAACAGCAATTACAAAATGGTTGCCCCCGAACAA
Organism: Hydropotes inermis; assembly: GCA_020226075.1. Lineage (NCBI taxonomy): Eukaryota > Metazoa > Chordata > Mammalia > Artiodactyla > Cervidae > Hydropotes > Hydropotes inermis. The sequence goes on from CM035295.1 coordinate 24,244,276, forward strand.
GAGCAAGGGGAATTCAGAGATGTTAATATGAAAGGTCTTCAAATGGGACACATATGTCATACCACAAGTCATTAATTTCATGAACCCAAAAGATTATATGCTAGAACCCAGGCACAAGAGGGAATTCTTGCCTGCCCAAATTGATTTGTCTGTAAGCAACTGACCTAGGACTAATTTTAAATCCTATATTGCTATATGATACTTTGGAATAAATTATGAATATACTTAAATTATTTGAGTTATAATGCAAAGTTTTGCAAAGTTATATTCAAAGATTTGTTTTTATTTAGATTTTTCTCATGTTACAATTGTAAAAATATGCAATCCCAATGATGTTTCTCTAGGACTTTGAAATTCTTGAAATTCTACTTTGCTATTGTTTGAAGCCTTTTTAAACTACTGATTAGATTATGAAACAGATGTGGAACTTTATTTTTTTGTTTTAAATATCAGTGAAAAGACATATATTTGACTTGCAAAAATCCCTTACTTATTTTTAATCTAGACATTTGATTTAATGGCAAAAATATAACCTTAACCAGAGTAACCAGAGTAACCAACCTTTGTTAAAATTGCTCTCTAAGCAGAGACAACTTTGTATACCTTCATTTGTGGGTAAAATTAAAGAATTTTACAAACAGAAAGTATTTTCCAGATATATGATCTCTAGAATTATTTATCATTTTTTCAGTGAAGAATCTGTGAACTAAAAGGTAAATAACTTTCTCGGTGTCACAATGCTGGTTAGTGTCTGTATCCAAATAAAATCCAAGTCCTTGAAACAAAATTTGTATGTTCTTCCTAGTACTTTATGTGGAGTGGATTGTGTTTGTGGATTTTGAGTCCCATTAATGAAAGTATTTTGTATTTTTCCTCTATATACCCCTTTGCCTAGCACAATGCACTGTTATGAAATAGGTATTCTTAGATTTTCAGATGAATGAACTTAACCATTAGATCGCAAACTAGAGTTTAAATGGGATAAATACTTTAGAAATAGCAACAAATATTGTATAAATAGCATTTTTTTATTTTTAAACATAGATTTTGGGGCTATTTTGCCATTGCCTAACTGTAATAATAGCCACATCAGTTATATATGAGATTATGAGATAAATATATATATATAGTGTATATATATATATATATATAGTATTTATAGATAAATATATATATATAGTATTTATAGATAAATATATAGTATATATATATATATATATATATATATATATAGTATTTATCTTTCTATATAGTGTATATGTGTGTACACACACACACACACACACACAATAAAAACCTGGTGTAAAAATGCAAGACTGAATCCAAAAGTTTCTACACAATCTTCCAGTTGTCCTGTAACAGAGTGGATAGAGTCCAGAACCTATATACAAAATATAAGAGCAAATAAATAGCTTGATAGGTAGATATATACATAGTTATGTTATCTATATAGATATATTATAACATGTATCGACCTCTCAGAGGGGCCAGGCCTCTCTGTCCCTCACCATCTCCTGAAGTTAGACCAAGTTCATGTCCATTGCATCAGTAATGCCATCCAGTCATCTTATCCACTGATACTCTCTTCTCCTTCTGCCCTCAATCTTTCCCAGCATCAAGGACTTTTCCAATGAGTTAGCTGCTTGCATCAGATTCTGTTGCTGCTGCTGCTGTTGATAAGTCTCTTCAGTCGTGTCCAGCTCTGTGCGACCCCAAAGATGGCAGCCCACCAGGCTCCTCTGTCCCTGGGATTCTCCAGACAAGAAAACTGGAGTGGGTTGCCATTTCCTTCTTCTATGCATGAAAGTGAAAAGTGAATGTGAAATCACTCAGTCGTGTCTGACTCTTAGCGACCCCATGGACTGCAGCCTACCAGGCTCCCCCATCCATGGGATTTTCCAGGCAAGAGTACTGGAGTGGGCTGCCATTGCCTTCTCCCAGTTCTGTTAGGTTACTTTAAAAAAAATAAAATCAATAAAAAATTTGAATATGTTACTCTTATTTTTGAGGGTATAGTCTTAGTTGGTATCAGTTTCTAATCTAGACTGATTATTATATAGGTATAATAGATATGTGTGTACATGTCCCCACACACAAACACATACACACAGTTTATCATTTTTTATGCTATTATTGGCACATCAATTTGAGAACAGAGAACGCTATGTATTTTACTAAAATCAAGTAAAAAGTGATTACTTTCTCTGAAATAATATTGAATCAATACCATGATTTAACTGTGTGAATAGTGGTTATGCACATATAGTTTCCAAAGTTATTATCAGTTAAATAAAACAAATCTCACTGCACAAGTATATTTTAATGTTTTTGCAATATATAATTAAAATTGCAACATCTTTCATCAGACTATAAGCTGTTCATTAATCAAGTGTTAATTTAGTAAGTTTATGTTTCTATGACACTATTTTCAACAAAAGTTATTGCATTAGCGTCTCTGTAGTTTTGAGGGCATATCAAGGTTTTGAACAGCAATTATGAGGAACACCTTGAGTTAAGTGCAATGGAGGTTGACTTTGAGCAAATTCCCTCAGTCAAGCTTAAAATCAGCCACCTATTTAATCATATTAAAAGGAAAAGAAAAATATATTTTGTTTAAAAATCTAAGGTATCAACATTTAAAAAAATTATAGCAAGGTAGATATTCACAGGAAAAATCACTCTTTAATATCTTTAACAGTTCTTAGTCTCTCTATTGACTTGTTTTCCTAAGGTCTATGCTGAAATAATTTTGAAAATATTCTTTCCATAAATATTTGTTAAATTAAAGTGATCTTTCAACCATAAAGAAGGCTGAGCAGCAAAGCATTGACCCTTTCAAATTATGGTGCAGGAGAAGACTCTTTAGAGTCCCTTGGACAGCAAGGAGATCAAACTAATCAATCCTAAAGGAAATCAATCCTGAATATTCATTGGAAGGACTGATGCTGCAGCAGAAGCTCCAATACTTTGGCCACCTGATGTGAAGAGCTGACTCACTGGAAAAAAATCCTTGATGCTGGGAAAAATGGAGGGAAGGAAGAGAAGGGAGTGACAGAGGTTTAGATTGTTGGATGGCATCACTGAACCAATGCACTTGAGTTTGGGGAAACTCCAGAGACAGTGAAGGGCAGAGAAGCCTTGCATGCTGCAGTCCATGATGTCACAAACAGTTGGACACTACTTAGTGACTGAACAACAACAATTCATGTCAAGGTACAAAGTAAGTAACATTTTCTTAAATATGCATTTGTTAGAAAAGTTAGGCAGAAAATAATTAGATTGGTTGTTTGAAATTTACGGTGAGGAATAATGAAAAATAAAAAAGAATTCTGTGTGCCTTGCAGATGTTGTTACGCATAAAAAAACCATGGCTTACCAGTTAAATCTGGTTTTCTACCTGGTTTGCTAAAGTATGTTTTACTGGAACATAGTCATATGCATACAATTTGATATTTTTCTACAGTTGCTTTTGTACTATACTGACACAATTGAATAGGTAAGACAGATACCATATGTGCCCCACAGAGACTGAAATATTTACTATCAGTTCTTTACATAAATATTTTGCCAAGTCCATGGTAGGAATCTGAGGGAAAGAGATGTAAAGAATATCGCTCATTTGGGCTAAAACTGCCTTTTTAAAAGTATGGTCCTTGCATTCTTACAGGAACACTACCTTTGGTTTCCATCTTTCTATTGAAGTTATTTTGAACTGCTCTTTCTTTGGCCATCTGAATAGCTCACTTACTTCCCAATTCAGGTCACCACAAAAACCTCCCAGTCAGGCCTTCCTGAAAGATCACACTTAAAATGTTGTCTACACACTTGCCTCATTATGTATATATAAATATATATACACAGACACACACACACACACACACACACACACACACATATATATATATTATAGAAAGTGTCACCATATTGCTGAGACAAAGTTCACCAAATCTATTTCTTATTCCCTGTGGGTATGAAGATCATATTTCTCAGTGTTTCTTGTACTTAAGTCACTAATAAAATACAGCTGAAGGGATTCAGGGCTGGTTTCCAGAATCAGAAGTTTCTAGAAGGCACAATTCTCCAGATGCCTTCTCCTTTTTCTATCTACCAGGCAAATGAGTAATCTACAAAAACCATAGAACCACACAGGTAAAGAGCTTGGGTGCTAAATGACTGTTCAAAGAAGAGAGCACACCTCACCTTGCCTACCATTGCCTAGCATTATTTGTGACATGATTGAAAAATAAACTGTTTTGTTTCAAGCTCTGAGATGATGATGTTGTCTGTCAGTTGATGCCTACCCCAAAGTTTACCACTTGAAATTGTATGCATTTATTACTTCACTGTTTGCTCCTATAAGTAAAATGTATGCTTCATGAAGCCACGATATATTTCTGTTTACTACTATATCACTGTCTGGCATGTAATAGGTGCCTTATAAATGTATTCAATTTGTTTGTGAAACAAATAATTGAATAAATGCATGAAGGAGGTTAAACATTGGAATCACTCTGAGGATTTGTTCCAAATGCATGAGGAAAATTGCAGAGTTTCCTGTGCTCTCTTGAAAGTATTCTTCCTTTTTGATCATTGTTATCACAAGAAAGTGTTCTTGCTGACAGTGAACGTACCAGGAACAGCAGCAACAGGAAGCATTCACTGAGTATTTACCAGACACCAGATACTTTCTAAGTCCTTTCATGCATTAGCTCATTTAATCTTTATAATACATAGCAATGTAGGAAACATAACTCCATTTTATATATGAGTAAACTGAGCTAAAGTGGCCCCCAAGTAAGTCTGTCTTAGATTACACAGCTAATAAGTGGCCAAGCCAGAATTTTAACTGAGGCAATCTGGGTATACTGTATTCTTAATTGATGAACTTAGATGATAAAAGTTCATCAAGTAAAATGGGGAAAATATTACACCGGTTATAAATTACAACTATTCAGAAATACGAGGGAACCGTGTGGATGGTTTCATTTTAATTTTCTTTACCTTTTTAAACTAAACTTAACCAACATATAAAGAATCTGCCTGCCAATGAAGGAGACACAAGAGAAACGGGTTTGATCTCTGAGTTGGGAAGATTCCCTGGAACAGGAAATGGAAACCCATTGTAGTATTCTTGTTTGGACAATTCCATGCACAGAGGATCCTGGCGGGCTACAGTCCATAGTGTCACAAAGAGCCATACATGACTGAGTGCACACGTACGCACAACCAACACAAGCTTTTTTTGCTGTTTAGTGGCAATAGGATAATTTTATTAAAGTGGAACAATTACCCACACTCTTATCGTAAACTTAGTCAGTTTCTTTCAGTGAGTTCAGGGATTTTTTTTGTTTGTTTCTTTGTTTTGTTTTGTTTTGTTTTAATAATCTGTCTGGCTCCAAAAAGTTTCATCAAAGACAATTGCCCACATTCAAGTTTTGTCTGGATTCACTGCCCTAGCTCTTTCTCTCTTCTTCTCCACTGCTTAATACTCATTGTATGTGGGGGCGGTCCCAAGATGGCTGAGGAATAGGACAGGGAAACCATTTTTGCCCCAACAGAGTCATCAAAAGATCATTTGAATGGTGAGCAACTTGCACCAGACAACTTGTGAACACAGGCAGAGGACACCAGGCACCCAGAAAAGCAGCTCATCCTCTTCAAAAGGAGGTGGAGCAAAATATAAAAGACAAAGAGAGACAAAGGAGTTAGGGATGGAGACCCGTGCTGCGTAGGGAGTCATGGAGGAGGGGAAGTTTCCACACAGTAGGAAACCCTCTCACAGGTGGGTCTGTGGGGCAGTTTTGGAATCTCAGAAGGCAACATAACCAGGAGAGAAAACGAAACAAAACAAAACACAGAAGAGGGGCCTAACCACAACTGCCAGCAGAGAAGTAGCTCAGGTGCTCACGTCTGCCACCAGCAAGCAGGGGCTGGACAGGGGGGTGCGGGCTGCATAATCGGGGCTTAGGGTAAGGACCAGGACTGAATGCCCTGAGGGCAATCTGAGCAAGCTAACGTGAGAGATCTACCCAAGCTGGGATCACCAGAGAGAGAAAAAAAAAAAAGAAGAAGAAGAAGAACTTTCCTATGAAAGGCTCTAATGTGCAGCCTGACCCACTCACAGAACAAAGGATTGAGTGAATTCCAAGGAGAGCTAGCTGGCTGCAGACAGGCCCCTCCCCCAAGCCAGAGGCAGAGAGGCAGGTATGTGACAGCCAGAGCCAGAAGGCAAGGGGCAATCTCGGCCCCAGAGACCTGCATTCTTCATCCAACTGTGAGCAGGCTCCCAGTTGCTGGCCTCTTCTTCCTGGGATCATGGATGGCTGACATCTGCCAGGAGGGTCACAGCCTGAGATCAGCTCCCCAGAGGAGACACATGGCACACCTGAGACGAAACCGAGTGACTGGGACCAGGGAGGTGATTAAGACCTGCAGCCCACCGGGGACAGTGTGCTTGCCAAGCACCTTGTTGCCTGAGTTGCTTGGACCTGCGAAGGGAAAAAATGCACACCCAACCACACCTGTGCCCTTGTGGAGTACCTGAGAACCTGAGTGGCTTAGACCTGGGAAGTGCACAAAAGCAGGACCCACTTTGGAAAGTGCCCCTAAAGAGCACCCTGGAGCCTGAGCAGTGTAGACATGGAAAGCACACACTGCCTTGAGCTGGGGCAAATGCAATGTACTCCATACACTGTGAGCACACCCCACACATGACAGCAACATTTGTTTGCAGTATCCCTCCCTCCAAACAACACAACTGAACAAGTGAGCCTACATAAGTGGCCACCTTTATCCCTCTGTGTCAGGGCAGAAGTTAGATATTGAAGAGACTTGCAAACAGAGGAAGTCAAAATAAATTAAAAAAAGGAAACTGCTCTGGAAGTGACAGGTGCAACAGATTAAAATCCTGTAGTTAACATTGACTAATCATTGGGAGGGGCCTATAGACCTTAAGAACAAGTACAAGCTGGAAGAAGGAACTATCTGAAACTGAACTGACACCACACTGCCCTCAACAGCTCCAGAGAAATTCCTAGATATATATTTTTTTTTCTATTATCACCTTAATTTCTTTTTTAAAAAATTTAAGTTCCTTATTACTCCTTTAATTTTCATTTTATAACCTACTATTACCTTCCAAGGAGAAGGCAATGGCACCCCACTCGAGTACGCTTGCCTGGAAAATCCCATGGATGGAGGAGCCTGGTAGGCTGCAGTCCATGGATTCACTAAGAGTTGGACATGACTGAGCGACTTCACTTTCATTTTTCACTTTCATGCATTGGAGAAGGAAATGGCAACCCACTCCAGTATTCTTGCCTGGAGAATCCCAGGGGTAGCAGAGCCTGGCAGGCTGCTG